>CM061532.1:78422015-79022015 GCA_030545055.2 Neoaliturus tenellus
GACTCAGCAAGAGGTTTCAAATATATAGTAGGCCTATATATATTTGAACTTCTTCTACTACGTTGCGTTTTTTAATGCAATGTGGTATGTGTGTGTGTGTGTGTGTGTGTGTGTGTGTGTGTTTAGTTTTAAGTTGTATTTAATTAAGAAATAATTTGCGCATTGCGATGTTAGTTATAAGTTGGGTTTAGCATTAAGGTGTATTAATTTTAAGAGGTGTTTAGCATTAAGGTGTATTAATTTTAAGAATAATGATGGTATTTGGTTGTGTTGAATTATTTGGTTTTTAATAATGATGTGTTGTTAGTTTTAAGTGTTGATATTAATAATTTATGTTGTTGTTTTGCCTTTCAGCTAGATGTTAGGGGGTAGATTAACTGTAAATTCAGAAGTTCAGTTGAACTTCACTTAGAAGGGGTGGGACATCCGCAAATTGCGGACTAGGTTTTTTGCATTTTGTTTAGGAATATGATGGGTGGGATTAGTTTGGGTTGGGTGTTAGAGTTGCGTTTCTGCATTAGCTGTTCCAGTTTCCCTGAAATTAATGGTTACGCTTTGATGCGGACGGGACGTTACGCTTTGATGCGGACGGACCAGGGCCTCCCTGCTGTTCCAGTTTCCCCTGAAATTAATGGTTACGCTTTGATGCGGACGGGACGTTACGCTTTGATGCGGACGGCCCAGGGACCTCCCTTGCAGAACGTAACTAGTGGGTTGGGAGTGGGAACCGATAGGCAAACAGGGTGGTGGGAACAGTATTACTGTTCCCATCACCTTGGATCATTATAAATCTTGAATGACCTTGACCCACTTTCGGAAGGGTCAATGACCCCCCCCCCCTCCCCCGAAAAAAATGGAGTCGATTTCCCCCCCCCCCTCCCCCCCCCCCCTCCCCCCCCCCCCACCCCCCCCCCCCCCCCCCCCCCTCCCCCTCCCCTCCCTCCCCTCCCCCCCCGAAAAAATGGGAGTCGATCCCCCCCCCCTTCCCCCACTCCTACCCCACTCCTTCCCCCACTACGGGTGAACGACCGGTCATGACCTGAAAAATTAAAATGGCTATAACTTGATAACGGATTGACGGATTTGGACAAGCGATACATCATTGAAAAGGTCTATGTAAGACAAACATTTTGGTAAAAGAAGAATTTGGTTATCTTATTTTAGTCAAAATTTATGCGAATTATTTTAAATAAATACCTTCTCTTTTCCCCTTTTCCCCCACCTCCCAGGTCAATAATCAGTCTCGGCCAGCTGCTACCCCTCTCATTTGCATATTGTTATAAAAGACGCACCGACTGCGGCTAACATTTCATTCTGATTCCAGACGTTACGCTGCGAACTTGGAGCCACAACCATGTTATCTCTGCCAACTACAACTTCTACTTTAACTTCTACTTCGACTTCTATTTCTACTACGGCTGTTCCTGCACCTAAGAAAACTCTTCGCCTCAAAAACCTTCCTGATTGCTACAAGAATCGACTTGCATCTCAACCTTCAACTTCTGGAGCTATTCTTCCGCCAACTAACACTTCTAGACTTCGTAGTATTTTTTCACCGCCTTCGCCTTCAAAGGACTCCGCACCACCATCAACTACTATGCCGCCACCGCAGAAGCCAGTTCACCACCATCCTAATACCCCTTCCGTTGAAACCATTGTTCATCGTCTTAGCACACCCATTATCCCACTATCACCATTGCCTCCTACCCCACCACTTAGTACACCTGAAGATCATACCTATCACAAAACTGAATCCTCTCAACCTGCTACTAAATCATCTCCTAAATCAGCTCCTAAACCAGCTTCTAAACCAGCTCTAAACTTACTCCTAAACCTACTCCTAAACCCGCTCCTTCAGAGCAATTTCAATTATTACAAGAACAGCGTCGTAGGGCATTTAGCCGTCCCACTACTTGCCCTGAAATGCTTACTAGGGGAATTAAGAAAGGATCACCTTGTGGGAGGAAATGTGTAAAAAACGAAAGTTTTTGCCGTGTACATGTCGTAAAACACATTTCTGAACTACAAGTGACAGAAACCCCCACTGTTGAATACCAATCCAAAAGTATTGGTGTGAAAGGAAATAGGCTTAAGAGAGGTTGTGTCTATTTTTTTGAAAGTGTTATTGACAACGAACACATTTGGCAACTTGTAACGGCGTAAGATATAATATTAAAGTGATTGAATCCTTGCGCAAAGAGAAATCCGTTTATGAGTTAGACTCTAAAGACTATCTCCTCAGACACAAACTGGATGGTATTACAAGGTGGGGGCGTAGCAAGTAAATTCACATAGCTTTTTCCAAATTATTGCTTAAAAAAATTACTGGGGAGAAACACAACGCGTTATAGCGTTGTGTTTCTCCCCATTATTTTTTAACACTCTAAGTCTCGTGACCTACTAACCTACTTCCATCCAAGTAGTAGAAAAGTACTTCCCCCACTCCTTTGGGTCGATGACTGGTCATGGTCAGCACCTACCCCTCATTTGCATACTATTATAAAAGCGGAGCGAGCGTTGGTCACCCTTCATTTTTCTTCTACACGCCGCTCTTGTCGTTTCGTCTCTGCTGTTATAATATTTCTTGCTTTAAAATGCCTCCTCATCTGAATGAAAATTTTAATTTTTCTGAAATTTCTGATGTTTTTGAACAATCTGAAGACACTTTAAGTAACGACAGTGAAAGTGAAGATGATGAGGACGATGATGATTATACTGTTGAACTTAGTGAAGAACGTAAAGTCATAGCAATTGATCCACAATTTCCATTTGATACAATAGAAAAGTTTATGGCTGAAGCTAATAAATGGTTGGACTCAGGATGTTATGTACGAATTGACTCTTTTATATTGTATGGTGATAGTCATTCTTTCCTTGTCACACCAAATGACAGAGACCGCATGTTGCAGTGGGCACAATCTATGATGGAGTGCTACGAACAAGGTGTGGACACTGGCGGCTATTTTCTTGCACAACTAGTGTAATAACAAATTACCCTTCCCCCACGTAGTGAAGAAGGAAAAGAAATATTAGGAATCTAATTATAATACTTCCTTCCACATATAAAGAAGAAGGGGAACGGAGTGGGGATTATAAAGTGGTGGGGGAATGTGTATAAATGCAGGTTGTTTCAAGAGACTTTTATTATTATTGTGGCTTTAGCAGAAACAACATGGAGTTTAAATCTTCAGCAAAAATAAGGAATAATATAATAAAGAAAGAAATTCGCAAGAAAGAAAAGATTGAACTTATAAAATTACAACTTATAATACCTTCCATTGAAATTGGATTGTAGCAAACTAAAGACTTTGGTGAAAACTAACGAATATTTGTTACAATTGCTAAAAACAATCGAAGAGTTGAAGAGAAAGAATGGACATTCTACATAGTAAAATTTGAACATTTTAATATAAATAAGTAAACTGAAAAAAGTAGATGTAGAATAGAGAGCGAGGAATAGATCACTTTGTGGTAATGGACTAACATGCCACTTAGTGCTCTATTCCTCGTTCTCGCGTTAAATTGGATTACCTTGACCTATTTGTTTGACTGTTAGAATTTGGTTAACACTGTTGAATTTCAGTTTTGAACTAATGTTTATTCTTATTCAAATGTTAGAGTTTCTTAACACTGTCGAATTTTAGTTTTGAACTAACTTTTAATTTATGCGAATTTTTAATTCAACTCTAGTTAATTTATGTGCAAATTTAGTTCAACCAAGTGCCTGTGCTCTAGCCATTTCCACCCTAACATTTGTTCTTTCAACATCTGTCCCATAACATTTGTTCTTTCAACATCTGTCCTAATAGATGTTTGGAGGGCAGGTGTTTGGTTTTAAAAGTAACTAAAATTAGTTGGGTGGGGGAAAGTTAGTTAAAGCTTGAATATAAAGAAGTATATACTAAAACTCCAATGGGAATAAAGAACACGAATGAACAATTAGTTTGTAGAAGGTTAATATTTTTATTTAAAAAGTTTGATTTCCTTGTATAGTGAAGAAGATGAAATAGTGGTGGGGGGACCGTTATAAAAGGAGGAACGCGAGAGCCCATTTCATTTCTTGGCAAAATTTCGAAGAGTAAACATCTCAACATGTATCGTTGCGATAAATGTTCGGAATCGTTTCACGATGAAATTCTATTAGACTGTCATAAAGAACTAATTCACAACAACCCAGAAGAAAAACAAGAACAACAAGAACAAGAACAACAAGAAGAACAAGAACAAGAACAAGAACAAGAACAACAAGAAGAACAAGATGAAATAACAGCAACATCTTCAACTACTTTACGAATCTACAAGTATTTGCATTACCCGGTAAAGTAGTAATGCATCATAAGATTCAAAATGAAAACTTGAAGCTAGAAGAATTTATTAGAGAAGCAAAACCAATCGTAAGTAAAATTTTAAAAGAAGAATTGAAAAGATTAAACTTTCTTAAATTTGGTTTACTACTAGAAGCTATGTTTATAAATGTACAAGAAGAATTATCACCAAGAGGATTCATAACAAAAAACCGAACCATTATGGAAAGTTCAAACATTGATTCAATAATAGAAAATTGTATAGAAGAAATATTAACAAAAATTCAGGAACACGAAGGAAGAGGATCCGGATGGAGTCTTACAAGTATTGAAGTATTAGATATAAGAGTTCACAAACATGGATATGGACTAATGGGATCTAGTTACATTCCTTTACCAAAAAGAATGAAAATACAAAATCTTGTGTTAATGTTAAAAATGAAGACAATGAATGTTTTCGTTATGCAATGACAGCTAAATTTGTACCACCACTTCATGTGAATAGACCTAACCAAGAATATGAAAATCAAAGATTTAGATACAATTTTCAAGGAATCACTTATCCTGTATCACTGAAAGATATATCAAAATTTGAGAAGAAAAATCTGGTACGTCTATCAATGTTTTTTCATTAGATAGTTCAAACAAAGTGTATCCTTTACGTATTGCAAAAGAAGAGCTACCAGATCATACGGATTTACTACTACTAACGCGAGGAGATGTGTCTCACTATGTGTACATAAAGCAATTTGATCGTCTTGTTAATAAGCAGCTTTCTAAAGATCGACACAGAAAGTTAATTTGCAAGAGATGTTTCAATTTTAAACGAGATGGGCTACACTCAAGAGAATGGTTACAAGAGCACAAAAGATTATGTAACAAGTAATTATGAAGCAAAGATATTTTACCTTCGGAAAGCAGAGCATTTGTTACATTTGAAAAGGTTCATCATCAGTACCGTATTCCTCTAGTTGTGTATGCGGACTTTGAATCAACACTTGTTCCTGTTGAAGATGAAAATTGTGAAGCTAGAAAAAGTGTCAAGTATCAAATGCACAAACCAAACAGTTTTTGTTTAATGGTTAAATCAACATTATCAGAAGAACATTTAAACATATATGGATTAACTTCAGAACCTCTAGTATATCGTGGTGAAAATGTAGAAAAAATATTTCTTGATCACTTATATTCAATAGCTGGAAATGCACAAAGATTATATACAAATATTGTACCAATGAAACCGATGGAGGAAGAAGAAGAAATTCAACATGAAAATGCAACTCGATGTTTCTTATGCAAAAATGATTTTACTATTGAGAATTATAAAGTTAAAGATCACGATCACCTCACAGGTTATTACAGGGGTGCTGCTTGTAATAAATGCAACTTAAGCTATCGTTTACCACTATTTATTCCTGTGGTTCTGCATAACCTCAGTGGGTACGATGCTCATTTTATAATACCTGAACTAGGAAGAGACGACGGTAAAATCGATGTGTTAGCTGAAACTTCAGAGAAGTTCATAAGTTTTTCCAAAGAAGTTGGAAACATGAAACTAAGATTCTTGGACTCCTACAGATTTATGCCGTCGAGTTTGTCCAAACTTTCAGAAAATTTAAGGAAACAAGATTTCATCGAAACAAAGAAGATTGTAAATAACAACAAACTGGATTTGGTACTTCGGAAAGGTGTGTTTCCATATGATTACATAGACAGTTTAGAAAGATTTAATGAAACATCACTTCCGGCTAAAGAAGAATTCAAAAGTAAACTTTATGACATGGACATATCTCAAGAGGACTATGATCATGCATGTAAAGTATGGAACGATTTAGGATTTAGAACATTGGGAGAATATTCAGATTTTTATGTTAAATTGGATGTAACTTTACTATGTGATATAATGGAAGAATTTAGAAATACATGTTTTGCAGCATATGGATTGGACCCTCTTCATTCGTACACTTCACCTGGATTAGCATGGCAAGCTATGTTGAAAGAAACAAATTGTAAAATACAACTTCTTACTGATATAGATATGGTTATGATGTTAGAGTCAGGAGTTCGAGGGGGATTGACGCAAAGCGTTACACGACATTTCAAGGCGAACAACAAGTATCTGCCCGATTATGATGCATCAAAACCAACAACATTCCTGGGTTATTTTGATGCAAATAACTTATACGGATGGGCAATGTCGAATCCCCTTCCATATGATAATTTTAAATGGATAGATCCAGAATCGATTGGAAACATAATGGATATACCGAAGCATGGTGAAACTGGTTACATTTTTGATGTTAATTTTGAATATCCTGAACATCTTCATGATCAACATTATGATTTACCACTTCTTCCTAAGACTGAAATTTCCCCTACTGGAAGATGGCCAAAATTAATGATGACTTTAACCGACAAGTCTCGATATGTTGGACACTACTGGATGATACAACAAGCTTTAGACTTAGGATTGAGAATTACAAAAATTAATCGAGTACTACAATTTTCTCAATCTTGTTGGTTAAAACCTTACATCGACAACAACACAAGAAGAAGAGCCACCGCTACATCAAGTTTTCAAAAAGATTTTTTCAAATTAATGAATAACGCAATATTTGGCAAGACTTTGGAAAACAAAAGGAAACATAAGGATATCAAATTGGTAACTGATCCAGTAAAATTACAGAAATTGGTGCAACAACCAAACTTTGGTTCATCTATAATTATTAATGAAAATCTAGTTGTTATTTCCATGAACAAGAAGTCAGTTACAATGGATCGTCCTTTGTATCTTGGAATGTCAATCTTGGATATATCAAAAACACATATGTACGAGTTTCATTATAAGAAGATGGTTAACTATTATGGAAGAGAGAACATTGGTATTGCATATATGGACACGGATGCACTAATTTACTGGATTAAAACAAATGACATGTATGAAGATCTACGCACCTTTATATATAAAGATGATTTCGACTTTTCCGATTATCCTAAGGATCATCCAAATTACGACTATGACAGAAATAAGAAAGTATTGGGAAAATTTAAAGATGAAACAAATGGTGTGCCGATGATGGAAATTGTAGCATTAATGTCCAAACTGTATTCATTTCAACTGTACATAAACGAGAGGAACGAACATCAAGTCACGAAGAAGGCCAAAGGAATAAAAACTTCTTTCCTGAAGAAGAATGTACAGTTTGAACATTATAAAAGATGTTTGTTTGAAAATGTTGAAACAACTGCAACGTTCAACACTATTAGAAGTTATAATCATCAACTTTTTAGTGTCAAACAAACAAAGTGGGCATTAAGCTACAAAGATGACAAGCGCCATATTTTAGAAGATAAAATTAATACTTTACCATTCGGCCACTACTCTCTAAACCCTATCGACCAGTAAACCTATTCTTCGTCCTCTACCTTCTTCCTTTTTCCTTTCCGTAAAGAAGAGGGGACATGGCAAGCCCAATGCCATGTTCCCTCTTTTTTACACTAATATGAAATGGCCTTAACCTATATTCAAACTATATAAATGAGAATAAACTATTCTATGGATCAGTATTTTTACATGCAGTGTACAAGCAACATATGAAGATGGAAAGTGTGAAGGACAAGATTGTAAATGAACTACATAAACCAGCAAGAAGAAGATTTCCAAGAAGAAGTACAATCATTAAAGGAATGAATGATCTTTATCAAGCTGATCTCATTGAAATGATACCGCACAGTAAATTAAATAAAGGATTTAAATATATTTTAACAATTATAGACTGTTTTACTAAAATAGCTGACGCTTTACCAATGAAGGATAAGACTGGTAAAAGTGTTACAAAAGCTATGGAAACCACAATACAAAGAAATAAATTTAAAATTAAACATCTACAGACCGATGATTGAAAAGAATATTTTAATAAAGACTTTGGAGCTTTGATGAAGAAATATCAAATAAATCATTATTCTACAAATTCTGAAGTTAAAGCTTCAATAATTGAAAGATTCAATAGAACATTAAAAGGTGCGATGTATAAACAATTTTCAAAAAGAGGATCATACGTGTGGTATGACATATTACCACAACTTATAAAAGAGTATAACAACAAATATCATCGTACCATTGGAATGAAACCTATCCAGGTAAATAGTGCTAATGCCAAAATTGTATTACAACGCATTAAAAATAATACAACACCGAAATTGGAAAAATTGCAACCAAAGAAGTTCAAGGTCAACGATAAAGTTCGTATAAGCAAATACAAAGGTGTATTTAGTAAAAGATATCTACCAAATTGGACTAATGAAGTATTTACAATTTATAAAGTGCAACCAACTATACCTGAAACCTATTTATTAAAGGATAACAAGGGTGAATTACTTCAAGGTGGATTTTACGGACACGAATTGTTGAAATCAACAGTCGGTGATGTATATCTTGTCGAGAAGATTTTACAAAGGAAAAAGGATATGGTTAAAGTCCGGTGGTTAGGGTTTGATCAAAGTGAAGACTCTTGGATTCCTTCAAAAGACTTAGTATAGTTGTTTAATAGCTCATTGTGTGTTTAACCTTTATACAAGATGGAGATTGTACAACAAAAAGACCGATTTAATATCAATAACATTGATGAATTGACAGTTGACAATGATAAGTTAAATCATGGAAAACATGGTGAATTACTACCAAATACGATAAGATGTCTAATAACTGGTCCTTCAAATTGTGGAAAAACTAATGTTGTTTTTAACCTTATAACTAATCCTAAAGGATTGCGTTTTAATAATATATACATTTTTTCAAAATCATTGCAACAACCAAAATATCAATTATTGGATAAAGTACTTGCAAGTGTACCTGAAGTGAATTTTTACAAGTTTAATGCCAGTGAAACAATTATGCAACCAAATGAAGCAAAACCATTTTCTATTTTTATATTTGACGATGTTTCTTGTGAAAATCATGACACAATAAGGAATTATTTTGCTATGGGAAGACATCATAATATTGATAGCATTTATATTGGTCAAACATACAGTAAAATTCCAAAACAACTTATAAGAGACAATGCAAATATGTTGATCATCTTCAAGCAAGATGAAACAAATTTAAAGCATATATATAATGATCATGTAAATGCCGATATGCCATTTGAAAAATTTAAAGAGATGTGTGGCAAAGCATGGAATGAGAAATATAGCTTTCTCGTTATTATGAAGGAAGAAGATATTAAAAATGGTAGATATCGTATAGGGTTGGATAAATTTGTATTTATGCGTTGAACTACCGATGCTACATCTAGTTACACGTTGAACTTCACAGTGTAAACATGGTGAATCAAGAAAAACTATTGAAAGAAATAAAATCACTCAGTGATTCTATTAGGATGAAGAATCGTGCATTGAGGATGGGTTTAAGTGAAAGAGAAGAATTTCTAGAGACTACATTTAAACCTATTACGGAACCTTTAAAACAGATATCAGAAACTATTGGTAAACCTCGTTATGAAGGAGATGTTTTACTACCAGTTTCTAAACAAGAAGTACAAGCATTAAAAAAAGAAGAAGATGATGATTCATATACAAGTGCTAGTGAGCAAGAAGAAACAAAAGAAGAAGAACCAATTGTTGAAAAGGAAGAAGAACAGCCAATACCTGAAGCTGAACAATCTATTCCAAATTTAACTCAATTGAGTAGCGATATATTACAACATGGACCTCTTGGAAGAAAATATATAATGAAAATGCTACATGACATGAAATCAAACCCGAATTTGAGTAGATCACACGTATACGGAGCAAGAATTGATGGGAATGAATTGAAGATTGGCGATTCAAAGCTTGAAATAACACAAGACGATTACATCATTATTGGTGAGCATAGATATAAAGGAACAAAAGGATT
Organism: Neoaliturus tenellus; assembly: GCA_030545055.2. Taxonomy (NCBI): domain Eukaryota; kingdom Metazoa; phylum Arthropoda; class Insecta; order Hemiptera; family Cicadellidae; genus Neoaliturus; species Neoaliturus tenellus. The sequence continues at coordinate 78,432,219 of CM061532.1, forward strand.
ATATGAATTAATTTTTAAAAACATACCACTAAGATATTCATCCAAAGATTTAAGTGTTTTTAAGGAGATTCTACAAAATACTAACGCTCATAAAAGAAACTACTTAAAGGATGGAATGATTAATCGTTCACGTGCAACAAAATATAACATCGTTATAAAAAAGTTGTTTCCTCCACGAAAATTGCCAACATTACGTACTGCACCAGCGGTAAGACAACCACTGAAAAGAAAATCTTTATCACTTATGGATTTATCACTTCTTGAACAACATGGTAAAAAGAGTAAAGGAGATACTTCAACATCTGGTAAAGGATTGATGAAAAATCTATACAATACAAATGTGATTTACTACAACGATATCAATAAATTGGTTGATAGAATGAGACTATTGCATGAAGCCATGGAAGCCGGTCATACAGGTTTGAATAATGAATGGGTGGCTCTAGTTGATGAACTTAGGAATCGCGGTATAGTCGTATAATTGTCCATGGATATAAAAGAGGTGCAAGCATAAGACGTATCAGTTCTAACATGAGCGTCGACAAGTTCGGACGGTACTCCGCTTTAGGAGTGCAAGTTGGAAAAGACAGAAAAAGAAGTGGATTACCGCAAACACCTGAAGGTGACTATAGCATAAGTAATAAACGTTTAAAACTAGTTAAAGATCCAGAAGAAGATACTGATGGAGCAAATTTGAAGACAGTAAAAGAAGCTACTTCAACATCATTAAAATTACATAAGAATACTTACGATGTTAAATCACATAGATTAATTAATGTTGGTAAACCAACTGAAGGTTCTGATGCAATTACTAAAGAGTACTTATCATCTGAACTTTTAAATACTTTAAAATTGCAATGGGGTAATAACTTAAAAGATGGACAAACGTATAATGCTGGAAATTATAGAATAACCAACGTGGGAAATCCCAAAAATGATAAAGATTCAGTTAATAAAGAATATTTACATTCTATAATACCGGAAAAAACTGAACAAGGATTTTCTTTTTATAAATTTATTATAAATGACATTGGATACCCAAAGGAAGACGGTGATGCTGTAAACCTAAAATACATCAAGGACAACTGTATTTTACAAGATGGTGATGAAATCGATTGTCATGGGAAAGTGTTGTCAAATGTAAAGTTCGGTTCTCAACCAAAAGATGCTGTTACTATGGAACAATTATCTAAAGAATTAAAAAAGGAAACATCCAATTTTGTAAAACATGAAGATGCCGTGTTAAAGCGGGGAGATACATTTATACATGGAAATGAAAAGTTTAATTTAATGCAAGGAAATAATGATGAATGGGATGCAGGACATAAAACAATAACAAATGGAAGATTTGGTATAAAAGATACAGATGTACCTCTAATGGTGCAAACATTAATTGCGAGTGGTGGTACATTAGGTACATACAATGGTCGTAATAGAAGAATAAAAGATATTTATCCTGGTTACGAAGAAAATGATTGTGTTACAATGAAACAAACAATAACTTGGGATAAACACTTTGGGACCCAATATGATGCAAAGATGAAGAAAATAATTAATATTTTACCAGGTGAAGATTCAAATGATGCTGCTACTATTGGACAAGTCATAAAAACATCAAAAAGTGATTCAACAGCTTACACATGTAATGATAAACGTATTATGCAATTACATGATCCTCAACATCCAAAAGATGCTGTAAATTTAGATTGTTTAATAAGAATAGTGGGCAATTTACTTATTGATACCCACAATCATATAGCTAGTACAACGAGTCATGTGATGATTCAACCCGATGAACGAGAAGCTTGGATTAAAAATAGAATTATAAATCAGTATATAATTAATTTGAATAACTAAGTCTTTAAATATAAAAGATTTTGCACAAGTTATTCATTTGTGTAAAGTATCTCGTGGAGTAAACACGCCAGTTATATAAGACAACATAATGAAGACCGTATCGCTCAGTCATCGTCAAGACAGCGGCAAGAGAGGACGTGGTATAACATCAGCTGCATTATCCCTGCTTAGACGGATTCCAGTTGGTGCTGTTGTAAATCGAACGATAGACGCTTTACCATACGAATTACATCTGCCCGGAGGTTATCAATATTGTGGACCTGGAACTAAGTTGGCAAAGCGTTTAGCAAGAGGAGATCCTGGAATTAATAAATTAGATCAAGCTTGCAAGGAACACGATATAGCATATTCAAAGTATAAAGATTCAACAAATAGATCAATAGCAGATAAAATTCTAGCGGAAAAAGCTTGGCAAAGAGTAAAATCAAGTGACGCAAGTATTGCAGAAAAAGCATCGGCTTGGGCAGTAACTACAGCCATGAAGACGAAAGCAAAGTTAGGTGGTGGAAAACGTCGCAGAGGAAGACCTGCAAAGAAAGGCGCTCCCAAAAGAGGTGGAAACATTAAAAAAGGACGTCGTAGAACTCATAAGGCAAATGTAAAGAAGACTTCTGTTTGGCAAATGGTAAAAAACGGAGCAGGTTTATACCTAAGACCATACCGTGTGTACTAAATAAGAAGAGTCAATTGATAATTCCAAATAAAGCCTTAACAAATCATCAGTTAAATGATTATGTGAAATGTTTGAAAATACCATTCTTTCGAGGAGTTTTTATGAAAGATGCATTACCAACTAAAATATGGAAAAATGAAACTGGAATAGTAAATTTGGATTCCACCTATGGTCCAGGCACTCATTGGGTATGCTATAAAAAACTCGGACAAACCATTTACTACTTTGACAGTTTTGGCAATCTACCACCGCCAAAAGAACTGCAACATTATTTTCGAAACTCCAAAAACATTTTTTACAATTACAAAAGAGAACAACCTAACAATACTGAAATATGTGGGCATTTATGTTTGGAGTTTCTAGCGAAGAGTGTCAGTCAGCTTTAAGATGTCATCGTATACAGTGTCACTGAGTGGAAATTCATCCACATTGAAAAGTACGCTGTTCCCAGCATTGCGTCTATCCAAGGAAAGATTATGGGAAGCGGCATTACTTGATTTGACTACCTACAATTCAATTCCTAATGTTACAGAAGGAAAAAACAATTTACTACATTATTATGAAACTAAGGATGCTGCAGGAAAATACTCAGAATTGAAAATAATTACATTTCCTACTGGAGCATATGAAATTGATGACATAAACCAATTATTACAGAAACAACTCGGAGAAGACAATATCACCGTTAAAGGAAACAATAATACTTTAAAAGCAGAAATAACTTCGAAATATTATATTGATGTCAGCTTGGAACAGTCGATTGGCAGTTTACTTGGATTTACAGATATAAAAAAGAAAATCTTAACTCCTGGAACTACTCATTCAGGTGATTCAACTGTAACAATATTGAAAGTAAATAGTATTGATGTCACGTGCAACATTATACACGGATCGTATAGAGATGGAGTTAATCAACATATTTTACATACATTTTATCCAACAGTGGCTCCCGGTTTTAAAATTGTTGAGAAGCCACAAAACTTGATATACCTACCGTTAAACACCAGTTTCATTTCAGACATCGTACTGAACATATTGGATCAAGACGGTCATAGTGTTGACTTTAGAGGAGAAACAATTACTATACGGATACACATCAGAGCAGCAACATAAAAGTCAACATGGGATTATCATTTAAACCACAATGGAAGAGTCGGGAGCTCAGTAGCTCCTCGACATTGGAAGAGTTAACATCGGAAAACATTCGTTTTCTACAGAAGATTGGATTGAAACTTAACAGCGATGGATATCCTGGATATATCTCAAGGACCAACGTTCGACGAAACACTATGGGAGAAGGAATATCACACGCACAACCCTTACACTTCATCAAAATTAAACAATAACGATGAAATAAGGATCCCCATTCAACAACAAGATATTTACACTTTACCGTGTGAAAGTTACTTGTACATCGAAGGACGGGTATTAAAATTGGATGGAAAAACTGCTTCAACAGTTCCTTTTATAAATAACCCGATGGCATATCTTTTTGATGAAATAAGATATGAAATATCAGGGGTGACGGTTGATTCAACAAAAAAGGTTGGTTTAACAACTACATTGAAAGGATTAACATCATTAACACCGCATGAGAAGAATTCAATAGTCACTGCCGGATGGGTTGCCCCCGATAAAGACACTATAACACCAGCTTCCAACGGTCACTTTGATTTTCATGTACCTTTACGATTGCTTTTGGGATTCGCTGAAGATTACAAACGGGTAATAATAAATGTCAAACAAGAATTAGTATTACTCAGATCTTCAACTAATAAGGACTTGATACTTGCAGACCCTGCAACTACGGAAGATAAACTGGAATGGCAACTACAGTTGGATAAAGTTGTTTGGAGAGTACCTCATGTAAGATTGGCTGATGAACATAGAATCCTATTATTGAGAAAGTTGAAATCTGACCGTGATATTGTGATGCCATTCCGAAGTTGGGAATTTCATGAATACCCTACACTACCTCAGACAGAACGACAAACATGGACCGTCAAGACATCAACTTACTTGGAACGAGCAAGGTACATAATACTCGGTTTTCAAACTAAGCGAAAAGATGTTATCACTGCAAATGCTGGTCAATTTGATCACTGTAAAATAAAGAATTGTAAAGTTTTTCTAAACTCTCAATTCTTTCCCTATGACAATTTGAATGTCATGTTCAGCAAAAAACGTTTTTCCATTTTATACGATATGTATGCAAGATTTCAATCATCATATTATGGAAAGACTAATACACCACTATTATCACCTGACCAGTATTATTCCAAGGCTCCAATAATTGTAATCGATTGTTCAAAACAAAATGAATCGGTAAAATCATCAAGTGTGGATATAAAAATTGAAATGGAATTTGAAGAACCAGTAGCGGATGGAACTTCGGCATACTGTCTAATTCTACATGATAAAATAGTTACTTACACACCGCTGACCGGATTTGTGAAGAATGTACTTTAAGAAGAATTGTACAACAACTGCAAATTTTTGAGGTTAGAATTATCTGCTTTAATTTTTGAGGTTAGAATTTCATTTGTGAAAGACAAGTTGAAAACAAACAATTATGTAATTGTATAAATTTCAAGGATTTACGAAAAATATAAAAGCGAGAAAATAATTAGTAGAAACTTCATTCTATCTTCAACCGTCGTATGGGAAACATCATTCGCAAGATGAATTCTACTAACGGAGAAGAAAATACACCTCTAATGGATGATAATAGTTCAGATATAGAAAAACAAGTTGAACGAGAAATGGACGAGTTCCTAAAATTCAACAAACATAAGAAGAGAGAAGAAGAAAAAGCTGAAAAAGAAGTAAAAAGGAAGAAGGTTGAAGTTAACATTACAACCAATATTTTAACAGAAGTATTTCTTCGGATTATCTACCCAATTTCTTCATGCATGACAAAAAGTATATCAGTTGGAATTTTAAAATCAATGGATTATTCACCAAATGTTATTTTAAATCATGGAAACAAAATGGTTACTTTCAGTGAAACTACTTGGGAATCTCTCATGAAACATTTACATCTTTTGGAGTGCTATTTAAGTAACAACACATTTGGAAGAAGAACAAGATTAAGTTTATTGGAATCAAATATTGAAGTTGATATAGTAAAACATCGTGGAGGACAAATTGTTCGCTTCAGAGATTTAACTACACATAATGTTAAATTATATTTCACTAAAGAAGAATTTTACACTTTAAGTTGTACTACCGGTCCCGTCACCAGATATTTGAAACAACTAATATTTTCAAGTGCAATAATTAAAGACTATCTAATTGATACATTGGACAAAAAACCTTTTGTTCCAATTTTATACGGTCCCGTGGATACTTCAATCTTTAATAGAATACCTCAAGAAGTTGAAATGTGGAGACAATTAAACAACTATCACACCAATTTTAATATTGATGAAGTGGCACAAGAAGTGAAAGAAGAAGAACAATCCTGTCTGTTATAAACATCGGCTCATTCAATTTTTAAGTCAGTTGTTAGTAAGACTTCATCATGAATAAACGGGTTTCGTTTTCTAATGCGCCACATATAATGGAAGTTAAAAGAGGTATAATTGAATTTCAAGCTTTCCGAGGAAATGATGGTAATTTTATTATTAAAGAATTAGTAATCTTGGACATGAACACATCAGTAGTTTATCATTATTTGTTCAAACCTCCAGTACCATTTAATAGACTAACAACTAAAGCGAAAGTTACAAACAAATGGTTGAACAAACATTTTCACAACTTAAGATGGGATGAAGGTTTCATTAATTATAACATGATGCCGCACATTATGAATCATTATTGCAAAGAGTTTAAAATTATCTACACAAGGGGATTGGAAAAAGCAAATTGGATACAATCATTTACAAGCAACGAAGTGATTAATGCAATAATTGATAAAGATTTCCAATGCTACTTCAACGAACTTTGTATTTCATCAAAAAGTTTTAAACATCGAAGGTCGCAGTGCGCTTTAAAGAATGCCTACCACTTGAATAATTTCCTTCAACAAACTGGTGGGGGTAGTGTCAGTGGTGGGGGTAGTGTCGATTATAAAAGTGAGAGCGCTACCATGACACAGCATGAGTATTACTCAAACCTCCGAAGAGACAACATCTCCGACGGACATTCTTATTAACAAGAAGATTAACAACAACATCAATATGGCATCACAGAACTTACTTCAAAGTTTAGTTGATCAGTTCAACGCTCATTCTAAATCATCAATTCTACCTACAAAGAAATGTTCTGAACTAAAAGAAGAAAAACACTACATCATTCATACTATTAAGAAAATGGAAACTTCAGTAGGTGATGCTATAAATTGCACTTTGAGCGAGGCACCTTATACAATTGGTGATGAAGCAAAATTTCAGATCTTCTTACCAAAGCGCTTCGTACAACTACTTCAAAATGAAGATCTTCGTATAATTCAACCCGGCGCACTCTATTTGGTATCACATGGACCCAGTGGAAACAACTCTACTGAACTTACAATTCATGTAACACCTACTACTGATTAATTTGTACATAACATTGTAAATATTTCTTTGTATTTGTTTTTTCAATAAATATGATATAAAACAAAAAAAAATAAAAATAAAAAAAAGCAACATATTGTAATGTCTTTGTACATTACAATATGTTGCTTTTTTTAAAAATTCCACAGGATGACCTTGACCCAATTTTGTATAATTATAAAAGGGGAAATGTACTTGCAAAATTCATCAGTCTACTGCTACCTTTCATACCGTACACATCTCGCTCTTAATCCCTGAATATAAAACTGCAACATGTCCCTAAAGGTCAAGTGTGCATCTTACGATACTAACACCATAACAACTTTTGAACAACTCGAAGATTTAACCAACGAAATGCGAGTTTTACTTACCGGTGGTTATCACTTAACTGTTGATGTTAGTGCTACTAATACAAGAATGTTCACTAAAACAAAATATTGCGATGATGAAATATTTATTTCTACACAACCTACAACTTCTTCATCGCCAACTGGTCAACATAACATCAAGTTCCAAAAGTATTACCAATGTTGAATAACTTTTGACAGACAAAACTACAACTAAAGAATCACATGATCAATATGAGTTAATAAAAAGGATGTGATACTTGTATAAATAATCATTTGCTTCTCAGCTCTCACCACGACAAGACCTATTTAAGAAAATGTTGTACAGAATGATGATTCAACTTGATGGAAAAATCTATGGAAAAGACTACAACACCATTGAACAAATGACCCAAGATTTAGATGTATTAACTAAAGAAGGATATCAAGCTAAATTAATTTTAAAATTTCCTGAAGTACATCCATTATCAACAGAAGAACTTGTTGCTATGGCTAAGGCGGAGAGAGAGAAAAAGTCTGAAGAAAACAAAGAGAAACAAACTTCCTAAATTTTAATAATCCTTACACTTGTAAGGTATAATTTTTTAAAACTCCATTTGGATGACCTTGAAATTACCCCCACCACTTTTCACAGTACATAAAACTCACTATTCAACACTATACACTCTTATTCTTTCACTGGACTCCGCAGCGTCAACATGGAAGAGCAAAAATACAAGTACAAACCTCGTTACTGTTGTGAACAACAGTGTACAGATTTAGGACCAATGATGGTGGATGGGTTAGCTTGTACTAAATGTGAATTCTTCGGATCTTGTTATTGCAAATGCAAAACAAAACAACTACCACCACCGGAATTGCGAACTTTAAAATTTTACAAATCAAGATATTTTCATACATGTTGTCCTCAAAGATGTTTCAAATTTCACCCTCTAGATCTTGCTCATTGTCAACGCACCAATTCTCATCAAGATGATTTTTGTACACATATGATAAAAAGATGTAAATACAGATCAGATTGGTATTCCGATCCTGTAGAACCATCAAATGTGTAATTTCAGTTTTACACTCTTTTTTAAAACTTCATTTGGATGACCTTGAGATTTCCCCCACCACTAGTTCTAATTTTTATATAATATTAAATCATTCCACTTCCAACACTCTAACTAACAACATGGAAAACAAATTTATCAAATTTGAACATATAATAACTGACAGGGAGGAGATGGAAGAATTGTTTCAAAACTTACTTTCTGTCATTGACGAATATCCTATAAGATGGTTCAGAATTGTAGTTCAATATTTAAATCCTGGTGAATTGTTTTCTTCATCAAGTGAAGAAGATGAAACAACTACTTCGGTTCAAATAATTGAATTAAAAGATGGAGAAGAAGAACTAAACGTTTTATTCAATCATAAGCTCAAGGTTCCCTATATAAAAGCCCCCTCCCTAGACAGCCCCCCTCCCTAGACGCCTGCTCAAGGTCACCATTATATAAGCCCCCTCCCTATGCGCCGATCCTCATTCCATCACCGACTCTCCAATAATGAACAACTCTCCATTGGCCCGAATGAATTCTAGTTTTGAAATAAACTCTAAAGAAGAGTTACAAGACATTTTTAATATTTTACAAGAACTTGTAGATAATTTTACAACCATCAAAATGAATTTGGAAATAACATACGATTGTCCTATTTGTGATAAGATTGAAAGTTCGGACGAAGACAGTTTACTAAATCTAACTCCTGCACCATCTGACACTACTGATGGTAATAATGAACAGCAAAATATTTCCCCCACCACTTCTTTGTAATTCTTCGTTCCCCCCACCACTTCTTTATTTAACTAACATTTCTCGCTTTCACTTCTCATTCCGTCTTCAACTTTTGAACTATCAACATCACTTGTTTTAAAATTTCAAACACTACAAAATCATGATGGATATGATGGATGAAGTTCCCTTCATAACTAGAATAGAAGAGGATAAATTGAAATTGGAAATTAAACGATTGGAAATGGAACGGGAAAACCAACTCGAAATGTTACGTTTGTTCAAGCTTTTCAAATACATCATCTGGGGACTCTGCGTTTACCTTCTCATCGTCGTTGGTGTTTGCATTTACAACTCTGTAGTTCATCACAAAAGTTCAACTTGTTTAAACTCTGCTGTTGCACATTAATTATATGTTCACAAATAAAATTCAAAATTTACTTCAGCCTATCCCACTATCACCAACTAGTTCAACTTTGAACTATTTCTGGTGGTAGTTGGGTAGGCTTTTTTAAAACTTACTCTGGATGACCTTGACATACTTTCCAGGCCCCCAGTTATAACTGTTGAATTTCAGTTTTGATCTTACTCTTAATTTTTGTTCAACTTTTAGAGTTTAGTTAACACAGTTGAATTTTACTTTTCAACTAACTCTTAATTCATGCCCAATTCTACTTCAAATTCAGGGCATATGCTCTCGCCATCTGCACCCTGCAGCTGCCCTGGCAGCTGACACCATCTGACCCCTACAGCTGCCCTGGCAGCTGACGTCACTTCCGGTTTAGAAGTGGCTTTTTCCCACTACTACAATACAATACAATATAACGATTGGGAGAGTTAATTATATTTGTTTAAAGTATCACTATTTTTCAAGATTTCACTAAGAGTTTAATGATATCATCAGTTAAAAGTTAAGTTAATTATAAAACTGACCCTTAGTATAATTATAAAAGCATGTTAAGTGTGTATTTTATTTTATTTTTTATGTTTACCAATGAACATTTTTTTAATTTTCTAAACCACTCTTTAATATTTACATAAACGTGCTAAGCCGTCAGAAAAAGGTAATGTTGAAATTATATCTTAAAGGTAAACAACTGTTCATATTTATGGTTTCATATCATTTATTGGTTGAGGCTATTGCGAATACTTCTAAGTTTTGTAATTATTACTTGCTTCATGACAGCCTTAGAAATTCAAATTTAAAGAACGTTGATATATACTTTTATATTCCATTCAACATCAAAGGTTTTAAGGTCCTTTTAAGCTACTGATGATGAATGGAAACCCGTGAACCACACATCAATGACGTGGCAGTTAATCCGTTTTCCCTGGGCTATGTTAACTCGCAAATGATAACAAAGCCTGTAAACCCATGTTACGGTATATCGCAAAAAGTTATAAACTGTAAAATAATATGTTTAAAAACTTAAATTTAAAGTTTATTTTTTCAAATTACGAACAAAAGTGATCTCATAGTTCTTTATTTATTAAAGAGGTTGTTGCAATATATATATATATATATATATATATATATATATATATATATATATATACCGGGTGTTCCAGACCACCTGTACACTCCTTTTAAAATGTACACAATTAATTTAAAAAAAAAAAAAAAAAAAAAACTAATTGTGCCATTATAGGCACAATACAATAATGAGGATTATCGTTGAGGTTTTAGTCGTTATGATAATTTCAGTGTATAGAGTGTACCAGAAGTAACCTATCCAGACGGGAAGTCATTAACTTTAAATACAAACCCCCTTTTTTATGATATTTTTGAATTATAGACAACATTTTAAGGCTACTTTACAATTTAATGTGTATCTCTAATCCTAACGGGTTGGGAGATAATGGAGGTAAAAGTTTGATTTTTTCACCATAAGAATAACATGGAACAAATTTTCATTTCAAAAAATGTGTGACTTCCGGTCTGGGTAGGTTATTCATAGTACACCCTGTACATTGAAATTATCATCAATGGATAGAGCGCAAGGGGCCTACCTTACAATAGCACGATTTGTTTTTACGAATAATTAATTGTGTAAATTTTAAAAGGGGTGTATATAAATAGCTGTTCTCATTTAAAGTATTGAGGGATGATTGGTATTAACAAAACCAGAAGATATTACATACTTGGTGCGAGTGAGCGTAGCGAACGAGCTCATTTGAAGAGCAAAAAGTTCCTCTTGTTGGCATTGCAAAGCATGCCGGGTATGAGAATTAGTTTTTATTCCTAACTGTTTATGAGCACAACATATGATAAAAAATGGTTCTTTGTAATTAATTCTATAAGCAGCTGTTTCAATGGAAACACAATACTTTAAATGTAAAGTATTGTGGCGAGTGGGTGTAGCGAAGGAGCTCACCTGAAAAGAAAAAAAAATCCCAGACTGACATTGCAAAGAATTCCAGGTAACAGCTTGTAAAATTAAAGAAACAATGGGTGTTTGAGGAATATTTTATTGAGATAATTTTACCTTTTTAAGGTTTGAAACATTTAAAACACTTGAATAAAGATATGGGAAGTAAGCTTCTTAAATTACAATTGCTTTTATTTGCTTTTCAAATTCATATTTTTTTCATTTAAGCGTTTTTACTCTAATTTAATACGTATTAATCAGACGTAATACTGTAGTTAGTATTGAGGAAATTTACAATGAAAGTTGAACTATTCACATCATGCACAGTTCAAATTAAGCACTAAAACTCTATAAAACTTACGTTATGACTCCGTGCAAACATGTTTGGAATTCTTAAACTACCTTAAAAATATATATTTGTATGTGTATTTTTATTAATCTATGGGTTGCACTTGATGTATAGTATATTTTTTATCAGGTATAAAAAGTTTGTCAAGATTGTTAATAAAAAAGTATAAAACTCAAGTTATGCTTTTTTGTAGTCCATTTATATCGAAATAACGCCCTCAATATATAAAATATATAACAGAAGAAATAAACTAAAAGGATACTCAATTTCTTTAACTTTCTCAATATTATAGGGTCTACCAAACCCAAGATGTTACAAATGTACTAGTTTAAAGGAGAAAGTAAAACCTTTTAACGATTAAGATTTTTATTAAAATTTTAGTAAAAGACAAAGACAACAATATATTATTCTGCAAAATATAACTTTTTAAGGAGTAAAATAAATTTTTCATCATGCAGATTTGTTACTTGTAACAATTAATTATTAAAACTTGAATTCAAGTTGTTCATAAGTAGTGTGTTTTGGTTACTTCTGGCCCGGAAGTGACGTCACCGGAAGCCACATGCCACGGCACGCAGCTTCCGGTGGGCCAGAAGTGGGGACAATAGATGTCGGGGTGGAGATGGCGAGAGCGTCGGCGGTCGGTTGAGCGAAGAGTGCGCATAAAATAGAAGTTAGTTCAAAATTGAAATTCGACGGTGTTAATAAAAACTCTAATAGTTGAACGAAACTAGAAGTTAGTGTAAAACTGAAATTCAACAATCGGGGTGTTGAACTAAATTTGCGCATAAATTAAAAGTTGGTTCAAAACTGAAATTCAACGATCGGGAGTTGAACTAAATTTGCGCATAAATTAACCGGGGTTGAAGTAAAACTTCGTATAAATTAAAAATTAGTTCAAAATTGTAATTCGACGGTGTTAATAAAAACTCTAACAGTTGAACGAAAATAAAAGTCAGTTCAAACATAGCGCAGTCATAACAAGAGAGAGAGAAGGTAAATAGAAGTGTTAAGTTCCGCGGATAGAACGAGAATGAAGAATGAAACATGACGCGTCGAAATATATGCGTGACTGTAGATGTCAGTTAATGGGGGGTCTAGAGCTTCCGGCCTGTCAGATGGTGAATTAATCAATGGGGGGAGTGGAGATGGCGCTCGGTTGAACTAAAATTGCGCATAAATTAAAAGTTGCTTCAAAACTGAAATTCAACAATTGGGAGTTGAACTAAATTTTCGCATAAATTAACCAGGGTTGAAGTAAAACTTTGCATAAATTATTAGTTAGTTCAAAACTGAAATTCAACAACTGGGGGTTGAACTAAATTTGCGCATAAATTAACCGGGGTTGAATTAAAACTGTGCATAAATTAAAAGTTAGTTCATGTTAGCTGAAGAGTGTACAAAACAATGAAACAGGAATTGTCGTGAGCGCGCTTATATAAGGAAGGGTGGGGGTAAAATATGAAAACCTGCTGAACACAGTCGATAGGTGTAACAAGTTCGAAGTTGTGGAAACGTAACATTGAACGCAAAATGTTGTGAATAACACTATCGTCAACGCTAACTTGCGAAGTTCTAGCAGAGTATAACGGGTTAAAACTTAATTTCTTCCTTACTTTTGTTAAATTAGTTTTAATCTTTGAAACAGAAGGTTTGGAATTACTTCGTAATATATGTTGTGTCCGCAAAAGTTTCAATTTTAAACATTGCGTATCCATCACAAGAAGTATATCAGACGTGTAGAAGTCAGAACAAGACAGATGAATGAGATATAACGTCGAGCACGCGAAGGTGATTCAAACAGGACGACATGTGCTAATGTAAATGAAACTCCAGGTTAGTAGCAATTAGACTTGTATAATGAAGTTGGCGAAACGTATATGTAATGAGTAGGAAGGATGCGAACAACACAAATGCGAGTTAATTAATGGTCGCGGCGTGATGAACAATCTTCTTTTATAACGGTTATCGCGTGAGAAGATCGGTTCCGCATGAGCGCCCAAGTGGAACCTCCCGTGTTCACTCAAGCGGAAACCCCCCCCCCCCCGGTGACTAATCAAGCGGAACCCCCCCCGGTGACTAATCAAGCGGAACCCCCCCCCCCGGTGACTAATCAAGCGGAACCCCCCCCCATAAAAAATGGAGATTAAATCCGCCCCCCCCGGTGTTCACTCAAGCGGAACCCCGCCGGGTCGATGACCGGTCAATGGCCGGTCACGACCGGTTGCTAACCCCATCTAATTACCACACTTTACATCCCATGCCAGCCATAAACTACTATTGTTTGAATGAAACTGAATTAAACATGGCAGCCACCATGGAAAATTCTAACCTCAAACCTTGGTTTTACGTCACTGCGCATGCGCCGCTCCCACTCCTTCGTTTCATTTTTATGCTGCTATAACTTGTACTGGAGTGAGCCAACTTCACGCTACGGCGCCTAGTCCTGTATTACTCACTTTAGCGCTACTGCGAATGCGCCTAGTCTGTATTACTCACTTTAGCGCTGCTGCGAATGCAACGAGTTCTCCGGATCGGAATCACTCCTCGCTATTGCGCATGCGCCGAGTCCTGTATTACTCAATTTAGCTCTACTGTGCACGGAAAGTTCTAACCTCAAACCTTGGATTTTACGTCGCTGCGCATGCGCCACCCCCACCCCTTCGTTTCATTTTTACACTGCTGCGAACTGGAGTGGATTGAAGACCGTACTGGAGTGAAACAATTCCCCCACCACCGCATTAATTACCCCCACCGCTCGAAAACCCGAGGAGCGATACGAGCCCGATTTTCGCGTCAGTCGTCAACGAGTTTTCATAGCGAAAAGTCGTTGGCGACTCGGTAAGAGGTTCAAATATATAGTAGGCCTATATATATTTGAACTTCTTATACTACGTTGCGTTCTTTAATGCAATGTGGTATGTGTGTGTGTGTGTGTGTGTGTGTGTAAATATTAGTTGTATGTTGAACTTAATTTAAGAATTAATTTGCGCATTGCGATGTTAGTTATAAGTTGTGTTTAGCGTTAAGGTGTATTAATTTTAAGAATAATGATGGTATTTGGTTATGTTGAATTATTTGATATTTAATAATGATGTGTTGTTAGTTTTAAGTGTTGGTATTAATAATTAATGTTCTTGTTTTGCCTTTCAGCTAGATGATAGGGAGTAGATTAAATGTAAATTCAGAAGTTCGGTTGAACTTCACTTAGAAGGGGTGGGACATCCGCAAATTGTAGGTAGCGGACTAGGTTTTTGCATTTTGTTTAGGAATATGATGGGTGGGATTAGTTGGGTGGGTGTTAGAGTTGCGTTTCTGCATTAGCTGTTCCAGTTTCCCTTCGAATTCACGGTTACGGATGGACCCGGACCGGCCCGTTACGGATGGACCCGGACGGGCCAAACAAAATTGCGTCGATGTCCCTCGCAGAACGTAACTAGTGGGTTGGAAGTGGGAACCGTTAGGCAAACAGGGTGGTGGGAACAGTTACTACTGTTCCCATCACCTTGGTTCTTTATAAGTCTTGAATGACCTTGACCCACTTTCGGAAGGGTCAATGACCAACCCCCCCCCGGTGACTAATCAAGCGGAACCCCCCCCCCCCGTGACTAATCAAGCGGAACCCCCCCCCCCCCCGGTGACTAATCAAGCGGAACCCCCCCCCCCGGTGACTAATCAAGCGGAACCCCCCCATTAAAAATGGAGATTAAATCCCCCCCCCGAAAATTAAAATGCCTATAAATCGATAATGGATTAACGGATTAGGACAAGCGATACATCATTTAAAAGGTTTATGTAAGACGAACATTTTAGTTAAGGAAGAATTGAGTTATCTTATTCATACTATTAAGAAAATGGAAACTTCAGTAGGTGATGCTATAAATTGCACTTTGAGCGAGGCACCTTATACAATTGGTGATGAAGCAAAATTTCAGATCTTCTTACCAAAGCGCTTCGTACAACTACTTCAAAATGAAGATCTTCGTATAATTCAACCCGGCGCACTCTATTTGGTATCACATGGACCCAGTGGAAACAACTCTACTGAACTTACAATTCATGTAACACCTACTACTGATTAATTTGTACATAACATTGTAAATATTTCTTTGTATTTGTTTTTTCAATAAATATGATATAAAAAAAAAAAAAATAAAAAAAAAAAAAAACATATTGTAATGTCTTTGTACATTACAATATGTTGCTTTTTTTAAAAATTCCACAGGATGACCTTGACCCAATTTTGTATAATTATAAAAGGGGAAATGTACATGCAAAATTCATCAGTCTACTGCTACCTTTCATACCGTACACATCTCGCTCTTAATCCCTGAATATAAAACTGCAACATGTCCCTAAAGGTCAAGTGTGCATCTTACGATACTAACACCATAACAACTTTTGAACAACTCGAAGATTTAACCAACGAAATGCGAGTTTTACTTACCGGTGGTTATCACTTAACTGTTGATGTTAGTGCTACTAATACAAGAATGTTCACTAAAACAAAATATTGCGATGATGAAATATTTATTTCTACACAACCTACAACTTCTTCATCGCCAACTGGTCAACATAACATCAAGTTCCAAAAGTATTACCAATGTTGAATAACTTTTGACAGACAAAACTACAACTAAAGAATCACATGATCAATATGAGTTAATAAAAAGGATGTGATACTTGTATAAATAATCATTTGCTTCTCAGCTCTCACCACGACAAGACCTATTTAAGAAAATGTTGTACAGAATGATGATTCAACTTGATGGAAAAATCTATGGAAAAGACTACAACACCATTGAACAAATGACCCAAGATTTAGATGTATTAACTAAAGAAGGATATCAAGCTAAATTAATTTTAAAATTTCCTGAAGTACATCCATTATCAACAGAAGAACTTGTTGCTATGGCTAAGGCGGAGAGAGAGAAAAAGTCTGAAGAAAACAAAGAGAAACAAACTTCCTAAATTTTAATAATCCTTACACTTGTAAGGTATAATTTTTTAAAACTCCATTTGGATGACCTTGAAATTACCCCCACCACTTTTCACAGTACATAAAACTCACTATTCAACACTATACACTCTTATTCTTTCACTGGACTCCGCAGCGTCAACATGGAAGAGCAAAAATACAAGTACAAACCTCGTTACTGTTGTGAACAACAGTGTACAGATTTAGGACCAATGATGGTGGATGGGTTAGCTTGTACTAAATGTGAATTCTTCGGATCTTGTTATTGCAAATGCAAAACAAAACAACTACCACCACCGGAATTGCGAACTTTAAAATTTTACAAATCAAGATATTTTCATACATGTTGTCCTCAAAGATGTTTCAAATTTCACCCTCTAGATCTTGCTCATTGTCAACGCACCAATTCTCATCAAGATGATTTTTGTACACATATGATAAAAAGATGTAAATACAGATCAGATTGGTATTCCGATCCTGTAGAACCATCAAATGTGTAATTTCAGTTTTACACTCTTTTTTAAAACTTCATTTGGATGACCTTGAGATTTCCCCCACCACTAGTTCTAATTTTTATATAATATTAAATCATTCCACTTCCAACACTCTAACTAACAACATGGAAAACAAATTTATCAAATTTGAACATATAATAACTGACAGGGAGGAGATGGAAGAATTGTTTCAAAACTTACTTTCTGTCATTGACGAATATCCTATAAGATGGTTCAGAATTGTAGTTCAATATTTAAATCCTGGTGAATTGTTTTCTTCATCAAGTGAAGAAGATGAAACAACTACTTCGGTTCAAATAATTGAATTAAAAGATGGAGAAGAAGAACTAAACGTTTTATTCAATCATAAGCTCAAGGTTCCCTATATAAAAGCCCCCTCCCTAGACAGCCCCCCTCCCTAGACGCCTGCTCAAGGTCACCATTATATAAGCCCCCTCCCTATGCGCCGATCCTCATTCCATCACCGACTCTCCAATAATGAACAACTCTCCATTGGCCCGAATGAATTCTAGTTTTGAAATAAACTCTAAAGAAGAGTTACAAGACATTTTTAATATTTTACAAGAACTTGTAGATAATTTTACAACCATCAAAATGAATTTGGAAATAACATACGATTGTCCTATTTGTGATAAGATTGAAAGTTCGGACGAAGACAGTTTACTAAATCTAACTCCTGCACCATCTGACACTACTGATGGTAATAATGAACAGCAAAATATTTCCCCCACCACTTCTTTGTAATTCTTCGTTCCCCCCACCACTTCTTTATTTAACTAACATTTCTCGCTTTCACTTCTCATTCCGTCTTCAACTTTTGAACTATCAACATCACTTGTTTTAAAATTTCAAACACTACAAAATCATGATGGATATGATGGATGAAGTTCCCTTCATAACTAGAATAGAAGAGGATAAATTGAAATTGGAAATTAAACGATTGGAAATGGAACGGGAAAACCAACTCGAAATGTTACGTTTGTTCAAGCTTTTCAAATACATCATCTGGGGACTCTGCGTTTACCTTCTCATCGTCGTTGGTGTTTGCATTTACAACTCTGTAGTTCATCACAAAAGTTCAACTTGTTTAAACTCTGCTGTTGCACATTAATTATATGTTCACAAATAAAATTCAAAATTTACTTCAGCCTATCCCACTATCACCAACTAGTTCAACTTTGAACTATTTCTGGTGGTAGTTGGGTAGGCTTTTTTAAAACTTACTCTGGATGACCTTGACATACTTTCCAGGCCCCCAGTTATAACTGTTGAATTTCAGTTTTGATCTTACTCTTAATTTTTGTTCAACTTTTAGAGTTTAGTTAACACAGTTGAATTTTACTTTTCAACTAACTCTTAATTCATGCCCAATTCTACTTCAAATTCAGGGCATATGCTCTCGCCATCTGCACCCTGCAGCTGCCCTGGCAGCTGACACCATCTGACCCCTGCAGCTGCCCTGGCAGCTGACGTCACTTCCGGTTTAGAAGTGGCTTTTTCCCACTACTACAATACAATACAATATAACGATTGGGAGAGTTAATTATATTTGTTTAAAGTATCACTATTTTTCAAGATTTCACTAAGAGTTTAATGATATCATCAGTTAAAAGTTAAGTTAATTATAAAACTGACCCTTAGTATAATTATAAAAGCATGTTAAGTGTGTATTTTATTTTATTTTTTATGTTTACCAATGAACATTTTTTTAATTTTCTAAACCACTCTTTAATATTTACATAAACGTGCTAAGCCGTCAGAAAAAGGTAATGTTGAAATTATATCTTAAAGGTAAACAGCTGTTCATATTTATGGTTTCATATCATTTATTGGTTGAGGCTATTGCGAATACTTCTAAGTTTTGTAATTATTACTTGCTTCATGACAGCCTTAGAAATTCAAATTTAAAGAACGTTGATATATACTTTTATATTCCATTCAACATCAAAGGTTTTAAGGTCCTTTTAAGCTACTGATGATGAATGGAAACCCGTGAACCACACATCAATGACGTGGCAGTTAATCCGTTTTCCCTGGGCTATGTTAACTCGCAAATGATAACAAAGCCTGTAAACCCATGTTACGGTATATCGCAAAAAGTTATAAACTGTAAAATAATATGTTTAAAAACTTAAATTTAAAGTTTATTTTTTCAAATTACGAACAAAAGTGATCTCATAGTTCTTTATTTATTAAAGAGGTTGTTGCAATATATATATATATATATATATATATATATATATATATATATATATATATACCGGGTGTTCCAGACCACCTGTACACTCCTTTTAAAATGTACACAATTAATTTAAAAAAAAAAAAAAAAAAACTAATTGTGCCATTATAGGCACAATACAATAATGAGGATTATCGTTGAGGTTTTAGTCGTTATGATAATTTCAGTGTATAGAGTGTACCAGAAGTAACCTATCCAGACGGGAAGTCATTAACTTTAAATACAAACCCCCTTTTTTATGATATTTTTGAATTATAGACTACTTTACAATTTAATGTGTATCTCTAATCCTAACGGGTTGGGAGATAATGGAGGTAAAAGTTTGATTTTTTCACCATAAGAATAACATGGAACAAATTTTCATTTCAAAAAATGTGTGACTTCCGGTCTGGGTAGGTTATTCATAGTACACCCTGTACATTGAAATTATCATCAATGGATAGAGCGCAAGGGGCCTACCTTACAATAGCACGATTTGTTTTTACGAATAATTAATTGTGTAAATTTTAAAAGGGGTGTATATAAATAGCTGTTCTCATTTAAAGTATTGAGGGATGATTGGTATTAACAAAACCAGAAGATATTACAGACTTGGTGCGAGTGAGCGTAGCGAACGAGCTCATTTGAAGAGCAAAAAGTTCCTCTTGTTGGCATTGCAAAGCATGCCGGGTATGAGAATTAGTTTTTATTCCTAACTGTTTATGAGCACAACATATGATAAAAAATGGTTCTTTGTAATTAATTCTATAAGCAGCTGTTTCAATGGAAACACAATACTTTAAATGTAAAGTATTGTGGCGAGTGGGTGTAGCGAAGGAGCTCACCTGAAAAGAAAAAAAAATCCCAGACTGACATTGCAAAGAATTCCAGGTAACAGCTTGTAAAATTAAAGAAACAATGGGTGTTTGAGGAATATTTTATTGAGATAATTTTACCTTTTTAAGGTTTGAAACATTTAAAACACTTGAATAAAGATATGGGAAGTAAGCTTCTTAAATTACAATTGCTTTTATTTGCTTTTCAAATTCATATTTTTTTCATTTAAGCGTTTTTACTCTAATTTAATACGTATTAATCAGACGTAATACTGTAGTTAGTATTGAGGAAATTTACAATGAAAGTTGAACTATTCACATCATGCACAGTTCAAATTAAGCACTAAAACTCTATAAAACTTACGTTATGACTCCGTGCAAACATGTTTGGAATTCTTAAACTACCTTAAAAATATATATTTGTATGTGTATTTTTATTAATCTATGGGTTGCACTTGATGTATAGTATATTTTTTATCAGGTATAAAAAGTTTGTCAAGATTGTTAATAAAAAAGTATAAAACTCAAGTTATGCTTTTTTGTAGTCCATTTATATCGAAATAACGCCCTCAATATATAAAATATATAACAGAAGAAATAAACTAAAAGGATACTCAATTTCTTTAACTTTCTCAATATTATAGGGTCTACCAAACCCAAGATGTTACAAATGTACTAGTTTAAAGGAGAAAGTAAAACCTTTTAACGATTAAGATTTTTATTAAAATTTTAGTAAAAGACAAAGACAACAATATATTATTCTGCAAAATATAACTTTTTAAGGAGTAAAATAAATTTTTCATCATGCAGATTTGTTACTTGTAACAATTAATTATTAAAACTTGAATTCAAGTTGTTCATAAGTAGTGTGTTTTGGTTACTTCTGGCCCGGAAGTGACGTCACCGGAAGCCACATGCCACGGCACGCAGCTTCCGGTGGGCCAGAAGTGGGGACAATAGATGTCGGGGTGGAGATGGCGAGAGCGTCGGCGGTCGGTTGAGCGAAGAGTGCGCATAAAATAGAAGTTAGTTCAAAATTGAAATTCGACGGTGTTAATAAAAACTCTAATAGTTGAACGAAACTAGAAGTTAGTGTAAAACTGAAATTCAACAATCGGGGTGTTGAACTAAATTTGCGCATAAATTAAAAGTTGGTTCAAAACTGAAATTCAACGATCGGGAGTTGAACTAAATTTGCGCATAAATTAACCGGGGTTGAAGTAAAACTTCGTATAAATTAAAAATTAGTTCAAAATTGTAATTCGACGGTGTTAATAAAAACTCTAACAGTTGAACGAAAATAAAAGTCAGTTCAAACATAGCGCAGTCATAACAAGAGAGAGAGAAGGTAAATAGAAGTGTTAAGTTCCGCGGATAGAACGAGAATGAAGAATGAAACATGACGCGTCGAAATATATGCGTGACTGTAGATGTCAGTTAATGGGGGGTCTAGAGCTTCCGGCCTGTCAGATGGTGAATTAATCAATGGGGGGAGTGGAGATGGCGCTCGGTTGAACTAAAATTGCGCATAAATTAAAAGTTGCTTCAAAACTGAAATTCAACAATTGGGAGTTGAACTAAATTTTCGCATAAATTAACCAGGGTTGAAGTAAAACTTTGCATAAATTATTAGTTAGTTCAAAACTGAAATTCAACAACTGGGGGTTGAACTAAATTTGCGCATAAATTAACCGGGGTTGAATTAAAACTGTGCATAAATTAAAAGTTAGTTCATGTTAGCTGAAGAGTGTACAAAACAATGAAACAGGAATTGTCGTGAGCGCGCTTATATAAGGAAGGGTGGGGGTAAAATATGAAAACCTGCTGAACACAGTCGATAGGTGTAACAAGTTCGAAGTTGTGGAAACGTAACATTGAACGCAAAATGTTGTGAATAACACTATCGTCAACGCTAACTTGCGAAGTTCTAGCAGAGTATAACGGGTTAAAACTTAATTTCTTCCTTACTTTTGTTAAATTAGTTTTAATCTTTGAAACAGAAGGTTTGGAATTACTTCGTAATATATGTTGTGTCCGCAAAAGTTTCAATTTTAAACATTGCGTATCCATCACAAGAAGTATATCAGACGTGTAGAAGTCAGAACAAGACAGATGAATGAGATATAACGTCGAGCACGCGAAGGTGATTCAAACAGGACGACATGTGCTAATGTAAATGAAACTCCAGGTTAGTAGCAATTAGACTTGTATAATGAAGTTGGCGAAACGTATATGTAATGAGTAGGAAGGATGCGAACAACACAAATGCGAGTTAATTAATGGTCGCGGCGTGATGAACAATCTTCTTTTATAACGGTTATCGCGTGAGAAGATCGGTTCCGCATGAGCGCCCAAGTGGAACCTCCCGTGTTCACTCAAGCGGAAACCCCCCCCCCCCCCCGGTGACTAATCAAGCGGAACCCCCCCCGGTGACTAATCAAGCGGAACCCCCCCCCCCCGGTGACTAATCAAGCGGAACCCCCCCCCATAAAAAATGGAGATTAAATCCGCCCCCCCCGGTGTTCACTCAAGCGGAACCCCGCCGGGTCGATGACCGGTCAATGGCCGGTCACGACCGGTTGCTAACCCCATCTAATTACCACACTTTACATCCCATGCCAGCCATAAACTACTATTGTTTGAATGAAACTGAATTAAACATGGCAGCCACCATGGAAAATTCTAACCTCAAACCTTGGTTTTACGTCACTGCGCATGCGCCGCTCCCACTCCTTCGTTTCATTTTTATGCTGCTATAACTTGTACTGGAGTGAGCCAACTTCACGCTACGGCGCCTAGTCCTGTATTACTCACTTTAGCGCTACTGCGAATGCGCCTAGTCTGTATTACTCACTTTAGCGCTGCTGCGAATGCAACGAGTTCTCCGGATCGGAATCACTCCTCGCTATTGCGCATGCGCCGAGTCCTGTATTACTCAATTTAGCTCTACTGTGCACGGAAAGTTCTAACCTCAAACCTTGGATTTTACGTCGCTGCGCATGCGCCACCCCCACCCCTTCGTTTCATTTTTACACTGCTGCGAACTGGAGTGGATTGAAGACCGTACTGGAGTGAAACAATTCCCCCACCACCGCATTAATTACCCCCACCGCTCGAAAACCCGAGGAGCGATACGAGCCCGATTTTCGCGTCAGTCGTCAACGAGTTTTCATAGCGAAAAGTCGTTGGCGACTCGGTAAGAGGTTCAAATATATAGTAGGCCTATATATATTTGAACTTCTTATACTACGTTGCGTTCTTTAATGCAATGTGGTATGTGTGTGTGTGTGTGTGTGTGTGTGTGTGTAAATATTAGTTGTATGTTGAACTTAATTTAAGAATTAATTTGCGCATTGCGATGTTAGTTATAAGTTGTGTTTAGCGTTAAGGTGTATTAATTTTAAGAATAATGATGGTATTTGGTTATGTTGAATTATTTGATATTTAATAATGATGTGTTGTTAGTTTTAAGTGTTGGTATTAATAATTAATGTTCTTGTTTTGCCTTTCAGCTAGATGATAGGGAGTAGATTAAATGTAAATTCAGAAGTTCGGTTGAACTTCACTTAGAAGGGGTGGGACATCCGCAAATTGTAGGTAGCGGACTAGGTTTTTGCATTTTGTTTAGGAATATGATGGGTGGGATTAGTTGGGTGGGTGTTAGAGTTGCGTTTCTGCATTAGCTGTTCCAGTTTCCCTTCGAATTCACGGTTACGGATGGACCCGGACCGGCCCGTTACGGATGGACCCGGACGGGCCAAACAAAATTGCGTCGATGTCCCTCGCAGAACGTAACTAGTGGGTTGGAAGTGGGAACCGTTAGGCAAACAGGGTGGTGGGAACAGTTACTACTGTTCCCATCACCTTGGTTCTTTATAAGTCTTGAATGACCTTGACCCACTTTCGGAAGGGTCAATGACCAACCCCCCCCCGGTGACTAATCAAGCGGAACCCCCCCCCCCGTGACTAATCAAGCGGAACCCCCCCCCCGGTGACTAATCAAGCGGAACCCCCCCCCCCCCCGGTGACTAATCAAGCGGAACCCCCCCATTAAAAATGGAGATTAAATCCCCCCTCCGAAAATTAAAATGCCTATAAATCGATAATGGATTAACGGATTAGGACAAGCGATACATCATTTAAAAGGTTTATGTAAGACGAACATTTTAGTTAAGGAAGAATTGAGTTATCTTATTTTAGTCAAAAGTTATGCGAATTATTTGAAATAAATACCCCCTCTCCTTCCTTTCCTCCCACCTTCCCCCACTTACTAGATGCTAACCCGTCTCATTAGCATACCGTTATAAAAGACGCATCGACCACGGCTAACGTTTCATTCTGATTCCAGACGTTACGCTGCGAACTGCGAATAGAATACCACGATGTCATCCCTGTTGACTACAACTTCCACTACAGCCTGCTCTTCTATTACAAGTTCAACTTCTACTTCTACTACGGCTTCAACTCCAGTCAAGAAAACTCTTTGCTTGAAAAATGCTCCCGACTGGTATAAGTGCAAGCTAGAGCGTTGTGTTTCTCCCCCATTATTTTTAACACTCTAAGTCTCGTGATCTACTTTTCTGAGGCCGTTGTACAGTTATATGACCTCTCCGACTTGCATTGTTTGCCGGTGTAGCTTCATATAGCGTGCAAAGAATGGTTCCTAATGAAATCTCATCAGCATTCAAAGACAGAGACTGTTGTTTTGCAAGTTAATTAGTCTTGAAATAATGAAGTAGGAAACGTATATGTAATGAGTAGGAAAGATATGAACACCGCGAATGCGAGTTAATTAGTGGTCGCGGCGCGATGAACATTTGCCTTCATTATCACATAACGACTATCTCGTGAGAAGATCGGTTCCGCATGAGCGCCCAAGTGGAACCCCCCGTGTTCACTCAAGCGGAACCCCCCCCCCCCGTGTTCACTCAAGTGGAACCCCCCCCCCCGGTGTTCATTCAAGCGGAACCCCCCCCCCTCATAAAAAATGGAGATTAAATCCCCCCCCGAAAATTCAAATGGGTATAACTCGATAATGGTTTGATCGATTACGACAAGCGATACATCATTGAAAACGTCTATGTAAGACGAACATTTTAGTTAAAGAAGAATTTGGTTATCTTATTTTAGTTGAAAGTTATGCGAATTATTTGAAATAAATACCCCCTCTCTTTCCTTCCCTCCCACCTCCCGGATCAATAATCGGTCACGGTCAGCTGTTACCCCTCTCATTAGCATACCGTTATAAAAGCGGAGCAAGCGTTGTTCACTCCTCATTCCGCTTCTACACGCCACTCTTGTTGTTTCGTCTCTGCTCTTTACAATATTACTTGCTTTAAAAATGCCTCGTCGTCTTAGTGAAAATTTCAGTTCTTCCGAAATTTCTGATGTTTTTGAACAACCTGAAGACACTTTAAATAACGACAGTGACAGTGAAGATGATGATGATGAAGATGATTATTATAGCGTTAAAATTAGTGAAGAACTGAAAGTTATAGCAATTGATCCACAATTCCCATTCGATACAATAGAAAAATTCATGTCTGAAGCTCATAAATGGTTGGATTCAGGATCTTACGTACGAATCGGCTCTTTTATATTGTATGATGATTGTAATTCTTTTCTTATAACACCAAATGATAGAGACCGCATGCGGCAGTGGGCTCAAACAATGAAGGAGTGCTACGAACAAGGTGTGGATGTTGGCGGCTATTTTACAGCGCAAGTGGTTTAATAACCAAATTACCCTTCCCCCACCCTACACCTTATCCCTTCCCAATCCTTATTCCTTCCCCCTCCCCATTTTCAAAACTCATAAAAGGCGGGCTATGAACCTCCAGGTTTCTAGTCTGTACTTGCACCTTGTGCCGTCAAGATGCTTACCACTTTGTCTTTTAATAGTATTACAGGCACTGAGCAGAAATTCTATAGAAAATTTTGTTCTCTACTTGATAAACCGCAAAAACTACCTCCAAATACTTTCACCTACAAGCTACCTCTGATGGACAAGGATGATGTAAGCAAAATACCATTAGTTCAAGCGAAATTTCTGGAAGAAAAAAATCTTGTTTATGTAAGAGAAGTGTATCATAATGAATATTCAAAAAGATTGGCTTACGAATTCATTAAGGAACATGCAGGACGTGAAAAAGAACAGTATCCAGGACCATTTTATTTATATCTTTTTGAGAATGGAGCTAGTGTAACGGTAGAAATAAGTATCAAATTAATGTAATTCTCCCTACCAAATTTGTGGGGTGAGGGTTTGAAGTAGATTTGCGCATAAATTAAAAGTTAGTTCAAAACTGAAATTCAACAATTGTTGGTCGAACTAAATTTGCCCATAAATTAACCGGGGTTGAATTAAAAGTTCGCATATCTTCCTATAAATTTTATGAAGTTAGAATTTTGTTTTGCTGTAAAGTTATTGAAATAGTATTTGTATAAGGAAAATTCATATTGAAATACATGTTGTAATTTAGTCGTAGAGATGTGTACTGTACGAAAGCTGGATTTATAGTGAGTCGGCGCGACAAATGAACTTGTATTTATGCAGATTGTTAAAATGGAATAAAGAGATGATAGTAGCAAAACGCTCGAAGTAGAAAGTGTGAATAATGTTATATAAAGAAATAATAGTTAAACAAGAAAAATATTGAAAATTCAAACTAGTATTAAAAAATATGAACGGACAATCAATTTTGTAGAAGGTTAATATTTTGTTGAAAACGTTTGATTTTCTTGGATAGTGAAGAAGAAGAAGATGAAATAGTGGTAGGGGGACCGTTATAAAAGGAGGAATGTGAGAGCCCATTTCATTTCTCTGCGAAACTTCGAAGAGTAAACATCTCAACATGTATCATTGCGATAAAGGTTCGGAATCGTTTCACGATGAAATTCTATTAGACTGTCATAAAGAACTAATTCACAACAACGCAGAAGAAAAACAAGAAGAACAAGAAGAACAAAAAGAACAAGAAGAACAAAAAGAACAAGAAGAACAAGAAGAACAAGAAGAAATAACAGCAACATCTTCAACTACTTTACCGAATCTACAAGTATTTGCTTTACCCGGTAAGGTAGTAATGCATCATAAGATTCAAATGAAAACTTGAACTTAGAAGAATTTATTAGAGAAGCAAAACCAATCGTAAGTAAAACTTTAAAAGAAGAATTGAAAAGATTGAACTTTCTTAAATTTAGTTTACTACTAGAAGCTATGTTTATAAATGTACAAGAAGAATTATCACCAAGAGGATTCATAACAAAAAACCGAACCATCATGGAAAGTTCAAACATTGATTCAATAGTAGAGAACTGTATAGAAGAAATATTAACCAAAATTCAGGAACATGAAGGAAGAGGATCCGGATGGAGTCTTTCAAGTATTGAAGGATTAGATATAAGAGTTCAAAAACACGGATATGGACTAAGGGGATCTAGTTACATTCCTTTGCCTAAAAGTATTGAAGATACAAAATCTTGTATTAATGTTAGAAATGCAGACAATGAATGTTTTCGTTATGCAATGACAGCTAAATTTGTACCAAATAATGCGTATAGACCTGACCAGGAATATGAAAATCAAAGAAATAAGTACAATTTTCAAGGAATTACTTATCCTGTATCACTAGAAGATATATCAAAATTTGAGAAGAAAAATCCCGGTACTTCTATCAATGTTTTTGCATTAGATAGTTCAAACAAAGTGTATCCTTTACGTATTGCAAAAGAAGAACTACCAGATCATACGGATTTACTACTATTAACACGAGGAGATGTGTCTCACTATGTGTACATAAAGCAATTCGATCGTCTTGTTAACAAGCAACTTTCAAAAAATAGAAACAAAAAGTTGATTTGCAAGAGATGTTTTAATTTTCAACGAGAAGGAAGACAAGGAAGAGAATGGTTACAAGAGCACAAAAGATTATGTAACAATAATTATGAAGCAAAGATTAATTTACCTGCAGAAAACAGAGCATTCGTTTCATTTGAAAACGTTCATCATCAATACCGTATCCCTTTAGTTGTGTATGCGGATTTTGAATCAACACTTGTTCCAGTTGAAGAAGAAAATTGCGAAGCAAGAAAAAGTGTAAAGTATCAAATGCACAAACCAAACAGTTTTTGTTTAATGGTCAAATCAACATTATCAGAAGAACATTTAAACCGATATGGATTAACTTCAGAACCTCTAGTATATCGTGGTGAAAATGCGGAAAAAATATTTCTTGATCACCTATATTCAATAGCTGGAAATGCACAAAGATTATATACAAATATTGTACCAATGAAACCGATGGACGAAGAAGAAGAAATTCAACATGAAAATGCAACTCGCTGTTTTTTGTGCAAAAATGATTTTACTATTGAGAATTATAAAATTAAAGATCACGACCACCTCACAGGTTATTACAGGGGTGCTGCTAGTAATAAATGCAACTTGAGCTATCGTTTACCACTATTTATTCCTGTGGTTCTGCATAACCTCAGTGGGTACGACGCTCATTTTATAATACCCGAATTAGGAAGAGACGACGGTAAAATCGATGTGTTAGCTGAAACTTCAGAAAAGTTCATAAGTTTTTCCAAAGAAGTTGGAAACCTCAAATTAAGATTCTTGGACTCCTACCGATTTATGCCGTCGAGTTTGTCCAAACTTTCTGAAAACCTAAGGAAACAAGATTTAATCGAAACGAAGAAGATTGTAAACAACGTCAAACTGGATCTGGTACTTCGAAAAGGTGTTTTTCCATATGATTACATAGACAGTTTAGAAAGATTTAATGAAACATCATTACCTCCAAAAGAAGAATTTAAAAGTAAACTGTACGACATGGATATATCTCAAGATGATTATAATCACGCATGCAAAGTATGGAACGAATTAGGATTTAGAACATTGGGAGAATATTCAGATTTTTATGTTAAACTAGATGTGACTTTATTATGTGATGTGATGGAAGAATTTAGAAATACGTGTTTTGCAGCATATGGATTGGACCCTCTTCATTCGTACACTTCGCCTGGACTAGCGTGGCAAGCCATGTTGAAAGAGACAAATTGTAAAATACAACTTCTTACAGATATAGATATGGTTTTGATGTTAGAGTCAGGAGTTCGAGGAGGATTGACGCAAATTGTAACACGACATGTCAGGGCAAACAACAAGTATTTGCCCGATTATGATGCATCAAAACCAACAACATTCCTGGGTTATTTCGATGCAAATAACTTATACGGATGGGCAATGTCGAATCCCCTTCCATATGATAATTTCAAATGGATAGATCCTGAATCAATTGGAAACATAATGGATATACCGAAGCATGGTGAAACAGGTTATATTTTTGGCGTCGATTTTGAATATCCCGAACATCTTCACGATCAACATTATGATTTACCACTGCTCCCGAAGACCGAAATTTCTCCAACTGGAAGATGGCCGAAATTAATGATGACTTTAACCGACAAGTCTCGGTATGTTGGACACTACTGGATGATACAACAGGCCTTAGACTTGGGATTGAGAATTACAAAAATTAATCGAGTATTACAATTCTCTCAATCTTGTTGGTTAAAACCGTACATTGACAACAACACAAAAAGAAGAGCTGCTGCTACATCAAGTTTTCAAAAAGATTTTTTCAAACTAATGAACAACGCAATATTTGGCAAGACTTTGGAAAACAAAAGGAAACATAAGGATATAAAATTGGTAACTGATCCAGTAAAATTACAGAAATTAGTGCAACAACCAAACTTTGGTACATCTGTAATTATTAATGAAAATCTAGTTCTTATTTCCATGAACAAGAAGTCAGTTACAATGGATCGTCCTTTGTATCTTGGAATGTCAATCTTGGATATTTCTAAAACACACATGTATGAGTTTCATTATAAGAAGATGGTTAACTATTATGGAAGAGAGAACATTGGTATTGCATATATGGATACGGATGCACTCATTTACTGGATTAAAACAAATGACATGTACGAAGATCTACGCACCTTTATATATAAAGATGATTTCGACTTTTCCGATTATCCTAAGGAGCATCCAAATTACGACTACGACAGAAACAAGAAAGTATTGGGAAAATTTAAAGATGAAACAAATGGTGTGCCAATGATGGAAATTGTAGCATTGATGTCCAAACTGTATTCGTTTCAACTGTACATAAACGAAAGGAACGAACATCAAGTTACGAAGAAAGCCAAAGGAATAAAAACCTCTTTCCTGAAGAAGAACGTACAGTTTGAACATTATAAAAGATGTTTGTTTGAAAATGTTGAAACAACTGCAACATTTAACACCATAAGAAGCTTCAACCATCGTCTTTTCAGTGTGAAGCAAACCAAATCGGCATTGAGCTATAAGGATGACAAAAGATACATCCTTGAAGACAACATAAGAACTCTGCCATTTGGACATTACTCTCTAAACCCTATCGACCAGTAAACCTATTCTTCGTCCTCTACCTTCTTCCTTTTTCCTTTCTGTACAGAAAAGAGGATATGGCGAGCCCAATGCTATATTCTTTCTTTTTACACTAATATGAAATGGTCTTGACCTATATTCAAAACTATATAAAAGAGAATGAACTATTCTACGGATTAGTATTTTTACAAGCGGTGTGCAAGCAACACCTGAAGATGGAAAGTGTGAAGGACAAGATTGTAAATGAACTACATAAACCAGCAAGAAGAAGATTTCCAAGAAGAAGTACAATTATTAAGGGAATGAATGATCTTTATCAAGCTGATCTCATTGAAATGATACCGCACAGTAAATTAAACAAATGTTTTAAATATATTTTAACAATTATAGACTGTTTTACTAAAATAGCTGACGCTTTACCATTGAAGGATAAGACTGGTAAAAGTGTTACGAAAGCTATGGAAACAACGATACAAAGAAATAAATTCAAAATCAAACATCTACAGACTGATGATGGAAAAGAATATTTTAATAAAGACTTTGGAGCTTTGATGAAGAAATATCAAATAAATCATTATTCTACAAATTCTGAAGTTAAAGCTTCAATAATTGAAAGATTCAATAAAACATTGAAAGGAGCAATGTACAAACAATTTTCAAAACGAGGATCATACGTGTGGTATGACATATTACCACAACTTATAAAAGAGTATAACAACAAATATCATCGTACCATCGGAATGAAACCTATCCAAGTAAACAGCGCTAATGCTAAGGTTGTATTACAACGCATCAGAAATAATACAACACCTAAATTGGAAAAGTTGCAACCAAAAAAGTTTAAAGTCAACGATAAAGTTCGTATAAGCAAATACAAAGGTGTATTTAGTAAAAGATATCTACCAAATTGGACTAATGAAGTATTTACAGTTTATAAAGTGCAACCAACTATACCTGAAACTTACTTATTAAAGGATAACAAGGGTGAATTACTTCAAGGTGGATTCTACGGACATGAATTGTTGAAATCAACAGTCGGTGATGTATATCTTGTTGACAAGGTATTACAAAGGAAAAAGGATATGGTTAAAGTCCGGTGGTTAGGATTCGATAAAAGTGAAGACTCTTGGATTCCTTCAAAAGACTTGGTATAGTAATTTAATAGCTCATTATGTGTTTAACCTTGACACAAGATGGAGATTGTACAACAAAAAGATCGATTTAATATCAATAATATTGATGAATTGACGGTTGACAATGATAAGTTAAATCATGGTAAACATGGTGAATTACTACCAAATACGATAAGATGTTTAATAACTGGTCCTTCAAATTGTGGAAAAACAAATGTTGTTTTTAACCTTATAACTAATCCTAAAGGATTGCGCTTTAACAATATATACATTTTTTCAAAATCATTGCAACAACCGAAATATCAGTTATTGGATAAAGTACTTGCAAGTGTACCTGAAGTGAATTTCTACAAGTTTAATGCCAGTGAAACAATTATGCAACCAAATGAAGCAAAACCATTTTCTATTTTTATTTTTGACGATGTGTCTTGTGAAAATCACGACACTATAAGGAATTACTTCGCTATGGGAAGACATCATAATATCGATAGCATTTATATTGGTCAAACATACAGTAAGATCCCAAAACAACTCATAAGAGACAATGCAAATATGTTGATCATCGTCAAGCAAGATGAAACAAATTTAAAGCATATATACAATGATCATGTAAATGCGGATATGCCATTTGAGAAATTTAAAGAGATGTGTGGCAAAGCATGGAATGAGAAATATGGCTTTCTCGTTATTATGAAGGAAGAAGATATTAAAAATGGTAGATATCGTGTAGGGTTGGATAAATTTGTATTAATGCGTTGAACTACCGATGCTACATTTAGTTACACGTTGAACCTCACAGTGTAAACATGGTGAATCAAGAAAAACTATTGAAAGAAATCAAATCACTCAGTGATTCTATTAGGATGAAGAATCGTGCATTGAGGATGGGTTTAAGTGAAAGAGAAGAATTTCTAGAGACTACATTTAAACCTATTACGGAACCTTTAAAACAGATATCAGAAACTATCGGTAAACCTCGTTATGAAGGAGATGTTTTACTACCAGTTTCTAAACAAGAAGTACAAGCATTAAAAAAAGAAGAAGATGATGATTCATATACAAGTGCTAGTGAGCAAGAAGAAACAAAGGAAGAGGAAGAACCAATTGTTGAAAAGGAAGAAGAACAGCCAATATCTGAAGCTGAACAATCTATTCCAAATTTAACTCAATTGAGTAGCGATATATTACAACATGGACCTCTTGGAAGAAAATATATAATGAAAATGCTACATGATATGAAATCAAACCCGAATTTGAGTAGATCACACGTATACGGAGCAAGAATTGATGGGAATGAATTAAAGATCGGCGATTCAAAGCTTGAAATAACACAAGACGATTACATCATTATTGGTGAGCATAGATATAAAGGAACAAAAGGACTATATGAATTAATTTTTAAAAACATACCACTAAGGTATTCATCCAAAGATTTAAGTGTTTTTAAGGAGATTCTACAAAATACTAACGCTCATAAAAGAAACTACTTAAAGGATGGAATGATTAATCGTTCACGTGCAACAAAATATAACATCGTTATAAAAAAGTTGTTTCCTCCACGAAAATTGCCAACATTACGTACTGCACCAGCGGTAAGACAACCACTGAAAAGAAAATCTTTATCACTTATGGATTTATCACTTCTTGAACAACATAGTAAAAAGAGTAAAGGAGATACTTCAACATCTGGCAAAGGATTGATGAAAAATCTATACAATACGAATGTGATTTACTACAACGACATCAATAAATTGGTTGATAGAATGAAACTATTGCATGAAGCCATGGAAGCCGGTCATACAGGTTTAAATAATGAATGGGTAGCTCTGATTGACGAACTCAGGAATCGCGGTATAATCGTATAATTGTCCGCGGATATATAAGAGTTGCAGGCGTATAATGTGTCAGTTCTAACATGAGCGTCGACAAGTTCGGACGATACTCCGCGTTAGGAGTGCAAGTTGGAGAAAACAGAAAAAGAAGTGGATTACCGCAAACACCCGAAGGTGACTATAACATAAATAATAAACGTTTAAAGTTTGTTAAAGATCCAGAAGAAGATGGAGATGCAACAAATTTAAAAACAGTAAAGGAGGAAACATCTACAAGTTTAAAACTCGACAACAACCAACAGTATGATGCAAAATCTCACAGGGTTATTAATGCTGCAAAACCAGTCAACAATGGAGATGTTGTTAATAGAGGCTATTTTCTATCTGCGATGGAATACGCTTTACTGTTGGAAAAGACTAAAAGTGGAAAAAAGTACAATGCTTTAAATTATAAAATAACTAATGTGGCAGATCCAACCGAGGATACAGATACAATCAATAAGCGTTATTTGCACTCTGTAATACCAGAAAAGAAAAAAGATGGATTTTCCTTCTATAAATATACTATAAACGATATTGGATATCCTAAAGAAGAAAGTGATGGTGTTAATATAAAATACATTAAAGATAATTGTATTTTATATAATGGTGCTGTTATTGATTGTCATGGAAAAGTGTTGTCCAATCTGAAAGATGGTTCAACTCCATCGGATGCTGCTACCGTGAGACAAATGAATGAAAGCTTGAAGAAAGGAACATCCACTTTTGTTAAACAAAATCAGGTGGTGTCAAAGAAAGGTGATGAGTTTATGCAAGGAAGTGAAAAGTTTACCTTACTACAACTACAAAATGACAAGTGGGATGGAAAAAATAAAAGATTGTCAAATATAAGTTTAGGCACGGAAGAACATGATGCTGTTATTTTAACACAAGTACCACAACTATCAGCTACTGGTGTAAATTTTATATGAAAAGGTAAACGATTAACCCAAGTTAAATCTGGTAAAGATGATCAGGATTGTGTTGTTGTAAAACAAACTATAGTTTTAGATAAAATAAATAACGTATATGATGGAAAAAATAGAAGAATATCTAACATATCAGCAGGAATAGCTCCGAATGATGTTGCTACTATTAATCAAGTTATAGCAACCTCTAAAAAGGATCCATCTGTGTATACATGTAATGGTAAACGTATCACAAATCTTGATAATCCTACATATGACAAAGATGCTACTAATATCGAGTATGTAACGAATCTTGTAGGTAATGTAGTTATTGATATGCATAATCATTTGATTAATACATCGATGAAACACAATAAAATCGAAGATTCTCAGAGAAACCAATGGATTAAAGATGAAATCATTGATAAATACTAGTAAAACTTATGAATATTTATGTATGGAATACACAAAAAAGGATTCATTATCATAAAGTATTTCATAGAGTGAAGACGTTGGTTACATAAAACAGCATAATGAAGACCGTATCGCTCAGTCGTCGTCAAGACAGCGGCAAGAGAGGACGTGGTTTAACATCAGCTGCATTATCCCTGCTCAGACGGATTCCAATTGGTGCTGTTGTGAATCGAACGATAGACGCTTTACCATACGAATTACATCTGCCCGGAGGTTATCAATATTGTGGACCTGGAACTAAGTTGGCAAAACGTTTAGCAAGAGGAGATCCTGGAATTAATAAATTAGATCAAGCTTGCAAAGAACACGATATAGCATATTCAAAGTATAAAGATTCAACAAATAGATCAATAGCGGATAAAATTCTAGCGGAAAAAGCTTGGCAAAGAGTAAAATCAAGTGACGCAAGTATTGCAGAAAAAGCAGCGGCTTGGGCAGTAACTACAGCCATGAAGACGAAAGCAAAGTTAGGTGCTGGAAGACGTCGCAGAGGAAGACCTGCAAAAAGAAGCGCTCCCAAAAAAGGTGGAAACATTAAAAAAGGACATCGTAGAACTCGTAAGGCAAATGTAAAGAAGACTTCTGTTTGGCAAATGGTAAAAAACGGAGCAGGTTTATATCTAAGACCATACCGTGTGTACTAAATAAAAAGAATCAATTGCTAATTCCAAATAAAGCCTTAACAAATCATCAGTTAAATGATTATGTAAAATGTTTGAAAATACCATTTTTTCGAGGAGTTTTTATGAAAGATGCATTACCAACTAAAATATGGGAAAATGAAACTGGAATAGTAAATTTGGATTCCACCTATGGTCCAGGCACTCATTGGGTATGCCATAAAAAGCTCGGACAAACCGTTTACTACTTTGACAGTTTTGGCAATCTACCACCGCCGAAAGAACTGCAACATTATTTTCGAAACTCCAAAAACATTTTTTACAATTACAAAAGAGAACAACCTAACAATACTGAAATATGTGGGCATTTATGTTTGGAGTTTCTAGCGAAGAGTGTCAGTCAGCTTTAAGATGTCATCGTATACAGTGTCACTGAGTGGAAATTCATCCACATTGAAAAGTACGCTGTTCCCAGCATTGCGTCTATCCAAGGAAAGATTATGGGAAGCGGCATTACTTGATTTAACTACCTACAACTCAATTCCCAATGTTACGGAAGGAAAGAACAATTTACTACATTATTATGAAACTAAGGATGCTTCAGGAAAATACTCAGAATTGAAAATAATTACATTTCCTACTGGAGCTTATGAAATCGATGATATAAACCAATTACTACAAAAACAACTCGGAGAAGAAAATATCACCGTTAAAGGAAACAATAATACTTTAAAAGCAGAAATAACTTCAAAATATTATATCGATGTCAGCTTAGAAAACTCCATTGGCAGTTTACTTGGATTTACAGATACAAAAAAGAAAATCTTAACTCCTGGAACTACTCATTCAGGTGATACAACTGTTACAATATTGAAAGTCAATAGTATCGATGTAACGTGTAATATTATACACGGATCGTATAGAGAAGGAGTGAATCAGCATATTTTACATACATTTTATCCAACTGTGGCTCCTGGTTTTAAAATTGTTGAGAAGCCACAAAACTTGTTATACCTACCGTTAAACACCAGTTTCATTTCAGACATCGTACTGAGCATATTGGATCAAGACGGTGTTAGTGTTGACTTTAGAGGAGAAACGATAACTATACGGATACACATCAGAGCGGCAACATAAAGGTCAACATGGGATTATCATTTAAACCACAACGGAAGAGTCGGGAGCTCAGTAGCTCCTCGACATTGGAAGAGTTAACATCGGACAACATTCGTTTTCTACAGAAGATTGGATTGAAACTTAACAACGATGGATATCCTGGATATATCTCAAGGACCGACATTCGACGAAACACTATGGGAGAAGGAATATCACATGCACAACCCTTACACTTCATCAAAATTAAACAATAACGATGAAATAAGGATTCCCATTCAACAACAAGATATTTACACATTACCGTGTGAAAGTTATTTATATATTGAAGGACGGGTATTAAAATTGGATGGAAAAAACTGCTTCAACAGTTCCTTTTATAAATAACCCGATGGCATATCTTTTTGATGAAATAAGATATGAGATATCAGGGGTAACAGTTGATTCGACAAAAAAGGTTGGTATAACAACGACATTGAAAGGATTAACATCATTAACACCGCATGAGAAGAATTCAATAGTCACCGCCGGATGGGTTGCCCCTGATAAAGACACTATAACACCGGATTCCAACGGTCACTTTGATTTTCATGTACCTTTACGATTGCTTTTGGGATTCGCTGAAGATTACAAACGAATAATAATAAATGTCAAACAAGAATTGGTATTACTCAGATCTTCAACTAACAAGGACTTGATACTT
Source organism: Neoaliturus tenellus (assembly GCA_030545055.2). NCBI lineage: Eukaryota > Metazoa > Arthropoda > Insecta > Hemiptera > Cicadellidae > Neoaliturus > Neoaliturus tenellus. The sequence continues at coordinate 78,469,937 of CM061532.1, forward strand.
GCGGACCCTGCAACTACGGAAGATAAACTGGAATGGCAACTACAATTGGATAAAATTGTTTGGAGAGTACCTCATGTAAGATTGGCCGACGAACATAGAATCGTATTATTGAGAAAGTTAAAATCTGACCGTGATATTGTGATGCCATTCCGAAGTTGGGAATTCCATGAATATCCTACACTACCTCAGACAGAACGACAAACATGGACCGTCAAGACATCAACTTACTTGGAACGAGCAAGGTACATAATACTCGGTTTTCAAACTAAGCGAAAAGATGTTATCACTGCAAATGCCGGTCAATTTGATCACTGTAAAATAAAGAATTGTAAAGTTTTCCTAAACTCTCAATTCTTTCCCTATGACAATTTGAATGTCATGTTCAGCAAAAAACGTTTTTCCATTTTATACGATATGTATGCAAGATTTCAATCGTCATATTATGGAAAGACTAATACACCGCTATTATCACCTGACCAGTATTATTCCAAGGCTCCGATAATTGTAATCGATTGTTCAAAACAAAATGAATCGGTAAAATCATCAAGTGTGGATATAAAAATTGAAATGGAATTTGAACAACCAGTAGCGGATGGAACTTCGGCATACTGTCTAATTCTACATGATAAAATAGTTACTTACACACCGCTGACCGGAATTGTGAAGAATGTGCTTTAAAAATAATTAGTACAACGACTGCAGATTTTTGAGGTTAGAATTATCTGCCTCAATTTTGAGGTTAGAATTTTGTTTGTGAAAAACAAGTTGAAAACAAACATTTATGTGATTGTATAAATTTCAAGGATTTCACGAAAAACATAAAAGCGAGAAAATCATGAGTGGAAAGTTCATTATATCTTCGACCGTCGTATGGGAAACATCGTTCGCAAGATGAGTTCTACTAACGGAGAAGAAAATACACCTCTAATGGATGAGAATAGTTCAGATATAGAAAAACAAGTTGAACGAGAAATGGACGAGTTCCTCAAATTTAACAAACATAAGAAGAGAGAAGAAGAAAAAGAAGAAGGAGAAGCTGAAAAAGAAGTAAAAAGAAAAAAAGTTGAAGTTAACATTACAACAAATATTTTAACAGAAGTATTTCTTCGAATTTTCTACCCCATTTCTTCATGCATGACGAAAAGTATTTCAGTTGGAATTTTAAAATCATTGGATTATTCACCGATTGTTATTTTAAATCATGGAAATAAAATGGTTACATTCACTGAAACTTCTTGGGAATCATTTATGAAACATTTACATCTTTTGGAATGCTATTTGAGTAACAACACATTTGGAAGAAGAACAAGATTAAGTTTATTGGAATCAAATATTGAAGTTGATATAGTGAAACATCGTGGAGGACAAATGGTTCGCTTCAGAGATTTAACTAGACATGATGTAAAATTACTTTTAACTAAAGAAGAATTTTACACTTTAAGTTGTACTACCGGTCCCGTCACCAGATATTTGAAACAACTAATATTTTCAAGTGCAATAATCAAAGACTATCTAATCGATACATTGGACAGACAACCTTTTGTTCCAATTTTATACGGTCCCGTGGATACTTCAATTTTTAATCGAATACCCCAAGAAGTGGATATGTGGAGACAATTGAACAACTATCACACCAACTTTAATATCGATGAAGAAGCGCAAGAAGTTAAAGAAGAACAATCGTGTTTGTAATACAAGTTAGTTGCTGACGAGACTTCATCATGAACAAACGGGTTTCGTTTTCTAATGCGCCACATATAATGGAAGTTAAAAAAGGTATAATTGAATTTCAAGCTTTTCGAGGAAATGATGGAAATTTTATTATAAAAGAATTAGTAATTTTGGATATGAACACATCTGTAGTTTATCATTACTTATTCAAACCTCCATTACCATTCAATAGACTAACAACTAAAGCGAAAGTTACAAACAAATGGTTGTACAAACATTTTCACAACTTAAGATGGGATGAAGGTTTTATTAATTATAACATGATGCCGCACATTATGAATCATTACTGCAAAGAGTTCAAAACTATCTACACAAGAGGATTGGAAAAAGCTAATTGGATACAATCATTTACAAGCAACGAAGTGATAAATGCAATAATAGATAGAGATTTCCAATGCTACTTCAATGAACTTTGTATTTCATCAAAGAGTTTTAAACATCGAAGGTCACAGTGCGCTTTGAAGAATGCCTACCGCTTAAATAATTTCCTTCAACAGAATGGTGGGGGTAATGTCGGTAATAAAAGTGAGAGCGCTACCATGACGCAGCATGAGTATTACTCGAACCTCCGAAGAGACAACATCTCCGACGGACATTATTATTAACAAGAAGATTAACAATAACATCAAGATGGCATCGCAGAACTTTCTTCAAAATTTGGTTGATCAATTCAACGCTCATTCTAAATCAACAATCTTACCGACGAAGAAATGTTCTGAACTAAAAGAAGAAAAACATTACATCATACATACAATCAAGAAGATGGACACTTCAATTGGTGATGCTATTAATTGCACATTGAGCGAGGCGCCGTATACAGTTGGTGACGAACCGAAGTTTCAAATCTTCCTACCGAAACGGTTTGTACAACTTCTACAAAATGAAGATCTTCGAGTTATTCAACCTGGCGCACTCTATTTAGTTTCACACGGACCGAGTGGAAACAACTCAACTGAACTAACTATTCATGTAACACCTACTACTAACTAGTTTGTACATAACATTGTAAATATATGTGTTTGTAATGGTTTCTCAATAAAGATGATATAAAACAAAACAAAAAATAAAAGAAGCAACATATTGTTATGTCTTTGTACATAGCAATATGTTGCTTTTTTTAAAAATTCCACGGGATGACCTTGACCCAATTTTGTGTGTTAATAAAAGTGAAAATCAACTTGTGAAATTCATCAGTCTACGACTAGCTTTCGTACCGTACACATCTCGCTCTCTATAACCAAATACAAAACTTCAACATGTCCCTAAAGGTCAAGTGTGCATCTTACGATACCAACACCATTACGAGTTTTAAACAACTTGAAGATTTAACCAACGAAATGCGAGTTTTACTTACCGGTGGTTATCACTTAACTGTTGATGTTAGTGCTACTAATGTAAGGATGTTTACTAAAACAAAATACTGTGATGATGAAGTATTTCTTTCTACACAACCTACAACATCTTCATCGCCGACTGGTCAACATAACATCAAGTTCCACAAGTATTACCAATGTTAAATAACTTTTAACAAATATTACTAAGGAATCACGTGATCAATGTCAAGTTGATAAAAAGGGAATGATACTTGTATAACTAATCATTCGCTTCCCGACTCTCGCTGCGTCAACACCTAATTTTAAAGATGTTATACAGAATGATGATCGAACTTGATGGAAAAATATATGGAAAAGATTACAACACCGTTGAACAAATGACAGAAGATTTAGAAATATTAACCCGAGAAGGATATCAGGCTACATTAATTTTAAAATTTCCTGAAGTACATCCACTATCGACTGAAGAACTTATCGCTATGGCTAAAGCGGAGAGAGAGAAAAAGTCTGAAGAAAACAAACAGGAGAGAGAGAAAAAGTCTGAAGAAAACAAACAGAAACAAACTTCTTAAGTATCAATTTTCCTTACATTAGTAAGGTATAATTTTTTTTAAACTTCGTTTGGATGACCTTGAAATTACCCCCACCACTTTTCGTAGTACATAAAACTGACTATTCAACACTATACACTCTTATTCTTTCACTGGACTCAGCAGCGTCAACATGGAAAAACAAAATTACAAGTACGAACCTCGTTACTGTTGTGAACAACAGTGTACAGATTTAGGACCAATGATGGTGGACGGGTTAGCTTGCACTAAGTGTGAATTTTTCGGATCTTGTTACTGCAAATGCAAAACAAAACAACTACCGCCGCCGGAATTGCGAATTTTCAAATTTTACAAATCAAGATATTTTCATACATGCTGTCCTCAAAGATGTTTCAAATTTCATCCTCTCGATCTAGCTTATTGTCAACGCACCAAGTCTCATCAAGATGATTTTTGTACACATATGATAAAAAGATGTAAATACAGGTCGGATTGGTATTCAGATCCTGTTGAACCATCGAATGTGTAATTTCAGTTTTACACTCTTTTTTAAAACTTCAATTGGATGACTTTGAGATTTCCCCCACCATTGGTTTTTTTAGATTTCCCCCACCATAAGTCTTTTAAATTTCCCCCACCATTAGTTTAAGTTTTGTATCTTATTGAATCCACCTCTGAATTATTTCACTTCCAACATTCTAACTAACAGCATGGGAACACCTTTCGTCAGGTTTCATCATATAATAACTGAGAGGGAAGAAATGGAAGAATTGTTTCAAAACTTGCTTGCTATAATGGATAGATATTATATGAGATGGATCAGAATTGATGTTCAATATTTACGTCCTGGTGAATTATCTTCATCATCACAGAGTGAGGAGGACGAGGCAAATACTCCAGCTAAGATATTTGAATTAAAAAACGAAGAAGAAGAACTTAGCTTTTTATTTAATCATAAGCTCGCCGTTAAATAAGCCCCCTCCCTTGGCGGCGTTCCTCATTTACTCGCCGACTCTCCAACGATGAACAACTCTCCATTGGCACGGATGAATTCTAGTTTTGAAAGAAACTCTAAAGAAGAGTTACAAGCTATTTTTAATATTTTACAAGAACTTGTAGATAATTTTACAACTATCAAAATGAATTTGGAAATAACATACGATTGTCCTATTTGTGATAAGGTTGAAAGTTCGGACGAAGACAGTTTACTAAATCTAACTCCTGCACCATCTGACACTACTGACGGTAATAATGAAGAGCAAAATCTTTCCCCCACCACTTCTTTGTAATTCATCTTTCCCCCCACCACTTTTTTATTTAACTAACATTTCTCGCTTTCACTCCTCATTCCGTCTTCGACTTTTGTACTATCAACATAACTTCTTTTAAAATTTCAAACACTAACACAATCATGATGGATATGATGGATGAAGTTCCCTTTGTAACTAGAATGGAAGAGGATAAATTGAAATTGGAAATTAAACGATTGGAACGGGAAAACCAACTCGAGATATTACGTTTCTTCAAACTTGCCAAATACGTCATCTGGGGACTCTGCCTTTACCTTATCCTCGTCGTCGGCGTTTACTTTTACAACTCCGTATTTCATCACAAAAATTCAACCTGTATTGCACATTGATTGTATTTGTTTTTGCACATTGATTGTATTTGTTTTTACGAATAAAGTTCAAAAGAGTCTTCTACCTATCCCGCTATCACCGGGTAGTTCAACTCTCAGAACTATTTCCTGTGGTAGCGGGATAGGCTTTTTTAAAACTTACTCGGGATGACCTTGACATACTTTCCGTACCCCACATTATCAAGTTGAATTTCAGTTTTGAAGCAACTTTTAATTTATGCGCAATTTTAGTTCAACCGAGCGCCATCTCCACTCCCCCCATTGATTAATTCACCATCTGACAGGCCGGAAGCTCTAGACCCCCCCATTAACTGACATCTACAGTCACGCATATATTTCGACGCGTCATGTTTCATTCTTCATTCTCGTTCTATCCGCGGAACTTAACACTTCTATTTACCTTCTCTCTCTCTTGTTATGACTGCGCTATGTTTGAACTGACTTTTATTTTCGTTCAACTGTTAGAGTTTTTATTAACACCGTCGAATTACAATTTTGAACTAATTTTTAATTTATGCGAAGTTTTACTTCAACCCCGGTTAATTTATGCGCAAATTTAGTTCAACTCCTGATCGTTGAATTTCAGTTTTGAACCAACTTTTAATTTATGCGCAAATTTAGTTCAACACCCCGATTGTTGAATTTCAGTTTTACACTAACTTCTAGTTTCGTTCAACTATTAGAGTTTTTATTAACACCGTCGAATTTCAATTTTGAACTAACTTCTATTTTATGCGCACTCTTCGCTCAACCGACCGCCGACGCTCTCGCCATCTCCACCCCGACATCTATTGTCCCCACTTCTGGCCCACCGGAAGCTGCGTGCCGTGGCATGTGGCTTCCGGTGACGTCACTTCCGGGCCAGAAGTAACCAAAACACACTACTTTCATAGTATTTAAGGCTGTAAATTACAAGTTTTAGTGAAAGCAAACTTGTCACGGAGAGAAATATGTTGAGTTTAGGGAACCTAAAACTTTCTTATTTAAGTAAACGAAGTGTTGAGTTCTTATTTTGTACACGTTTCTTGAGGAAAATCATTCATAATATGTCAAATGCATCTTAATCTTAGGTCACGTACGTAAAAAATTTGAGTTTAGTAAATAATGTTTATTTTATCCTGTTTAATTACTATTTATTTTATTTTTATTCGAGAATCTAATCAACCTTTTTTTTATATCAACGAGTTTTAAAACAACCAAAAGAAGAGACAAGGTAGAGTTTCCTATACATTTATGAATAATATAACTACTTTAAACACGACTGCTTGCGTCAAATAGATGATTAATCTTGAACTAAACAGACAATATTGTTGGAAGGGCAAGTGAAGTACTGTTATGAAAAATTACCTCTACCAATTATGGCAAAGTGTACTAGGCCTAATCTTCACATACAAATTAAAACACACAAAAAATAAAAAAAATAAAAACTAAAAAACTAATAAAGCAAATATATATTTACAGTGTATATATTCATTTATATAAAAAGATTGAAGAAAAGAAAAAGGGGGATTATATGAGGAGAGTTTAAACAAGGAATAGCACTTCAAAACGTCATGAAACATTTAGGAACTCAGGTATATTCAAAACGTTTAAGGGCTTTCAGAACTACTATGAAAGGCCAAAGAAGTTAGAATGAATCTATAAAAAAGCGTTTATATTATTATTTCAAATTAAAATAAAAACTAGGTTATTTCAATTGTAGTTTTAAAGTTTTTGCATAACGAAATTCTTTATTTCATTAAAATGACACTTTAATTTACGTTGTAAAAATATATTACTAAATTATAAAAGGAGTTTATAAGGAAATGTGATCCCTATAACTAAATCTTAGATTCTTATAAAAGAAAATCTAAGATAAAAATAGGATATAAAAACTAATTACCGTTTAATATTGGTTAAAATATCAAAGTTTTGTAGCTTAAAATTAATAAAAATAACGAGTTAATTTATGAATTTTAATCAGACAAACACTTTGAGTTTTGAAAGATCAAAAAATAAAGAGAACTCTGCATTCAAAACAGATTACACAAACTTTTAAACATCTATCAGATAATTGAAAAACCAGAAGCAAAAGATTAAGATGTTTGAGCGTTGTTTTAACTTCAATAAAATGGAATCTTATTCTATGGGCTACCGTGATTATTCAACCAAAAACGTACATCATGGACGAGTGAAAAAGTGTATGAAATACGCCTTCTTAACTACCTTTCTTTTTCTTACGAATTTGATTTAATATTCCATATATTATACTACGGTAAACAATAAACATTGATATATTAAAGAGTCCAGGAACAATAAAAAACTATTCAAGTTAAAACAAGAGAAGGATTGTTTTATAGATTTAAATATTAAATATCCATTGTATGTATGAAAACACTTTCGGTTACAGTTGATTCCAAAGCCAACCAAATTTTACGTTGAATGAGTATTAGCAACATGTCGTAAGCTTTTATTCAACCCATGTTAATACGCATTATAAAAAAAAAATCAGAAACGGTATCTAATGAGTAATTTATTATGTTTTGCAGATTAAGCCTTTAAAAATAATGTTTCAATGAATATTTCTTGTTAATATTACGAAAAGCCGAAGAACAGGTAGGTGACTTTCAATTTTCTGATTCCTCAGGGCTGGCTGCCAAACATTCAATCATATAAAACCTTTCTTTAGTCTCCCAACCAATTTCCATTTCTCATCTCTGAAGATATTGAATATTACTATCGATATTGAGACTTTAATACTAATAACCTTTATTCCACTGACAATATTTGACATGTTTAAACTTTATTCACTCAGTAATAGTATTTATTTTAAAATAATGCCATATGTAAGATGTGTTATTTAATGTTTTTGGGTATATAAGATTTAAAGAAGGCTACATATATAGACCAAAAAGGATTTACCTCTGTTTATTACAATGATCTGTCTTAATATCAAACTTACGTGTTTGGAAAATTCGTAAACTTCTGACCTTAAACCACCTGAAATTCATAACGTATGAATCATCTGATGGTAGTTGTTAGTATACTATTCACTAAGTGACCAATGGCCATAGCTTACCATAAAGTAACAAAATATTGATGAATTGCCATTATATTTAATGGCAATAAATTAATGGCAATTGGTTATATTTAATGGAATTATATTATAACCAAACTTAAACAAATGTAAAATAAAATACTAGACAAATTAAATTAAATACTTTTTAAGACAATTTTTATACTTCTAAGTAATAGAAGAAAATGAGGAAAGTAAAATAATCAAATTTTGTTTCTGATATTATATCCTCAACATAATTGCATGGTTATATATAATCTATTTTACAATACAATAGGAACTTGACTTCTACATGACATTTTTTTTAACTGTGTAAAAGCATAAATGTATTGTATCAAAATATATTTTAATAGCTGCCAATTTATATCACTGTAAAATAATTTTAAAAACCCGATTGGAGGAAACTACGAAATGTATTATTAAGCAAGCGATACACTTTACCTCTAGTCAGTTCTTTGCAACTTTGCAAGAAATCTCTCCCTTTGCATTTGTTACTCCTTATAAAGATTATTTTTTATCGAATTAGTAAATATCACCAATAATCTCAGTTGGTTTTTAAAATGTTGTCATTTGTTTTAGTGTTTAAGCTGGTACGAAGGTTGAATTTGATATAAATAGGTAATGTGACTGGTCGAAAATATTTTTATGATTATTGTTCATGTAACGAAATAAAATACCCTTCTTATAACATGTTCTTCGTACTATTCAATAGTACCATTATGATTTATATAAAATTTGTTAATTTATTAATACAGTGTAATTACAAAACAATAAAAGGTTAAAATAACTTGCATTCCAAAGAAAATACAATACACAAATTGGAAGTTAGTACTCAGCATATTTTTTTTCATTTCTTAATGCCAGCATTTAGGTCTGAATAAAGTAAGTAACTAAATAATCAAAATATACACATAAAATCATTGATAGCAAGGTTGTAAAAATCTCACAGCAAATAACGGAGATATTACGTATCTTCTGTTAAAATTACCTTAATTTGAATTAACTTTAATACAAAATCAATACTTTTATACAAAGAATTCTCAATAACTCCGTTTTTGTTGTTATTGTAGGGCAAATATGTATAAAAATTGTGCGTTTGATGACAGAGATCTCAAATTTGGAACACACTTACCACATGTACAATCTCATAAATTTAGATTGGTGGCAATCTTAGATTTTCCATGTATGGGGTTTTATGGGGGTTTAAAATGATGTTTTCCAATTTTCATCATTCAATTTGAAAAATACTTAACTTTCAGTTACAAATATGTCAAGAGCTAAAAAAACAAATAATTGAGTATTTTCAACCATTAATTTATCTTGAGCTGTTACAGAGAAAATTCAAAAAGTAAATCTGATCTGACCGGATACATCGATATTTGATTCTATGAGACACATGTAAAAATGTATTTGATAGTGTTATTCACATAATTCACTAAATACCATCTAATGAGAACCTATTCAATACGATCGATGTATCACATTGAATCAAGTATCGATGTATAGGATCAGATTATATTTTTTATAATTTTCTCTGTGACAACTGAAGATAATTTTAGTTGAAAATGCGAAGTTGTTTATTTTTCAGCGTCTTGAAAAATATTTTACTCAAAACTATTTAACTCAGAAAAATTATGGGAAAAACTCATTTCAAACCCCGTAAACCCCATACATGGAAAATCTAATAAATAGAAAGATGGCATTATATCTGCCTTTGTACAATTATTTGTACAATTTTCATTTGTATTATTATTTGTGTTCCCAATTTGAGATTTATATCATTAAATGCACAATCTTGCCAGTAATTGTTACATATCTGCCGGACTATTAGATAATTACAAACTTTATACCACTGTTTAGATAGTTTAATTTGGCAATTTATTTGGTGTTTGTAAAACTTTTATAAAATTTACCGGTATTAATATGTCTAAGAATAAAAATTTAAAATTGTTACCATTTTTTAAATATAGATCGGAAAAAATAATTCTTCCTTAAAATAGAAATTGATTTGATAAAGCTTTACATAAAATATGAACTAAATACAACCATCTGTTACGGAAACAAAAATTACTATGTGAAAAACAAATTGGAAGATGGTGGCTTAGCGAAGGATTTTTGTTCCTTATATCAAGGAAGAAATCTACAATTTTTTTTAAAGAGTTCACCGAAACCATGTGTAATATAAAGGATAATCAACTCAGGTGGTTACATCATTTGTTTCTCGTGAGCTAGAATAGTTACAGAAAACGTTAAGTGAGAGAATTCACCTCCTTTTTAAAGACCATTAAAAATATGAAAAGAGATTTTGAAAATTTGGCCGCCATTTTTCAAAATGTCGACTAACTTTGAAATTTCTTACAGAACACCCCATTTTTATAACAGATCAAGCAACAAACAATCAAGCAATATCAAATTTAAGACTTTTCTATTCTTTGCAATTTTTCTCTAAACATGACGGATAGAGAGCTAGAGGCAGTTTAAGCTAATTTTTAGTTCCCTAAGAACAACATGGGGAAACATCTGCCATATCTCCAAAACCATTGAGTAAAATAAAATATACTCAGATATAAAAATGTCTTAAATTTATATTTTAAGGTAATTTTGTTAAAAATAACATCACATTTTTAGTAACTTTATTTGTTGTCACCATATTGGAATAAATTGAATCCATGCATAAATGATATTTTTTATGGGTGAAATGTTTTTAAAACCTTATTTTAAGACGTTTTTATTCCAGGGCAAAATTTTTTATTTTACCTTTTTTTCTGAGATATAATCACGGCACATAAAGTTTACCCCATGTTTCCTTATGGAACGAAAGATGAACTTGAATTCCCTCCAGCTCCCTAAACATTAAGTTTAGAGAAAAATGGCAAACAAATTCTTAAATTTGACTGCTTAATCCGAATGTGTTATGAAAAACAGGGTGTTATATCAAATTTCAATGTTGGTCACAATATTGGAAAGTGGCGGCCAAATATTCAAAATATGAATAAAAAATCTCATATTTTTAATGGTCTCTAAAATGGTGGCAAATCAAATCAGATATCTTTATTGTCATGAGACTATTTAACAGTCCCTAATTATAGGGACACCTTATTATAATAAATTAGTATGCACGTGCACTCGGAAAGGGATTATCCTAAATCTACTTGAAATACCATTATGGCAGCAAATCTACACCCTTGTTCCTATGGTGCTTATGGGGGACGTTCAAAAACACGCGGAATCCTGTTGTAAATTTTCTAAATACTAAAGTCTGTTGCGACAGGGGTCTTTTGAAAGTATAATAATATGAATAAACAATTAATTAGTTTTTTGCCGTTAGTCTGAAAATATTATTCATACTTTAAGATGTTGATATGAAATTACTCACAATTAGAAATAAAAATAATTAAATTCATTAAACTTAAAATGTTATATACTCTTTCTTTATTCATAACGCTCAATTTAATTGCTTTATATAAATAAGCCCCAAAAGAATTTCCCCCGAACAAAGTGAAAAGCGAGATTAAATTAAAAACACCACTGTTCACTTCTTTACCTCGAATTTCTATTAAATTAATTAAATACCCTTAATGATTTTTAATCACATTCATTGTTTTATTACTTAACATAAATATTTTTTTATTTATTCCTTTCTGATCTTAACGACTAAATTATTTAAAAATTCAAACACATTGTAACAGAGGGACAATATTGTCGCTCTATAATAAGAAAATAATTTAGTAGCCAGATTTATTTTGAATAAGCCTAGTGAAGTGAAAGTAAAACTTTTGAAATAAATTGAAAACGACAATAGAAACTCTAATTTTTCATAAATATATGACAAACAGATCAGTATCCATAGGTATTTTGTTTATCGCTATTTTCTGTAGTACTCAAATTTGTTTGCCAATTTTCCTTGAACTATTTAAACTATTGAAAAATAAAACTTTCTTTCAAAAAGATAATTAAGTATTTTTAAAGTTCTCTAGCATTTCATGACTTGTATTTCTTTCTCTCTTTTCATTACCGAACAAAGGCATTTGAAAGGAAACAGTCGGAAGACATTTATTTGGTATGTAGACGGAAATCTGACGTATATCTTATGTAAAAAACATTCCATAGTACCTGTCTGATATGCAAATAATTTTGTTCTGATAAGATGGCCGAAACGGCTTTGAATTCCTTAATCAGCGAAAAATAAATAATCACCCCCTTCATGATGTATAATAAAAATTACAATTTTTCACAGTTTTGGTTTATGGTTATTAATTATGGTTATTATTGACAACATTCGACAACAATGTTTGATTCTGTACAACATTCGACAGCAAATGTAGTAATGACAAAGTCAACCAAGTAAAGGTAAAGCAAAAACATTTGCTTAAGAGTCATCTTCACCCCTGGGCCAGTAGCCCATTGTTGCGCAGTCGGCAATGTTAATCATACGGCTTTTATGATAAAAAATGGTCTTATATTCCCCTGTTTCGGACGCCATTTTTCAACCGATTTTCTTGAAACGTGGTAAGTGTTTAGTTGAATAGTTATATATGGTTTCTCATACCTCGAAATTTTGAAATATTACTAAGGAAAATCGAGTTACTTTGCAACGTCACAGAAAGTAATATTTGTTACATTTTCAAAATTTTGAGGTATGAGAAACCTTATATAACTATTCAACTAAACACTTACCAAGTTTCAAGAAAATCGGTTGAAAAATGGCGTCCGAAACGGGAATATAAGACCATGTTTTAGCATAAAAGCCGTATGATTAACATTGCCGACTGCGCAACAATGGGATACTGGCCCAGGGGTGAAGATGACTCTTAACGATGTCTGAAATGACACTAAAAACCATGAATATATTATTTACTTTTTCCATAAAACTGATTTTTCTACCAAAATTATCTTTACGCCATCTAAGTAAAGCTTGGATATAAAATCAGTTCCAAGGGATCTGTTACCCTTCCAGTTTCCAGTGTTACCCTTCCAGGGCAGTTTCCAACGTGCCGTGTATATGGCTCCTGTGGGATACATTGCTCCACTTAATCTCTCCTAATGGCTGTGCAATTCTTTTCGTTAAATGCACTTTTTAGTATATCAAGTTACATACTTTGTTCCTGTATTTAATATGTATACCTTCCTCATAAATAGAATATAAAGCTATTTATTTTAATATTTTACCGAAATTATTGTCACTTACGTCTCAGTCACAAGGTGTTTAACGTATCTTGCTACTGAAGAAACCAATTTTATTTCATGAAAAATCTACTTATATATTTGTTCAAAACAAATAATCAATTTACTTATCAAAAATAGAGGTCAAAACATAGCTTAGGATAAATAAATATGTTATTTTATATTCAAAACATCACATATAAAAGGGGCAATATTGATAATGTTTTGAGAATTTGTATCATGTGTGTGACTAAGTGAATCTTTAAATATCAGCTTGATCCTATCACTCTAAAAAGAAGAAGAAATTTGATAAAGTTTCCTCAGAAAGGGTTAGTCGCTTCTAATTACTGTCTTAATCCTTGCGGAAAACGGTCTTTGCAGAATTTAAAAAACTTATATCTATTAATTTCAAATATGTTCTAAAAAAGACCCATTAAACAAATAATTTTTTAATGACAATAAGTAGCAGTCTACTCCGTTTTTGTAAACAAACGTAAAATACACCTATATTTAATAATATTTGATTTGTTAATATATTTTAAGAAAAAATACGTAATGAAACATTACTTATTAATAACTTTTTGACTGATGTGGTCATCGCCATAAACCATTTTCTATAAAAAAAGTATTGAAGATTTTACCTCTATTTTTAAATTCTTTTAGAAATACTGTCTCCCGCAGAAATAAACTTACGAATTTAGAATTTTTAGCTTCACAGTCGAGAAAATATTAGTGATTGTAAACCTTGTAACAACAACTTGATTATCTTCCTAAACTGATTAAAAATACATACATAAAAATAACATTAAGTGAATAAAAAACCGAAAATTCTACAAAGTTAGTTTTTTATTTTATTTTATAAATCGCACTAACACTACTGTATTTAATATTGAGCCAGATACACTTAGTTGCAAAAATGTCATCATTATTATTATATAAATGTATAAATAAATAACTAGATTAGGTGCAATTCTACCGTAAAAATGTTGGGATCATCCAAAACTGTCAACAGATACAACTGGACCGTCGCTAAGCCGTTCTCAGTTATGTTTGTACTCCGTAGCCCGTGTCAGTTTTCGGTATACAAACAGACCGAATCAGTTCCATTAAGCTCCAATGAATGGCTGAGTTGTTGGTATACGCACATTTGAGGTTAGCTTAAATTGATGCTTGATCTAAATTTGTATAAATTTATATAAATAAAATTTAAGTTAATGCCTTAATTACCATTCCGTTTTAGTAAACACATTTTTTTAAGTGGAAAATTCATTCTTCAATTTATTATGATTATTATTATTTTTTAATATTCAAAGATCGAATAGTTTTTGTATAAGAATAATAAAATAAATTATGCACTAAAGTTCACCTAAGTCAACATATGTAAAAACTAAACTATAAATAAACGGTATCAGTTAACTGACACATACTTTCTCCCAACAATATAAAAAAGGTGTTAAACGCTCCAAACATTAATGTCTTGATGACTCAGTCGGATAGCTACCAGCTGAGCAGCGCTCATTTGACCCTACGCGCGTCTGTGACTTTTAACAACGTACTGCGTTTACCGCTAAACGAAAAATTTTCTCCGCAACCACTTGACGTATAGCAATAATTTAAAATACTGGATTATTTAGTTTTTTTGAGCTTGATTTAATGATGATAAGTAAAATTTATTTCGAGACAACAGCTATTTTGAAAATTCAAAAAATTTATTTTTGAAACACTTTTTACTTCATAACTTTTGAACGCGCATTTTCTCGGAGATGCGGATGGTGTCATTTTATTCACCATTTTAAGCTTAATAAACCACAAAATTTTAATCAAAATCGTTAAAGCCGTTTTTGAGAAATTTTGATTTTTGAGGGTTTTGGGGGGTAAACTACCCTTAAAAATCAAAAATTCAAAAAAATGAAAAAAACGCCTGGAATTATCGTGGGTTTGGACCTACGTACCAAATTTCACCAAAATCGGACCATTGGGACATTCTCTAGCTCTGTATACATCCTGTCTCTCTCTCACACACACACACACACACACACACACACACACACACACACACACACACACACACACACACACACACACACACACACACACACGGACACCACTCCGAAAACCACTTTTTTTGACTCAGGGGGCACCATAATGGATAAATGGTTCGGTAACATTCTGTCCCAGTAACATCTTGTCCTAACTCGAATTTCTTGGAAAACCAGTAACATATTGTCCCAATCTTTTTTACAGTTGATTAAATCATCTAACGAGGTAACATCTTGTCCCAACGAAAATTTGACAAGGGTTGAGGAACGCAGCTCAGGTAGTAAGAGCAGATTCAAGTCCGAGCGGCATGCGGCCGCATGGAGCGCCGGCCTGGGAGGGGCGCAGATTAAAAGTACGGTGTTATTTGATAGTTACAAAAATTAACGCCTTGACAACCGTGTATAACCTATAATTCGATAGTGTGTGTCAAAACAGAGCTAAAGGTCGTGGACACACGGGACGGCTAAACTCCCGGAAATCTGTTCCATTTCATAGCCGCCGGCTGTATTTTGAGAGTCCGAACACAAGACAATAGCGAAATAGCCGGGCTTGTGAGACTACCATGTTACTCATTATGAAACCCATGTTGATTCTAATTATTAAGTTAACAGCCCATATCATCATTCTTACCAAAGCTTTTGTTTTTAAATTCAAATGCAATTCTACAAATTGATTAGTTTTATACTTATTTAGTGTTACAAATTAATTAATTAAAAATTTAGTGTTTTATACTTTTACATAGGCCTAACTGTTATTTATTTAAACATTAAGTACCTGGGGGCCGAGCATTTTCTCGGTAAACACTTAAACAATTCTGTATTGTAATATCATTTAAACACGGGGAATCTACGTATTTTACTAACAGCTGACTTCATAAAAGTTATTAATTGTTTTATTTTAAAATTTAATTGCAATTCTACAAACTAAATAATTGTTTTATACTTTTACATAACTTTCATTTATGTCAATATTAATAATCAGCAATATCAAGTACGATCTTAAACTTTTGTTATTAGTACAATTCTATTATTTACTAACTTGCAATCGCAAACCACATATATACTAACATATTTACTATCACATATGAACTTTGACAGTTCATTCTGCTGTTTTCATTGTTTGTTTGTTTTGATTTTCAACTCCATTCGACCAATATTAAAAGATTAAAACGTCAATTTGTGATTATTACGAATTAAGACTTTTCCTGACATAGAGACCTGTATTTATATTATTTTTATCCCAAAACTAAATAATTAGCAAAAATTTTAAGAAAACCGTTTGAGCCGATTTTGAGATACGTGTGCAAACATACATTGGGGGTTGTTGTTCCCCTTATATTGTTTAGTCATGGGCACGGGGTACTTCTAATAAACGCATTACCCTAGGCCATCCGGCCCCTTCTTCCAACGTCGTCCTCTCTCTCCCCACACCCCCAACGCGGGTCTACCTGGCCACTGGCCCAGGAGCGAGATGGATTTTGGCATTTTTATGACCCCAGTTAGTGAAGACCTGTCAAATAGTTTTTGGGACAGAATGTTACTAGGGAGCAGGTAGAGAGTTGGGCATCTGAGGAATTTAGGACAAAATGTTACTGGGACAAGATGTTACCTGGGACAAGATGTTACGACACGGGATAAATCCACCAACAACTCAAATTGGAAAATTTTGACGAAAACAATACTTTCTCCATATACTATGGTATAGAAGGAGAAAGTAAAAGCAGCCCAAACAACCCTTTCGGGAAACCTTTTTAGTTATGTTTGTTTAATTAATGAATAATGATTTTATATTTTTCTATTTTAAAAACTAATTTGATCAACCCACAATACCTTACTTGAAAAATTAACCAAGACCTTGTGATTCTAAAAACAGTATATGGTTCAATTAGTTTTTAATATTTCTTTGCTACGAATTCACCTTGAATAAATACTAAATTTACTATGTATGTAAAATCATAGTATGTTATGTAAAATCATTGTTAAAAATTTTCTTCATGTAAGTAATAATGCTAATGTTAATATTTTAATAACATCAGCTTATTCTTAGTGTTTAATATTTCAAAGATTTTATGTGGGTACTTACATAAGGATTGATAGAGATACAAAAGGCATAGTTTAAAATACTTTTTAATGGTGCATGCATAAATTATCATCACCTTCCTGCAAGCGATGTTGATTCTTGTTTTAAAATATTTTAAGTAGTTAAAAAATATTAAACATTTAATAAAATTTTAGTTGTTAAAATTAATATAATTTTAATTATCTTTCCTGTAAGTATGTTAACAATTTCATTTGATATCAATATTTTATCTGACCATTTATAAAAGTGGGTTTTTAGTTCAAATGGCTTCATAATGTGACGGTAGTCACCTTTTTCTATTTTTATTTTGTTTTATTTTGGGGATGTTAAAACAAGAGCCATGGTATTGAGCTTTCAAAATTCCCAAAAATGTGTTGTAGGAATCGTCACATAGAATCTAGGTATATATGATACTCAATCTTTCATCATATTAACTGCCAAACTGAGCTGACTAAGTGATTGCTACACTGTGAGCTTGGGGCCTGGTTGGGACAGATTGGGGTGCTTTCTCGAGCACCGAGGACCATCCTTCAACGACTTATTTGTGGTAAGGCGGAAATATTTTTATTTTTATTTTTTTTTTTGCCTTAACTTTTTGAATTGTCCAGTTTTATAATTTAATTTTTTATTTTAATGAAAAGTTCATTGATTCGCTGATTTCTTACATTGTTCTGATGATTTTTTATTAATTCTAAATCAAGTTTAGCCGTTATGTAGCCTATATTTAGAACAATTTATTTTTCCCACCAATAAAATAAAAAATAACCACATTACCACACCTGTAAACTGAACGAAAAACAGTTCATTTCCGGTTGCCGTTTCATTCCAGCTTGAAAGCGGCAATGTTTATTCCCGCAGGCCAAATCAAGTATCAATTTAGGCCTGTAACACATTGAAGTGGCGCATCTGCTACCTTGGCGGCACGCTGCACGCCACTGATACGCCACTAGAAAACCAACCAATGTTTTTAAATGGGAACTTACACACTACAGTAGCAGAGGCGTGGCGGGGATAGTGCTACTGTAGTGTATAAGCTCCCATTTAAAAACATTGGTTGGTTTTCGCGTGGTGTGCAGCGTGCCGCCGCGTAGCAGATGCGCCACTTAAATGTGTAACAGGCCTTAAGGTCAGCTTTTGTTACAAACCATGCCACAGATGTTGTGTAGATGAATTTTTGTTTTTTAGTAATTGCTACTTTTTTCTTTGAGGTTATTTTTGATAGTTCAAAAACTATTGATTGGTCTGTTCTAACAAATGTTGGAAAAAATAAAGCATAACCTAAATGACATTTTGTATACATTAAAATATTTAAACTGTTGCAATTATGGTGGTAGGGGATTCTTGTGTGCATTACAAACATAAGTATTCATTGACGCTCTCGAAATGTTTGGCCGCACTCAGGTAACGTCTCGTGCTGGAATATCCACTTCTCTGGCGGCAATGACGTAATTTGCGCTCTTAATACACAAACTGAAATGATATACTCGCGATCGTCATGTACTCTTTGTGATTGTTCTTAGATTCTTGAACAGTGTTTGATAGACGATATATTAAGTGGAAGTTTTATACATAATAATTTCACATTGATTGGTATATGTTTGAATAGTTATTATGACAAAATGTTGTCGTGTTGTCTAGGTTAAGAGGTTTTCATAAATTGATTTTCTCTGTGATGTGTATTTAATTGATTTTATGCCCATCGTCTAGTAGTTTTTTGTTCACATGGTTTAATTTGTTTAATTAGATTATTGATAAAAGTACAAGATCCCTTCCGAGTGGTCAAAATCACACGCTACAATACTCTCCAGAATCAAGTTTCTTACTAAGAAGTCTGCAGCATCAAGACTACATTGTGATAATTAGTTAGCTAACTTAATCAGACGGATGGTGATTAGTTGCAACTGTGTTTGCTTGAACCAGGTACAAACGGTTGTATCTCGTGATCTCTCAAGTGATACGTCGAACCCCTTCATGCAACGTGAACACAGGTAACATTTGATTATGATATGAAATGTATTATATTAATCATTTTACTTCCATAAATCTACATTCAATTATGTTACTAAAATTAAAATCCTTAGCATTCTCAGATTTAGTGGTAATTCTCTTTCATAATCTATATTTGTTAGTGTGCAACCACTTGATCACTGGCAATGGACCATTTTTAACAAACTTTCATGACAAGTGTGAACCACGAATGAATATTAACAATTGGTAGTTAAAATAGCTGATTTAATTATTTTAATTTAAGACTTTGAATTTCAATCCATACAGTAAATAAACACACTGGCTTACAGTGCGATATGCTGAGTTAAATCTGATTATTATCAATTATTAATGTCAACTAACTGAGTCGTAAGATCTGTTCTTATAACACAAAATCATAAATGAAAAACTGTTTGATTAAGAATAAAGTTTTAGTTTTTAAGTATTTTCAACAAGATGTATTATCGTTCTCCTTTGACAAAAGAACAATATTTTAAAATATTTTAAGCCAACTAAGGGACACTGCATATTGTAGAATTTCTCAATTTTTAGTCGCTTACAGTGGTTATCAGTTCCTTGCAAATTGAAAGGGAGGAAACAACGGATGCAATATTCAAAGGCCTATTATTAAACCTGAAACGCGCCACGAGAGCTACTGTTATCTACTTGTCCAACGGTATCACGTTTGTGAGTGAGTATCCATCCAATTATTTTCATCAGTTTTCAAAATCAAATTAAAAGTTTGGAAATGCGAAAAACTACGAATATTAATCCAAGTAAGGAAACGTGTGAAGTTTCTGTCAGTACAAACTACTTATATTCAAAAGTTTGCTTGGCTTCATAAGGATGAAAGGGGTTTAAATTTGTATGATTCTTTTATAATTTATTTTGTCAAAAACTCAAAAAATTATTGGCCAAAAGTAATTAAGAACTTTTGGAAGTAACTTGGGGCTGTCAACAGTACTTTTTAAAAGTGGAGGCAATTTAATCAAAGTTTCAACCAAGAAATGTTAGTGGATTCTAATTACTGTATTAATCCTTCTGGAAAACTTTCTGTAAGGAAAATGAACTTTCATTATCATATTACCATCTCCAATTATTCCGTAATTACTCATGCAATAAATTTGTTTTTATCATTATGAACGAAATCAGCTTGATTTTGTTCTCTCAATGGAACCAAAACCTTTTCTTTTTTGTCCTAGGACTGAAAAATCAGCTGGAATATAACATAATATAATATGATATATTATTTTAGGTCCTAAGACTAAAAATTCAGATGTTTGATAAATATATTATTTTTCATTTATTAATTTTGAGATGAAATACTTGTATTTCGAAATTCAAACGTTATAAAAAGCATTGTTTATTAAATACAGAAATATAAATACTGCATATTACAAACTTTTTCAAAATAACCTTGAAAATGCAAGTTTATAGTTATTAATTTAACCATTAAAAGTCTAATTGCACATTTTGATAAAAAACGTTGTTCATCACTCGGATCAAAAGTGTCTTTTTGGTGCATAATCGTTTTTAAAAACTCTATTACGCAAAAAAGAACTACTTTTGCTTCTAGTGATGAAAGCTACTATTATTTTACTAATACTTTGCTTTCGATATTCCTTTAACATTATACCACTGTTTACTAACAAGGTACTTCATCCATTTCTCTGTAGGAAAAAATATTTGTTATTTGTTTTAGATGTTTTGGTGGAATTTAATATGAAAGAAATCAAAATTAGCTTTAATGACATTTAATATGTTAGGGTAAATGAAGGACCCCACTTTACCCCCACTTAAGTCAAGTCTAATATGAAACATTCATCTGAATGTTCATTAACGCAAAATTGATTAGAGTTTATATAAATTAATAAATTAACAAACAAGATTTTGAAATAAATAAGAATGTCTACGTTTTTGGCTTTCTTATTATTAATAAAGAGTAACTCTATGAATCAATAAGTTGCTGCGCTGAATGAATTCATTTGATAATGCCTTCTATTAGCGGTATAGATTGATGCAATCACTAAAATAAGTTTTCTGAATGTTAAAAATAGTACATTGTAAAATTTATTTATATCGTCTTCCATTTAAAACATATATTTATCAACTAAGATGTACTAAGGTTTATCTTATAGTTTAATCATCTAATAGTCCCAATTTAAATTAATTAACTTACTCAGAATAGCATATGGCATGTTTTTTTTCTATTTTAAATTGTTATTGAAGTATTAGTGAAAAACAATCTTCTCCTTGATATTTCCAGAAAAAAAAATAATGAAAAAAAACTATAATGTAATACTATCAAGAACACCCATTTACTGAAACGACACTAACTATATTATTGTAACAGGGAAAGTTTCCTAACCACATCCCATCTTCGCTGCATCAGGAGATCTAGTAATTCATATCTCATCAAAGTTGCTATGAACTTTATGGTGTTTATACCCACGGTAATTAACTATCAACCAGTGCAGTATTGAGTTTAAAAATTAAATTTGTTGGTTTAACATACATTAATTGATTAAATTAATAAAGAATTTTATGTATTTATAATTCAAGACTATCCAAATCAAATAAATGTACAGGTAAATACGACGTTTTATGTTAAATTATTGTCTCCTACTTATTTTGATGATCTTGGAAATAAATGTATAACCAAAATAGTTGTATATGGAACGATTATATTATGAAGTCCCTTATGCCACGAGAGAGATAAGTAAGTGTTCTTAATATCTCACGAGTAGCTTAGCCCTTTGAAGGCCTGATACAGGCTTTGGCAGGAATTGCGTTGAGTGCCTAAGCCAGATGATATAGGCGAGCGCCGTGAACGCTGTGGAGACCATATTTTAATAATAAATCATTAACACAACGATATATTCTAAATAATACTCATATATAACACATATATAAATAATATAACATATATACATGTTTATATAAATTTATAGATTTTCTCAATTCAATGTAGAAATAGTAATGATGTTCTTAGCAGCATAGATTTACTCGTGTTTATAAGTTTTGGTTTTAATCTTGATATGTTTAACATAAATTTTATGATTTACATTTTGCGGTACAAAGCAGGTGTCTGCGACGGGCCACCGGTTCGCCGTGGTTCGTACGGAACGTGGTGATCAGGGAAGCTGCTCGAGTACCCTTCATCAGGGACTTCGTCGACCGTCTCTCCGCTACCTTCGATGACTCTGCGGCTGCCTTCGAGTGGATCCACTTTAGGGAGCTGATCGCCCAGGATCCACCAAGAATGAGGCCCAACATCTTCGAGTGACCCTAATTCTTTAACTCGTAGACAGGTAGCGTCTGCTACTAGGGCAATAGACCCTCTATGTCCTTCAGAAAGGACTTCTCCAGTCGAGGCTGCGTGAGAAGTGTTTGGCTTAGCCAACCACGGTCATACACACCACCACCACCACCACCACCACAGTTTTTTCTTCAGTTTTACATTTAAGTATCCTCTTTTATTGTCTAAACCACGGTACCAAAAAGATCGTTCTACCATAAAATCTAACGAACTGGCATCTGTTTATACGAAAAGGTACAAGAGATGAGAGGATAGGTAGGAGATGAGTAGGATGAAGATGAAGGTACAAGAGATGATACGAAGAGGTACAACGCATGAGGTTATTGCGTTCCATTGGCGTTTCAAGCCTGGTGTGTGGGGTGATATTTGTTCAAGTTCAAGTTCAAGTTCAAGTTCAAAAAATTCTTTATTTACCAAAATACATCAATTTTATACATTTCATGTGCCAATTATGGCACGTGCGAAATGAAAACACAAAATAATAACTTTATATTTTAGTCTTTATACTGGCGTGCTGGACTTGAAGTAGGTTTTCACTTATATTTACAGTCATTATATGGGTACTAAATACAATAAATTAAAAAGCTTTAAATAACAACATAATAAATTAACAAACAATTTCAATAAATATCTAACAAGCAGGCATCGATAATTATCAATATGCAAAGTAAATAACAAAAATAAACTATACATTATGCAATAACAAATATAAAAAATATTTTAATAACAATTGCAACTAAAATAATTATCACAGAGTCATACCCATCACATACTCTTTTGCTTTCATTTTAAATTTTGGCTTTCTATCCAATAACAATTCATTACCACAATCATACAAAAACCTGTTGAAACATTTTATACCAGAATAACAAAGTTGTCTCCTACACATTTCTTTGAAATAATTTGGTTTTTCAATCTCAATTCTATTTACAGAACGGGTATTTACAACTCTTTCTTTTATTTTATAATTTTCTAAATGTTTCCTTACAAATAAGATTGAACATAAAGTGTACAACTGTGGAAAAGTAAGAATACCCTTCTCCTGGAATATGTGGGTGACCCTATTAAATCTCCTTAGTTTATGCACGTTGCGCACAGCAAATCTCTGTAGCATTACAACTGGTTTCAATACAGACTCATATGTCCCCCCCATAGTGTACAATACCATACCTCATAGTTCCTTCAAACCAAGATAAATACAGTGTTTTTAGTTGTTCAGATTTCAGAAAATCCCTCATATTATAAATGCAATAGTTAATTTTCCTTGACTTAGTTACTAAATTCTTAACATAAAATTCCCATTTCAAGTTTCTATCAATTATAAGACCCAAATACTTAACCTTATCAACAACTTCAATTTCTGAACAAATACAGCCATAAACACACACATGCTTATGACAAAAGAAATTATATTCTAATTGTAAATCCTTGCATTCTTTATTCCTATCAAAAAATA
This sequence comes from Neoaliturus tenellus, assembly GCA_030545055.2. Classification (NCBI taxonomy): domain Eukaryota; kingdom Metazoa; phylum Arthropoda; class Insecta; order Hemiptera; family Cicadellidae; genus Neoaliturus; species Neoaliturus tenellus. The sequence continues at coordinate 78,494,290 of CM061532.1, forward strand.
ACATGCATTTAGATTTATTGCTATTTATAATCAACTTATTTTGTGCTAACCAACTTGAGATGATATGCAAATCTTCAGAAATCATTTGAACTAACCCATTATTACTGTAAGCCGAACACACAATTGCTGTGTCATCAGCGTAAGCAAATATTTGTGAATTTAATCTCATTTTTAAAAGCTCATTAATATATATAACAAAAAACAAAGGACCTAACACCCCCCCTTGTGCCACTCCGTACTTCAACTGCAATTCTGTACTAAAAACATTATTGACCTTCACCACCTGTATTCTGCCAGAACAAAAAGAATTTAACCATCGCAGTGCAATTCCTCCAATGCCACAATCCTTAAACTTGTTTACTAATAAAGATATGTCTACCAAATCAAACGCTTTCTGGAAATCTAGATATATAGCTATTACATTTTTATTTTTGTGTATTTGTGGTGATACACCTGATATTTGTCTGGTGCTCAAACGGTTAAAGGCTAAATACAAACGTATCATTCAATACTGTACTAACGATCCGCTTAAATTTGGGGGAACATTGTAAAAATAAAGTAATAAACATATCGACAATGTAGAGGTTAACAGGCTACCCCTCAAAAACGATGTCGCTTGACCTAATCGTCGTTATCACTAACACTATATCACACTCGTTTAAGGTGACAGACATAAATAAACTAAAACTGGCATTTTGATCTAACAATCAGATGATGTGCAAATAACGTAATTTAATTATAACAATACCGTAAATGCTGAGTTCTCATTGGTTTGTAGACTTTACCATAGGCTATGTAGGCTCCTATCGTTACGAACTCATTACGCAACGGGTTTATATTTTATTTAATGATGTACCACTTTATTATGTTACTTGTATTATCATTGTTGGTGCTCATTATAACGGTCGTACATAAACAAAACTTTTAGATCGAACTCTGATCACATTAGGTTTGTATTTAAACCATAGTATAATTCCATCTGTTTTCATTATTAAATTTTTTGGTTTTTAAGTCATTATTAAGTTTTTATTACTAATTATATATTTATGGATCGGAATTATTTTCTTTTAAGCTCACTCAAAATATTAACAAGTGTTTTAGTGTGGAAAATGTACAATACTTAAACAATAATGCACGGTAAAAACGGTGGGAGTGGCTCTCATTTTGAAAAAAATGTAATACCTGGTAATGTAAAAAATATCTAAATTGGTGGTAAATAGCGAAATTTTAATAAGACTGATAAAATCCTAGTAATTATTTTATGGACTTTAAATCAACTGTTTTTTAACAGACACCAATATTTTCTCTTTTCCATTAAAAACCCAATTAACATTACAATTTTCAAATTAGAAAACATCTTAAACAGCTCAACTTTGATATTGAATTTATGTTTAAGTTGCATACTAAGAGGTTAAGGGTTTATTTTAAATACTGTACAAGGGTCTTTCGCAAAGGTTTATTTGGATACCATTACATATTGATTATATTTGTAAGAGATTGTTTGATAAATAAAGATCTCTATAAGGGTTGCTTTATTTATTTGAATAAGAAATCTTTTTATTAATAATATTTCTATGCATTTTCAATTCTAAATAGATGATTACATACGTTTAACCTAAGAATAAAAAATAGTTAAGAAATAATCCTGAAATCAATTAATCTTGACTTGTCTTAAATCGACAATTTGACAATTTGACAATGCGTTTATTTAACCTGCCTTAGATAGGACCAAAGGTCCTCTCTTCCCCTAAGACAGGCACAAAGATTTTACATTTACATTAGCTTTACAGAGTTGAGGTTCTTAACTCATACTTAAAATTAAATTAACACATTATAACTATTTACACAATGTAAATACATAAAATAAAAAAAACACAAAATAAACTTTTTTTATGTACGAAATTTTTTATGGTAGGTTAACTACATGTAAACGAAACATATAAACATATGAACATATGAAGGGTTTGCACTATATAAAACTTTGTTTAATAATGTGGTTTGTAATATAAAAATCAAATTCCGAATAAATTTTAATTACAACTTAAAAAATTTAAACATAACAAATAAAATTATACTGGAAATTATATTTACTTGTTTGCACTATTTATTTATGTAATTAAATGACAATACAGTATCACTTAAGACTCATATCTTTTTAACAATAACTCTTTTACTTTTCTAACAAACAGTCCATAATTATCTATTACTTTTATAGATCTTTCTAAAGAATTCATAAGCCTAATTGACATAATGTGAAATTATTTTGTATATATTACTGTCCTATGCACAGGAAATCTCAATATTTGCTCTCCAAATCTCGTGGATCTTAAACCTGCATTACCTAAATATGTATAATCATCAAACAAATATTCAGGTTTTTGGTATTTTAATATTTTATATGTTAAAGACAGTATATTTAATTCTCTCCTTTCTCTAATTTTAAGCCATTTCAACCTTGTAAAATATGGCGTAACATGTTCATCTAGTCTTAGATTAAAAATATATCGCACACAAGAGTTCTGGGCTTTTTGTAGTTTGTTCGTTAATTCGTCATTTAGATCACAATACGCTACATTGGCATAGTCAAAATAAGGAAATATTAAAGACACAACAAGGTGTTTTTTTACATGTTCTGGAGGGTTAAAACCAAGTCTTTTAAATTGATATAAACACTGGTATACTTTCTTATGTATATAATCAACTTGATCAGTCCAAGATAAATTTTTAGTTAATCTAAGACCCAAGTTTGTGACTGAGTTTTCATAATTCAAGGATTGACCACAAATTACAGTTGGTTGAATATTATCTAAATCTACATTTTGTAACATCCTAGATGTTGCTAACAACATGGGCTTACATTTTGAAATATTTAAATTCAAGCCATGATCTCTACACCACAAATATAAACTTATAAGTCCTCATTCATTAATGATAAAGTATGATCAAGTCTAGTTACGTCGGAACTTAAGTATAACTGCATATCATCTGCGTACAATATTGATTTACTATGTTTTATACAATCACTTATTCTATTAATATAAAGTGAAAAAAGTAAAGCTGATAGGCTAATGTTGATCCTTGTGGAACACCTAATGAGTTATGCATCCATTCAGACACCAACCCACCAGCAGTCCTAATTCTTTGAACCCTATTACTCAAATATGAACTGAACCATTTAACTACATTTAAATTTAAATTGTAAGATTTCAGAATCGCAATTAACAAATCATGATTGACGCAATCAAAGGCACGGCTAAAATCTAAAAGCATCAATAAAGTTACACTCTTTTGTCCATTGCTGACCTAATATCATCGGTTATTCTTATTAGAGCTGTTTGAGTAGAATACATAGACCTATAACCAGATTGATACTTATATAAAATATTATTAGTTTCTATATTTTATTCACTTATTTGTAGATAGACTAACTTATCTAATGTTTTGGCCAACACACATAATATATTTATAAATCTGTAATGTTTACACTCAGATGGGTTAGGTATTTTTGGTAGTGGTATTATTATTGATTTCCTCCAATCAGAAGGATAAACACAATTAACTAATTAAAAATTAAATACATGAAACAAAACTACCTTTATTTCATTAAAAATTAATTTCAGAAATCTCAACTGCAATCCATCTTCTCCTACTGCATTGGATGAAATATCATTTAACACCTTAAAAATAATTTCTTCATCTACTCTTTTAAACTTGAAAAGCCTTTCTTCATCTAAATATAAATTTCTTTTATTGCAATACAACTCTATTAAATCATTATTTATCTCATTATTTATTCCACAAAAATATGTATTCAAATTGTTTAAATCAACATTGGGTTCAACGAGCTTTTTCTGTTCCTTTCCAACACCCTGATTTTTCAAAATTCTCCACAGCTCTTTACTAGACTTTTTGGTTTCAAACAGCTCTCTAAAATGTTTGTTCCTTGCATCTCTTAACGTAAGCTTAATTCTATTTCTTAACACCTTATACTCACTCCAAACATCCAAATCTTTAGTTCCTACATATCTCTTATACAAAATATCTCTATCTTTCATTAGTTTGCGTATATCTTGATTAATCCATGGACAGGAATTCTTTTTAGTAGAAACATATCTTTCCGGCACATATTTTTCATACAGTGAAATTAACTTATTAACTAAAATTTTTACTTTAACATCTATTGAATCACTATCATATAAATCTTGCCAGGAAATTTTTGAACAATCATTTAATAGCTCATCTAATTTTATATTTTTAAAATCTCTTACGATAATTTTCTCATCACTTCGTTTCAATTTTACTCTTAAATCTAATTCAATAAAAATTAAATCGTGGTACGAAATTCCAGACACCGCAGATTGACCAAACGTTCTGACTCTTCTCTTATCGTTAACTATCATTAAATCTAGAAGGGTGTCAGAAGTAGGTAGGTGAAAAGTAGGATCAAGGGGTAAAATATTTAAATTTAAACTGTCTACCGTGTTACTTAAATCACAGAAAAAGGAAACGATACACCTTATCGGCAAATTATCTGTTACTACATAGATCAATGTTAAAATCACCTATCAATAAAATGTTGTCATAAATTGGTATTAAATTAGCTACATTATCAAACAATTCAGATAAGTATCCTGCTTTTGGGGGACGATATACAACACAAATTAACAATTTCCATCCATGTGATACTTCTACAAACAAATATTCTGGCTTTTTACAATAAAGTGCTTGTGAAGTTGCCACAATTCTACTTGTGAATAATTTCTTTATATATAATCCGACTCCACCACCTTCCTTATTTAACCTGTCATGTCTAATTAAATCATAGTCTGACATATTGTAAGCTAAAGATAAAATTTCAGGTTTTAAAAATGTCTCAGTAATGGCTATTATATCAAATTCACTATCTTGAAAAGTATTAACAAATGAGTCTCTATGTACAATTAAATTTTCTACATTGATATGAGCAATTTTCAAACATCTCTTTAAATTACTGAATCTGCTTTTAATTTGATGCAAAGGAGAGTGTGAACTATTTAAATCTACCATAGAAAATATTGTAATTAGAAAGCACAAACATAAAATATTTCTTTCTAATTGATTTAGTTAAACAAAGCATAGACATTACAAAACCACAAAGACAATTGTATTCAGAAAACACACAACTGTAATAAAAACCAAAAACTAATACTGTTAGCCTACCACTTAGCTCACATCATTTCAGCTTATCGAGATCATCTTGAGATTCGATAACAACAAACCTATCACCTTGATTTTTCCTCATGAATATTTTACCGTTCTTCACCCACAAGAAGGTGTACTCTTTATCCCGCTTCACACTCCTGGCCGCGTTGAACAGCTTACGCCTCTCGGGGGTCAGACTGTCGTTGATGTACACAACTGCAGCGTTGCCCTCCATGAAGCCAATATCACGTGTATTTAGGTTCCTTTTCTTGCGTCGCAGCTCAATAAATTTATCCTTATCAATTCTTCTTACGAAGCGTACGATGATCCCAGGTGGTCTGTCAGGGGGAGTTGCCCCTCTTGATTGTAATCTGTAGCAAGTATCAATCATTTCCTCTTTAAAGTCGAAAACTATACCATTGGATACTTGCTTGATAATATCAATTATCGTTTCCTCCTTTTTGAATGGAATTTCATGAATTTCAACTGTTTTATCTCTTACTGATTGTTCCAAGCTATTTACCTGTCTGATTAAATTGTCATTGGTTCTTTCAAGTTCAAATTTTCTTGTCTTATCTCTTCTTAATCTTTCATTAATTTAGCAATTCCACTATTAAGTTCTTTCATTTGTTTCCCGTAATCTTCGACCCATTCTGAATATTTATTTAATGACTCAGTAAATTCTTGGTTCTTAATAGAAACCTCTTGACGGAACGCTTGGAGTGACTCAGAATACTCTTGATTTGTTTTTTGTACTTCTTTACGAAATAATTTCATTTCACTCAGAACCTCCATCACAGCACTACTTACCCCATCAGAACCAGGCGCCGATGCAATTGATTGAAGATCGGGCGGGATCGGGTTGGAAATGTACTACATTTCCAGGTTTTCGTATCTTTTTCAAACTGTTCTTTCGACACACTAACACAACGGAAGTAAAAAGTTACTTTACACGTTACACACTGAGCACGGTGTGCATTAAAGGAATAACCTTTCCTGCAAACACCACATATTTGTTTTTTCTTAGCACCATTTTTTCTGATTTATCAGAGTCCCAATTCTCAGATTGACTGTACATTGATTTTTGTTTTTCACTTGTCGGGGTAACAGGTGTCTCGTCATCTCTTAAAGATTTATTTCCCTCACACACCAAACATTTCCATGGTTTATTCGAAGACTTGTAAAATTCAAACTCACATTGTGTCAGATTAGAAATACATCGTAAATGAAAACTACCACTACATTCAAAGCATGTTAAATGTGAAGAATTTGATTCAATAGAGTTTTTACACTTTTGACAGTCCATTGTAATTAAATTATGATTAATATTGTAGTTTGTACATAACCAAACATGAAAACTGAATGTACCTACTACTGCAGTGGCTGGAAAACCCCTATCACTGGGGCAAGATAACAGAGCACCACACAGATAATGCTTACCCTTCGGCTGCTCGACCTCAACTGGGAGAGAGAGAGAGAGAGAGAGAGAGAGAGAGAGAGAGAGAGAGAGAGAGAGAGAGAGAGAGAGAGAGAGAGAGAGAGAGAGAGAGAGAGAGAGAGAGAGAGAGAGAGAGAGAGAGAGAGAGAGATCGTAAATAGTGTCCTTTATCTATATAGGATGAATATGACCGATCCCGCTCAGACTGGTTGTAATGTGAGTTTGACCAAGCCTGTAGCATGTCATTAGAGGGGTTTTTTTACGAAATTCAAGGAAAATGGTTGGAAGGCTAAGCCAGGGATTTAACATAGTTTTATTAATTCGCTTCTCACCATCAGGAAGTGGTTTCCAAATTCGTTTTTCAATCAAAGAAAACAGAACTTACTTTAATTTCTTTCACACCAAGTTATTAATTTTAACTTAAATAATGTAAATAGTGTAAAGCTATTTGTAATAATTCATAAGAAATGGCCGGAAGGAAACTTTGTTTAAATTTATTCAGAAGTGGTATATCGTAAGTAGTTATCGTTTGTAAATAATACTTATCTCCATTTATATTATCAAGAACAAAATCATGACGGACAGTTAAAATGTCTACTTTTACAACCAGCAAAATGGGAAGCAGTGCTGTTTGCTGATTGACAGTTATATGTAAAAAATTGCATGTACAGTATATCACTTGTATACGAGTCCTCTTACCAGATCGGGGGCTAGGATATAGTGGTGTAGAATAAAAAGCCTTATTAAAATAGCTATCGACCCTTAAATTTGTACTGCAAGGTCACCATTCAGTAAAATTGTACCCTGTAAGGCAACGTGGAAAATAATCATCCTCTGATTTAGTTAAATATATATTACTTTTTTAATAAAGATGAACGGAAATTTAGTCGTATATAACAACGATGATTTGTGTCGATACCATAGATACGATAAAATTTCGCTTCGATAAGGCCAATGCAATTCAATATATTTGTGCTTATGTAAAACGTACAGCTCTAGGGCCTGTAACTGACGTTTGAATGGCAGAGTTAAAGTTCGGTTGTTCTGGGCGGTAAACCATATATATTTCAGTTAAAAGAGAAGTACTCAGCGCTGCAGGCTATATTTCCCATCTGCTTTAAGCAATTTAAAGTTAGGCATAGAATACAATTCATATTGGAAAATTAAACCAAATATAATCAGCCATTTCCTTTTGCGTGTTACACTGTAAAGAATCTCATTCAATTTAAAGTATCAGGTTCCCGACTAAATTTATTTTTAAAGTATAATTTATTAACAACATTTAAGTACCAAATCAAAGTGATTAAACATTTTTTAATAGGATACTATTTTAACAGTTGTATGTTGTGTTATATACTCCTTTATTTTAACGTTCTTATTACATGTCCTAGTATATGAAAGCTTGGGCAAAGTTGGTTAATCTAATAGCAAGCAAGACTTAAAGAACTAGGACTCGTTTAGTGTTGAAAAAACTTTAATATCACGAAATATAATTATAATTTTATAATTCATTAAGTAAATAATTCAAAAGTTTTTAACGTGGTTTTAGTATTATCTCAAATGCGTTGGTTTAAACTATTAAACAGCTTTTATAAATAAACATAAAAAACTAATTCTCTTAAGGCTATTTGTTAACATAAGAGCCCTAGAAGTAGTTGTGTATTTGTTTGCAAAATAACCAAACCTTGTAGAGATCTGCAGCATCCATTTCCTGCCAATATTGTAGGATACGGAAATGGTGAGTTTGTTCCGAGACTGTTCTCTCTCACAAGCTAGATGTTCTCACTCACTTGGTATTTGGGATTCGATACACTATATGACAATTGAACATTCAAAATAATTTTTTAGCTTCATGGGCTGTTTACTATTTTTGATTACTCGGTCAGTATTGTTTTATGGTATTTTTAAAAATTATTTTATAGTCATTTTCTTAATATGTGTGAGTTTATAATAAATAACAATTACACCTACTAGTATTATAACATTATATCAATTGATACTTCTAGCTCATTTAAATTATATAACTAACCCGGAGGATTTAATAAATATTCAATCACACATACATCTTATTTCACAATCACATCTTTGTTTACATAAAAACTAATAATCAAAACAAATGATATATATACATAAAAAAGGTTTAAATTATGTATCCAGCTTTTTACAATCGATTTCTGAAACCAACTAATTACGAAGCTTTACAAATATTCTGTAATAAGTACTATATTTGTATATAGTTTATGTCTTGTTATCCTCAGTTAAGGTACTGCATACCATACTTCACCATAGGTACTGCGTTGCCCTAAATTAATTGAATTGCGTTATCGATATCAAGATTAAATATCATAAAATTTAATTAAACGTCTTCTATAAATAATAATAGAAGCTTAGCGGAAATATCAAGTGATTGTTAAAAGAAAACATTTTACAGGTCTTTGGTTTCAAGGAAATTTGCCACAAGCACCTTAATGAATATTTAATTTAAATTCCTGTGACATAAATGTGAAATTTCATAGTCTTTCATTTGTGACCTTTTTTACTTGGTAGATAGCTGTTTTAACATATTAATATATTTAAAAAAAAAATTATTTAACTTTTATAACTTTAATTTTAAGATTTTCGTGGCACTTGGTGTCATGTACAAAAGAAAAGTCATAAGTTATCCTAATATCTTACATAATATTAGAATTCAATCAGAGAAACTAAATTCTGTATAAAAACAAAGTATCAAGATTGTTTGACGTATATGTTTAATTTTGTGTATAGGTACCCTAAGGAAATAATTCATAAGGAAATAATAAGGTGTTATCTTAGTAATAAATCATCAAACGATTAGTTAATATTGAACTTATCTAATGTGTGATTTTATTGAAAATTTTATGAACCTTTAATCAAAAGGGAGACTATTTGTTTTGATCTGATTTAATTTAATCGGGTATTAATTTTATTTCAATCTGGAATAAGAGATAAAATTAATAATAATTTCAATATTGCTAAACACATGTTTTATTTGTTCACAAAAGAGAACTGTTATATTATGAAGGGTGATAAATGTCTGTAGGGTTAAACGAATGAAATAAATAAGTTATTATAAATTCAAGAAGAGTTGATTGCTGCACTGTACGTTTGCGTACAGCGTTTATGTTGATTTTGGTTGTTGTTTTCGGCCTAAGATCAAAGAAAAAAATTAATTATTATAGCTTGTTTACAAGATTGTAAAAGCTGGGTCAAAGTATTTACTAATTATTTTGTTTGTTATTAAAATGTTTAAGACGGCTGCCTTTTTAAAACTGTTGTTTTATAAATGCTGTTTTTCAAAGTTAAAACATTCTTGAATCACTTGATTGGTGAATTACACTTATTCACATTTACGTCCTGTTTTATTTGTTATTTGAAAGTCAGCAAATTTGTTATGTTCCATGAGCAATTTAAAGTCGAACAACTGCATTATATTGTATATTATTGTAAAGTTGATTTTAAAAATACTTAAATTTTATCTGGAAAACTTTTTAAAATACTTAATGACTCTTTGTAATAATTTACGAAAGTAGTAAGAATGTTTAAAATACAAAACTCAATTTAAGATGTAAACATATTGTAATTTAGATGTAAACTTTAAGATGTGAACATATTGTTCCCACATAAAAATCAATACACAACATTATTAATCCTCCTCTTTTAGTTACGCAACCAATAGTTTTGCATCAGATAATGTCTCCAAAATTAATTAGCTTCAATGAAAAATAGGATAAAAGATAATTGAAGCATAATGATCTCTTTAACGTTTGATCTCTTTGATGTAAACTTGGTTAAAATAATGAGCAAGTTAGATTGCTGCACCAATTAGTTTAGAACTAGGTTATTAACAACTATTGGGCAATATTGATCAGAATACAGGCAATATCATATACTGTAAATAATTAATTTCTATTTTGACAGTGAATCCTTATTTTGCAGTAAGTTACATAACGATTAACATACAAAATGTTGAAAAATATATACATATTTAGTTATATATTATTAATAAAAATATAAGCTCGAAACAAAAACATGGAAAGAATTTCAACTCAATTAGTTGCTATAATTTACGCATATAATATTAAAAACGCACTTATATTAGAAGAGAGTGAAAGTAGCATTTAAGCATAAAATTAAAAAATAATTATAAAGAAAACGATCATTTAAACGACAAATATAAAACTAGATGCTTCTTTCATCTCTCGGATCTAGAGGATATTTACTTTGTTGTAATTTACAATGATTTAAATATAGTGTACTTTAAACAAACCTTGCTTCCTTCGAAAATTATTTATTTATTATTACCAAGCATCATCTTATTTTAAAACCTTGTTTTTCATCATGTTTTATGTAGCTTAGTAAGCCTGACATCAATTCGGAAGATGATTGATAACGACTAGCTACAGGTTGTAAGGAAGGATAAATTATCATTTAGTATTAAAAAAGTATCTTTGTCGACTTATTCTATCGTTCGTAAGAGTTTGTTAAACTATTGCTAAATATTTTACTTATAGAAAAATTTATTTAAACCCAAAAAAAACTTTAGACAAAGCTTTAGCTATTTATATTTTAGAATGTCTTAGGTAATTTTCATTTTGATCAACAAGGAATGTGTTGATTTCAAGGCTAAACAAACAAAAATAAATTAACGTGTTTTTTTTAACGTTTAAAATTTTATCGAACAAAGTGTCGGATATCAGTAGTAGTGTTTTTTTCATCACTAATATTTATTTTTATTTTTAATAGTGTTCCCTTGTTTATTTTTGTGGCTCTTACAATCTTTAATGTTCCAGAGACCACATTCCTGAGGCACAGAACATATATGAATATTTGTTTACAACTATTTTTGGCTTGAAAATGTATCATTTCGACTTATCTTTAAACTTTGAATAAAGATAAGCTTTTCTTTTATAATAAATAAAAAGATGTTCTCTAAAGTATTGCATGGAAAAACAAGACGTTACATTATATATACATCGTAAGGCTGTCATAACCAGCTACCATCTTAAAATAATAACAACAAAATAAATAAAAGATGTTCTGCAGTGCAAAGCACCTGCGTCAATACATTTAAAATAAAACTAAAATAAACATTAATGATCTCTCTATAAAGCTAAATCCAGGGCGCTAAGCCATTGCAGCCCAGCTTCACCTGCACAATGAAGGCCCATCAGCCCTTCCGGGAAAGCACTCAAAGGGCACTCATTGACTATGTGAGTCATAGTCTGAAACTCCACTTCACAGCCGCATGACTGGTCTTCTGTCATTCCCCATTTGTATTTTCAATAATTACATCTTCCTACTCCAGTGCGGAATCGATTGAGAACAGTCCACTGCTTCCTAGGAAGATCCATACCACTTACTGCTAAGGTTGGGTCAGCAATCAAAAAGTGATTCCGACCTTCGAAAGAGTCCCAGGAGGAAGTCCAGTCGGTATGGATTGAAAAGTTTGGGTCCATCAACTGGGATGCTGTCCGCAGTATTGGTCTTCGGGACCTCAATCTGCGCGTGTCCTGGGGTAGGTAATCATGGATGGGTAGGTGTGGAGCAGATAAGATCTTAGTATATTCCCTAATGAGTGCATCCCTTCGTCTGGTTTCAGGTGGAGCGATATTACACAGCACCGGGAGCCAGGGTACAGGGGTTGCCATGAGTGTACCACTAATGGCTCTCATAGTCCTGTTAGCTGGACGTCGATATCCCTGACATGCACACTGTTCAACCACACGGGAGCACAGTACTCAGCAGTTGAGTAACCTAGGGACAAAGTGGTTCGCAAAACTTGTGCGTTAGCTCCCCATGTGGAGCCAGCAAGGTGATGGACGATGTTAGTCCTGGTTCTCACCTTGGCTGCTGTCTTTTGTAGGTGGCTTTTGAATGTCAGGGACCTATCTAAAGTGACCCCCAGGTACTGTGGGTTTTCATTGTGATTTAGATCAACACAGTCAAATACAATTTTAAGCTTTTGATGGGCCATTCTATTGTTCAAGTGGAAGCAAGAAACCTCGGTTTTTGTTGGGTTTGGATTTAGCTTGCAGGCTTTAAAGTATTCACCCCTCTCTAATTTCACTAGGTACATTAAGACATACTCAAGACAATTACAAAGCACGAATTCCCCGAACTCATGCAATAATGATACAACAGCTGTTTCAAATTTGTCTGGTTAAAAAAAAGTGTACATAGAGAGTGGCCACATTCTAAACCAGCGGAGCTGCTGCAAATGGGCACCCACCGTGCATAAACAGATTGTCATTCGACTATTACACATATTGCACAATCAGAAACCTATGAATATTTTAGTCGGTACTGCATACTAATCGGAATTACGAGTATGCAATTGTGCATGTTTTAAAGGGTATTTTCATATTACATGAAATGTAATTTTTGCGTTTAAATTTATTACTAATTGTCTTGTGTATTGTTTCATTAGATGTAAAAGTGGGAGAGCATGAAAATTTTTTAACACTAACAATAGCAAATTAATCATATGGACCACGATTAGTAGATATTGAGAGTTAGACACATAGAACAAAAACAAGGTGTCAGTTTTCGGTATACAAACAGACCGAATCAGTTCCATTAAGCTCCAATGAATGGCTGAGTTGTTGGTATACGCACATTTGAGGTTAGCTTAAATTGATGCTTGATCTAAATTTGTATAAATTTATATAAATAAAATTTAAGTTAATGCCTTAATTACCATTCCGTTTTAGTAAACACATTTTTTTAAGTGGAAAATTCATTCTTCAATTTATTATGATTATTATTATTTTTTAATATTCAAAGATCGAATAGTTTTTGTATAAGAATAATAAAATAAATTATGCACTAAAGTTCACCTAAGTCAACATATGTAAAAACTAAACTATAAATAAACGGTATCAGTTAACTGACACATACTTTCTCCCAACAATATAAAAAAGGTGTTAAACGCTCCAAACATTAATAATGTCTTGATGACTCAGTCGGATAGCTACCAGCTGAGCAGCGCTCATTTGACCCTACGCGCGTCTGTGACTTTTAACAACGTACTGCGTTTACCGCTAAACGAAAAATTTTCTCCGCAACCACTTGACGTAGAGCAATAATTTAAAATACTGGATTATTTAGTTTTTTTGAGCTTGATTTAATGATGATAAGTAAAATTTATTTCGAGACAACAGCTATTTTGAAAATTCAAAAAAATTTATTTTTGAAACACTTTTTACTTCATAACTTTTGAACGCGCATTTTCTCGGAGATGCGGATGGTGTCATTTTATTCACCATTTTAAGCTTAATAAACCACAAAATTTTAATCAAAATCGTTAAAGCCGTTTTTGAGAAATTTTGATTTTTGAGGGTTTTGGGGGGTAAACTACCCTTAAAAATCAAAAATTCAAAAAAATGAAAAAAAACGCCTGGAATTATCGTGGGTTTGGACCTACGTACCAAATTTCACCAAAATCGGACCATTGGGACATTCTCTAGCTCTGTATACATCCTGTCTCTCTCTCTCTCTCTCACACACACACACACACACACACACACACACACACACACACACACACACACACACACACACACACACACACACGGACACCACTCCGAAAACCACTTTTTTTGACTCAGGGGGCACCATAATGGATAAATGGTTCGGTAACATTCTGTCCCAGTAACATCTTGTCCTAACTCGAATTTCTTGGAAAACCAGTAACATATTGTCCCAATCTTTTTTACAGTTGATTAAATCAGCTAACGAGGTAACATCTTGTCCCAACGAAAATTTGACAAGGGTTGAGGAACGCAGCTCAGGTAGTAAGAGCAGATTCAAGTCCGAGCGGCATGCGGCCGCATGGAGCGCCGGCCTGGGAGGGGCGCAGATTAAAAGTACGGTGTTATTTGATAGTTACAAAAATTAACGCCTTGACAACCGTGTATAACCTATAATTCGATAGTGTGTGTCAAAACAGAGCTAAAGGTCGTGGACACACGGGACGGCTAAACTCCCGGAAATCTGTTCCATTTCATAGCCGCCGGCTGTATTTTGAGAGTCCGAACACAAGACAATAGCGAAATAGCCGGGCTTGTGAGACTACCATGTTACTCATTATGAAACCCATGTTGATTCTAATTATTAAGTTAACAGCCCATATCATCATTCTTACCAAAGCTTTTGTTTTTAAATTCAAATGCAATTCTACAAATTGATTAGTTTTATACTTATTTAGTGTTACAAATTAATTAATTAAAAATTTAGTGTTTTATACTTTTACATAGGCCTAACTGTTATTTATTTAAACATTAAGTACCTGGGGGCCGAGCATTTTCTCGGTAAACACTTAAACAATTCTGTATTGTAATATCATTTAAACACGGGGAATCTACGTATTTTACTAACAGCTGACTTCATACAAGTTATTAATTGTCTTATTTTAAAATTTAATTGCAATTCTACAAACTAAATAATTGTTTTATACTTTTACATAACTTTCATTTATGTCAATATTAATAATCAGCAATATCAAGTACGATCTTAAACTTTTGTTATTAGTACAATTCTATTATTTACTAACTTGCAATCGCAAACCACATATATACTAACATATTTACTATCACATATGAACTTTGACAGTTCATTCTGCTGTTTTCATTGTTTGTTTGTTTTGATTTTCAACTCCATTCGACCAATATTAAAAGATTAAAACGTCAATTTGTGATTATTACGAATTAAGACTTTTCCTGACATAGAGACCTGTATTTATATTATTTTTATCCCAAAACTAAATAATTAGCAAAAATTTTAAGAAAACCGTTTGAGCCGATTTTGAGATACGTGTGCAAACATACATTGGGGGTTGTTGTTCCCCTTATATTGTTTAGTCATGGGCACGGGGTACTTCTAATAAACGCATTACCCTAGGCCATCCGGCCCCTTCTTCCAACGTCGTCCTCTCTCTCCCCACACCCCCAACGCGGGTCTACCTGGCCACTGGCCCAGGAGCGAGATGGATTTTGGCATTTTTATGACCCCAGTTAGTGAAGACCTGTCAAATAGTTTTTGGGACAGAATGTTACTAGGGAGCAGGTAGAGAGTTGGGCATCTGAGGAATTTAGGACAAAATGTTACTGGGACAAGATGTTACCTGGGACAAGATGTTACGACACGGGATAAATCCACCAACAACTCAAATTGGAAAATTTTGACGAAAACAATACTTTCTCCATATACTATGGTATAGAAGGAGAAAGTAAAAGCAGCCCAAACAACCCTTTCGGGAAACCTTTTTAGTTATGTTTGTTTAATTAATGAATAATGATTTTATATTTTTCTATTTTAAAAACTAATTTGATCAACCCACAATACCTTACTTGTAAAATTAACCAAGACCTTGTGATTCTAAAAACAGTATATGGTTCAATTAGTTTTTAATATTTCTTTGCTACGAATTCACCTTGAATAAATACTAAATTTACTATGTATGTAAAATCATAGTATGTTATGTAAAATCATTGTTAAAAATTTTCTTCATGTAAGTAATAATGCTAATGTTAATATTTTAATAACATCAGCTTATTCTTAGTGTTTAATATTTCAAAGATTTTATGTGGGTACTTACATAAGGATTGATAGAGATACAAAATTCATAGTTTAAAATACTTTTTAATGGTGCATGCATAAATTATCATCACCTTCCTGCAAGCGATGTTGATTCTTGTTTTAAAATATTTTAAGTAGTTAAAAAATATTAAACATTTAATAAAATTTTAGTTGTTAAAATTAATATAATTTTAATTATCTTTCCTGTAAGTATGTTAACAATTTCATTTGATATCAATATTTTATCTGACCATTTATAAAAGTGGGTTTTTAGTTCAAATGGCTTCATAATGTGACGGTAGTCACCTTTTTCTATTTTTATTTTGTTTTATTTTGGGGATGTTAAAACAAGAGCCATGGTATTGAGCTTTCAAAATTCCCAAAAATGTGTTGTAGGAATCGTCACATAGAATCTAGGTATATATGATACTCAATCTTTCATCATATTAACTGCCAAACTGAGCTGACTAAGTGATTGCTACACTGTGAGCTTGGGGCCTGGTTGGGACAGATTGGGGTGCTTTCTCGAGCACCGAGGACCATCCTTCAACGACTTATTTGTGGTAAGGCGGAAATATTTTTATTTTTATTTTTTTTTTTTTTGCCTTAACTTTTTGAATTGTCCAGTTTTATAATTTAATTTTTTATTTTAATGAAAAGTTCATTGATTCGCTGATTTCTTACATTGTTCTGATGATTTTTTATTAATTCTAAATCAAGTTTAGCCGTTATGTAGCCTATATTTAGAACAATTTATTTTTCCCACCAATAAAATAAAAAATAACCACATTACCACACCTGTAAACTGAACGAAAAACAGTTCATTTCCGGTTGCCGTTTCATTCCAGCTTGAAAGCGGCAATGTTTATTCCCGCAGGCCAAATCAAGTATCAATTTAGGCCTGTAACACATTGAAGTGGCGCATCTGCTACCTTGGCGGCACGCTGCACGCCACTGATACGCCACTAGAAAACCAACCAATGTTTTTAAATGGGAACTTACACACTACAGTAGCAGAGGCGTGGCGGGGATAGTGCTACTGTAGTGTATAAGCTCCCATTTAAAAACATTGGTTGGTTTTCGCGTGGTGTGCAGCGTGCCGCCGCGTAGCAGATGCGCCACTTAAATGTGTAACAGGCCTTAAGGTCAGCTTTTGTTACAAACCATGCCACAGATGTTGTGTAGATGAATTTTTGTTTTTTAGTAATTGCTACTTTTTTCTTTGAGGTTATTTTTGATAGTTCAAAAACTATTGATTGGTCTGTTCTAACAAATGTTGGAAAAAATAAAGCATAACCTAAATGACATTTTGTATACATTAAAATATTTAAACTGTTGCAATTATGGTGGTAGGGGATTCTTGTGTGCATTACAAACATAAGTATTCATTGACGCTCTCGAAATGTTTGGCCGCACTCAGGTAACGTCTCGTGCTGGAATATCCACTTCTCTGGCGGCAATGACGTAATTTGCGCTCTTAATACACAAACTGAAATGATATACTCGCGATCGTCATGTACTCTTTGTGATTGTTCTTAGATTCTTGAACAGTGTTTGATAGACGATATATTAAGTGGAAGTTTTATACATAATAATTTCACATTGATTGGTATATGTTTGAATAGTTATTATGACAAAATGTTGTCGTGTTGTCTAGGTTAAGAGGTTTTCATAAATTGATTTTCTCTGTGATGTGTATTTAATTGATTTTATGCCCATCGTCTAGTAGTTTTTTGTTCACATGGTTTAATTTGTTTAATTAGATTATTGATAAAAGTACAAGATCCCTTCCGAGTGGTCAAAATCACACGCTACAATACTCTCCAGAATCAAGTTTCTTACTAAGAAGTCTGCAGCATCAAGACTACATTGTGATAATTAGTTAGCTAACTTAATCAGACGGATGGTGATTAGTTGCAACTGTGTTTGCTTGAACCAGGTACAAACGGTTGTATCTCGTGATCTCTCAAGTGATACGTCGAACCCCTTCATGCAACGTGAACACAGGTAACATTTGATTATGATATGAAATGTATTATATTAATCATTTTACTTCCATAAATCTACATTCAATTATGTTACTAAAATTAAAATCCTTAGCATTCTCAGATTTAGTGGTAATTCTCTTTCATAATCTATATTTGTTAGTGTGCAACCACTTGATCACTGGCAATGGACCATTTTTAACAAACTTTCATGACAAGTGTGAACCACGAATGAATATTAACAATTGGTAGTTAAAATAGCTGATTTAATTATTTTAATTTAAGACTTTGAATTTCAATCCATACAGTAAATAAACACACTGGCTTACAGTGCGATATGCTGAGTTAAATCTGATTATTATCAATTATTAATGTCAACTAACTGAGTCGTAAGATCTGTTCTTATAACACAAAATCATAAATGAAAAACTGTTTGATTAAGAATAAAGTTTTAGTTTTTAAGTATTTTCAACAAGATGTATTATCGTTCTCCTTTGACAAAAGAACAATATTTTAAAATATTTTAAGCCAACTAAGGGACACTGCATATTGTAGAATTTCTCAATTTTTAGTCGCTTACAGTGGTTATCAGTTCCTTGCAAATTGAAAGGGAGGAAACAACGGATGCAATATTCAAAGGCCTATTATTAAACCTGAAACGCGCCACGAGAGCTACTGTTATCTACTTGTCCAACGGTATCACGTTTGTGAGTGAGTATCCATCCAATTATTTTCATCAGTTTTCAAAATCAAATTAAAAGTTTGGAAATGCGAAAAACTACGAATATTAATCCAAGTAAGGAAACGTGTGAAGTTTCTGTCAGTACAAACTACTTATATTCAAAAGTTTGCTTGGCTTCATAAGGATGAAAGGGGTTTAAATTTGTATGATTCTTTTATAATTTATTTTGTCAAAAACTCAAAAAATTATTGGCCAAAAGTAATTAAGAACTTTTGGAAGTAACTTGGGGCTGTCAACAGTACTTTTTAAAAGTGGAGGCAATTTAATCAAAGTTTCAACCAAGAAATGTTAGTGGATTCTAATTACTGTATTAATCCTTCTGGAAAACTTTCTGTAAGGAAAATGAACTTTCATTATCATATTACCATCTCCAATTATTCCGTAATTACTCATGCAATAAATTTGTTTTTATCATTATGAACGAAATCAGCCTGCTTTTGTTCTCTCAATGGAACCAAAACCTTTTCTTTTTTGTCCTAGGACTGAAAAATCAGCTGGAATATAACATAATATAATATGATATATTATTTTAGGTCCTAAGACTAAAAATTCAGATGTTTGATAAATATATTATTTTTCATTTATTAATTTTGAGATGAAATACTTGTATTTCGAAATTCAAACGTTATAAAAAGCATTGTTTATTAAATACAGAAATATAAATACTGCATATTACAAACTTTTTCAAAATAACCTTGAAAATGCAAGTTTATAGTTATTAATTTAACCATTAAAAGTCTAATTGCACATTTTGATAAAAAACGTTGTTCATCACTCGGATCAAAAGTGTCTTTTTGGTGCATAATCGTTTTTAAAAACTCTATTACGCAAAAAAGAACTACTTTTGCTTCTAGTGATGAAAGCTACTATTATTTTACTAATACTTTGCTTTCGATATTCCTTTAACATTATACCACTGTTTACTAACAAGGTACTTCATCCATTTCTCTGTAGGAAAAAAATATTTGTTATTTGTTTTAGATGTTTTGGTGGAATTTAATATGAAATAAATCAAAATTAGCTTTAATGACATTTAATATGTTAGGGTAAATGAAGGACCCCACTTTACCCCCACTTAAGTCAAGTCTAATATGAAACATTCATCTGAATGTTCATTAACGCAAAATTGATTAGAGTTTATATAAATTAATAAATTAACAAACAAGATTTTGAAATAAATAAGAATGTCTACGTTTTTGGCTTTCTTATTATTAATAAAGAGTAACTCTATGAATCAATAAGTTGCTGCGCTGAATGAATTCATTTGATAATGCCTTCTATTAGCGGTATAGATTGATGCAATCACTAAAATAAGTTTTCTGAATGTTAAAAATAGTACATTGTAAAATTTATTTATATCGTCTTCCATTTAAAACATATATTTATCAACTAAGATGTACTAAGGTTTATCTTATAGTTTAATCATCTAATAGTCCCAATTTAAATTAATTAACTTACTCAGAATAGCATATGGCATGTTTTTTTTCTATTTTAAATTGTTATTGAAGTATTAGTGAAAAACAATCTTCTCCTTGATATTTCCAGAAAAAATAATGAAAAAAAAACTATAATGTAATACTATCAAGAACACCCGTTTACTGAAACGACACTAACTATATTATTGTAACAGGGAAAGTTTCCTAACCACATCCCATCTTCGCTGCATCAGGAGATCTAGTAATTCATATCTCATCAAAGTTGCTATGAACTTTATGGTGTTTATACCCACGGTAATTAACTATCAACCAGTGCAGTATTGAGTTTAAAAATTAAATTTGTTGGTTTAACATACATTAATTGATTAAATTAATAAAGAATTTTATGTATTTATAATTCAAGACTATCCAAATCAAATAAATGTACAGGTAAATACGACGTTTTATGTTAAATTATTGTCTCCTACTTATTTTGATGATCTTGGAAATAAATGTATAACCAAAATAGTTGTATATGGAACGATTATATTATGAAGTCCCTTATGCCACGAGAGAGATAAGTAAGTGTTCTTAATATCTCACGAGTAGCTTAGCCCTTTGAAGGCCTGATACAGGCTTTGGCAGGAATTGCGTTGAGTGCCTAAGCCAGATGATATAGGCGAGCGCCGTGAACGCTGTGGAGACCATATTTTAATAATAAATCATTAACACAACGATATATTCTAAATAATACTCATATATAACACATATATAAATAATATAACATATATACATGTTTATATAAATTTATAGATTTTCTCAATTCAATGTAGAAATAGTAATGATGTTCTTAGCAGCATAGATTTACTCGTGTTTATAAGTTTTGGTTTTAATCTTGATATGTTTAACATAAATTTTATGATTTACATTTTGCGGTACAAAGCAGGTGTCTGCGACGGGCCACCGGTTCGCCGTGGTTCGTACGGAACGTGGTGATCAGGGAAGCTGCTCGAGTACCCTTCATCAGGGACTTCGTCGACCGTCTCTCCGCTACCTTCGATGACTCTGCGGCTGCCTTCGAGTGGATCCACTTTAGGGAGCTGATCGCCCAGGATCCACCAAGAATGAGGCCCAACATCTTCGAGTGACCCTAATTCTTTAACTCGTAGACAGGTAGCGTCTGCTACTAGGGCAATAGACCCTCTATGTCCTCAGAAAGGACTTCTCCAGTCGAGGCTGCGTGAGAAGTGTTTGGCTTAGCCAACCACGGTCATACACACCACCACCACCACCACCACCACAGTTTTTTCTTCAGTTTTACATTTAAGTATCCTCTTTTATTGTCTAAACCACGGTACCAAAAAGATCGTTCTACCATAAAATCTAACGAACTGGCATCTGTTTATACGAAAAGGTACAAGAGATGAGAGGATAGGTAGGAGATGAGTAGGATGAAGATGAAGGTACAAGAGATGATACGAAGAGGTACAACGCATGAGGTTATTGCGTTCCATTGGCGTTTCAAGCCTGGTGTGTGGGGTGATATTTGTTCAAGTTCAAGTTCAAGTTCAAGTTCAAAAAATTCTTTATTTACCAAAATACATCAATTTTATACATTTCATGTGCCAATTATGGCACGTGCGAAATGAAAACACAAAATAATAACTTTATATTTTAGTCTTTATACTGGCGTGCTGGACTTGAAGTAGGTTTTCACTTATATTTACAGTCATTATATGGGTACTAAATACAATAAATTAAAAAGCTTTAAATAACAACATAATAAATTAACAAACAATTTCAATAAATATCTAACAAGCAGGCATCGATAATTATCAATATGCAAAGTAAATAACAAAAATAAACTATACATTATGCAATAACAAATATAAAAAATATTTTAATAACAATTGCAACTAAAATAATTATCACAGAGTCATACCCATCACATACTCTTTTGCTTTCATTTTAAATTTTGGCTTTCTATCCAATAACAATTCATTACCACAATCATACAAAAACCTGTTGAAACATTTTATACCAGAATAACAAAGTTGTCTCCTACACATTTCTTTGAAATAATTTGGTTTTTCAATCTCAATTCTATTTACAGAACGGGTATTTACAACTCTTTCTTTTATTTTATAATTTTCTAAATGTTTCCTTACAAATAAGATTGAACATAAAGTGTACAACTGTGGAAAAGTAAGAATACCCTTCTCCTGGAATATGTGGGTGACCCTATCAAATCTCCTTAGTTTATGCACGTTGCGCACAGCAAATCTCTGTAGCATTACAACTGGTTTCAATACAGACTCATATGTCCCCCCATAGTGTACAATACCATACCTCATAGTTCCTTCAAACCAAGATAAATACAGTGTTTTTAGTTGTTCAGATTTCAGAAAATCCCTCATATTATAAATGCAATAGTTAATTTTCCTTGACTTAGTTACTAAATTCTTAACATAAAATTCCCATTTCAAGTTTCTATCAATTATAAGACCCAAATACTTAACCTTATCAACAACTTCAATTTCTGAACAAATACAGCCATAAACACACACATGCTTATGACAAAAGAAATTATATTCTAATTGTAAATCCTTGCATTCTTTATTCCTATCAAAAAATAACATGCATTTAGATTTATTGCTATTTATAATCAACTTATTTTGTGCTAACCAACTTGAGATGATATGCAAATCTTCAGAAATCATTTGAACTAACCCATTATTACTGTAAGCCGAACACACAATTGCTGTGTCATCAGCGTAAGCAAATGTTTGTGAATTTAATCTCATTTTTAAAAGCTCATTAATATATATAACAAAAAACAAAGGACCTAACACCCCCCCTTGTGCCACTCCGTACTTCAACTGCAATTCTGTACTAAAAACATTATTGACCTTCACCACCTGTATTCTGCCAGAACAAAAAGAATTTAACCATCGCAGTGCAATTCCTCCAATGCCACAATCCTTAAACTTGTTTACTAATAAAGATATGTCTACCAAATCAAACGCTTTCTGGAAATCTAGATATATAGCTATTACATTTTTATTTTTGTGTATTTGTGGTGATACACCTGATATTTGTCTGGTGCTCAAACGGTTAAAGGCTAAATACAAACGTATCATTCAATACTGTACTAACGATCCGCTTAAATTTGGGGGAACATTGTAAAAATAAAGTAATAAACATATCGACAATGTAGAGGTTAACAGGCTACCCCTCAAAAACGATGTCGCTTGACCTAATCGTCGTTATCACTAACACTATATCACACTCGTTTAAGGTGACAGACATAAATAAACTAAAACTGGCATTTTGATCTAACAATCAGATGATGTGCAAATAACGTAATTTAATTATAACAATACCGTAAATGCTGAGTTCTCATTGGTTTGTAGACTTTACCATAGGCTATGTAGGCTCCTATCGTTACGAACTCATTACGCAACGGGTTTATATTTTATTTAATGATGTACCACTTTATTATGTTACTTGTATTATCATTGTTGGTGCTCATTATAACGGTCGTACATAAACAAAACTTTTAGATCGAACTCTGATCACATTAGGTTTGTATTTAAACCATAGTATAATTCCATCTGTTTTCATTATTAAATTTTTTGGTTTTTAAGTCATTATTAAGTTTTTATTACTAATTATATATTTATGGATCGGAATTATTTTCTTTTAAGCTCACTCAAAATATTAACAAGTGTTTTAGTGTGGAAAATGTACAATACTTAAACAATAATGCACGGTAAAAACGGTGGGAGTGGCTCTCATTTTGAAAAAAATGTAATACCTGGTAATGTAAAAAATATCTAAATTGGTGGTAAATAGCGAAATTTTAATAAGACTGATAAAATCCTAGTAATTATTTTATGGACTTTAAATCAACTGTTTTTTAACAGACACCAATATTTTCTCTTTTCCATTAAAAACCCAATTAACATTACAATTTTCAAATTAGAAAACATCTTAAACAGCTCAACTTTGATATTGAATTTATGTTTAAGTTGCATACTAAGAGGTTAAGGGTTTATTTTAAATACTGTACAAGGGTCTTTCGCAAAGGTTTATTTGGATACCATTACATATTGATTATATTTGTAAGAGATTGTTTGATAAATAAAGATCTCTATAAGGGTTGCTTTATTTATTTGAATAAGAAATCTTTTTATTAATAATATTTCTATGCATTTTCAATTCTAAATAGATGATTACATACGTTTAACCTAAGAATAAAAAATAGTTAAGAAATAATCCTGAAATCAATTAATCTTGACTTGTCTTAAATCGACAATTTGACAATTTGACAATGCGTTTATTTAACCTGCCTTAGATAGGACCAAAGGTCCTCTCTTCCCCTAAGACAGGCACAAAGATTTTACATTTACATTAGCTTTACAGAGTTGAGGTTCTTAACTCATACTTAAAATTAAATTAACACATTATAACTATTTACACAATGTAAATACATAAAATAAAAAAAAACACAAAATAAACTTTTTTATGTACGAAATTTTTTATGGTAGGTTAACTACATGTAAACGAAACATATAAACATATGAACATATGAAGGGTTTGCACTATATAAAACTTTGTTTAATAATGTGGTTTGTAATATAAAAATCAAATTCCGAATAAATTTTAATTACAACTTAAAAAATTTAAACATAACAAATAAAATTATACTGGAAATTATATTTACTTGTTTGCACTATTTATTTATGTAATTAAATGACAATACAGTATCACTTAAGACTCATATCTTTTTAACAATAACTCTTTTACTTTTCTAACAAACAGTCCATAATTATCTATTACTTTTATAGATCTTTCTAAAGAATTCATAAGCCTAATTGACATAATGTGAAATTATTTTGTATATATTACTGTCCTATGCACAGGAAATCTCAATATTTGCTCTCCAAATCTCGTGGATCTTAAACCTGCATTACCTAAATATGTATAATCATCAAACAAATATTCAGGTTTTTGGTATTTTAATATTTTATATGTTAAAGACAGTATATTTAATTCTCTCCTTTCTCTAATTTTAAGCCATTTCAACCTTGTAAAATATGGCGTAACATGTTCATCTAGTCTTAGATTAAAAATATATCGCACACAAGAGTTCTGGGCTTTTTGTAGTTTGTTCGTTAATTCGTCATTTAGATCACAATACGCTACATTGGCATAGTCAAAATAAGGAAATATTAAAGACACAACAAGGTGTTTTTTTACATGTTCTGGAGGGTTAAAACCAAGTCTTTTAAATTGATATAAACACTGGTATACTTTCTTATGTATATAATCAACTTGATCAGTCCAAGATAAATTTTTAGTTAATCTAAGACCCAAGTTTGTGACTGAGTTTTCATAATTCAAGGATTGACCACAAATTACAGTTGGTTGAATATTATCTAAATCTACATTTTGTAACATCCTAGATGTTGCTAACAACATGGGCTTACATTTTGAAATATTTAAATTTAAGCCATGATCTCTACACCACAAATATAAACTTATAAGTCCTCATTCATTAATGATAAAGTATGATCAAGTCTAGTTACGTCGGAACTTAAGTATAACTGCATATCATCTACGTACAATATTGATTTACTATGTTTTATACAATCACTTATTCTATTAATATAAAGTGAAAAAAGTAAAGCTGATAGGCTAATGTTGATCCTTGTGGAACACCTAATGAGTTATGCATCCATTCAGACACCAACCCACCAGCAGTCCTAATTCTTTGAACCCTATTACTCAAATATGAACTGAACCATTTAACTACATTTAAATTTAAATTGTAAGATTTCAGAATCGCAATTAACAAATCATGATTGACGCAATCAAAGGCACGGCTAAAATCTAAAAGCATCAATAAAGTTACACTCTTTTGTCCATTGCTGACCTAATATCATCGGTTATTCTTATTAGAGCTGTTTGAGTAGAATACATAGACCTATAACCAGATTGATACTTATATAAAATATTATTAGTTTCTATATTTTATTCACTTATTTGTAGATAGACTAACTTATCTAATGTTTTGGCCAACACACATAATATATTTATAAATCTGTAATGTTTACACTCAGATGGGTTAGGTATTTTTGGTAGTGGTATTATTATTGATTTCCTCCAATCAGAAGGATAAACACAATTAACTAATTAAAAATTAAATACATGAAACAAAACTACCTTTATTTCATTAAAAATTAATTTCAGAAATCTCAACTGCAATCCATCTTCTCCTACTGCATTGGATGAAATATCATTTAACACCTTAAAAATAATTTCTTCATCTACTCTTTTAAACTTGAAAAGCCTTTCTTCATCTAAATATAAATTTCTTTTATTGCAATACAACTCTATTAAATCATTATTTATCTCATTATTTATTCCACAAAAATATGTATTCAAATTGTTTAAATCAACATTGGGTTCAACGAGCTTTTTCTGTTCCTTTCCAACACCCTGATTTTTCAAAATTCTCCACAGCTCTTTACTAGACTTTTTGGTTTCAAACAGCTCTCTAAAATGTTTGTTCCTTGCATCTCTTAACGTAAGCTTAATTCTATTTCTTAACACCTTTTACTCACTCCAAACATCCAAATCTTTAGTTCCTACATATCTCTTATACAAAATATCTCTATCTTTCATTAGTTTGCGTATATCTTGATTAATCCATGGAAAGGAATTCTTTTTAGTAGAAACATATCTTTCCGGCACATATTTTTCATACAGTGAAATTAACTTATTAACTAAAATTTTTACTTTAACATCTATTGAATCACTATCATATAAATCTTGCCAGGAAATTTTTGAACAATCATTTAATAGCTCATCTAATTTTATATTTTTAAAATCTCTTACGATAATTTTCTCATCACTTCGTTTCAATTTTACTCTTAAATCTAATTCAATAAAAATTAAATCGTGGTACGAAATTCCAGACACCGCAGATTGACCAAACGTTCTGACTCTTCTCTTATCGTTAACTATCATTAAATCTAGAAGGGTGTCAGAAGTAGGTAGGTGAAAAGTAGGATCAAGGGGTAAAATATTTAAATTTAAACTGTCTACCGTGTTACTTAAATCACAGAAAAAGGAAACGATACACCTTATCGGCAAATTATCTGTTACTACATAGATCAATGTTAAAATCACCTATCAATAAAATGTTGTCATAAATTGGTATTAAATTAGCTACATTATCAAACAATTCAGATAAGTATCCTGCTTTTGGGGGACGATATACAACACAAATTAACAATTTCCATCCATGTGATACTTCTACAAACAAATATTCTGGCTTTTTACAATAAAGTGCTTGTGAAGTTGCCACAATTCTACTTGTGAATAATTTCTTTATATATAATCCGACTCCACCACCTTCCTTATTTAACCTGTCATGTCTAATTAAATCATAGTCTGACATATTGTAAGCTAAAGATAAAATTTCAGGTTTTAAAAATGTCTCAGTAATGGCTATTATATCAAATTCACTATCTTGAAAAGTATTAACAAATGAGTCTCTATGTACAATTAAATTTTCTACATTGATATGAGCAATTTTCAAACATCTCTTTAAATTACTGAATCTGCTTTTAATTTGATGCAAAGGAGAGTGTGAACTATTTAAATCTACCATAGAAAATATTGTAATTAGAAAGCACAAACATAAAATATTTCTTTCTAATTGATTTAGTTAAACAAAGCATAGACATTACAAAACCACAAAGACAATTGTATTCAGAAAACACACAACTGTAATAAAAACCAAAAACTAATACTGTTAGCCTACCACTTAGCTCACATCATTTCAGCTTATCGAGATCATCTTGAGATTCGATAACAACAAACCTATCACCTTGATTTTTCCTCATGAATATTTTACCGTTCTTCACCCACAAGAAGGTGTACTCTTTATCCCGCTTCACACTCCTGGCCGCGTTGAACAGCTTACGCCTCTCGGGGGTCAGACTGTCGTTGATGTACACAACTGCAGCGTTGCCCTCCATGAAGCCAATATCACGTGTATTTAGGTTCCTTTTCTTGCGTCGCAGCTCAATAAATTTATCCTTATCAATTCCTCTTACGAAGCGTACGATGATCCCAGGTGGTCTGTCAGGGGGAGTTGCCCCTCTTGATTGTAATCTGTAGCAAGTATCAATCATTTCCTCTTTAAAGTCGAAAACTATACCATTGGATACTTGCTTGATAATATCAATTATCGTTTCCTCCTTTTTGAATGGAATTTCATGAATTTCAACTGTTTTATCTCTTACTGATTGTTCCAAGCTATTTACCTGTCTGATTAAATTGTCATTGGTTCTTTCAAGTTCAAATTTTCTTGTCTTATCTCTTCATAATCTTTCATTAATTTAGCAATTCCACTATTAAGTTCTTTCATTTGTTTCCCGTAATCTTCGACCCATTCTGAATATTTATTTAATGACTCAGTAAATTCTTGGTTCTTAATAGAAACCTCTTGACGGAACGCTTGGAGTGACTCAGAATACTCTTGATTTGTTTTTTGTACTTCTTTACGAAATAATTTCATTTCACTCAGAACCTCCATCACAGCACTACTTACCCCATCAGAACCAGGCGCCGATGCAATTGATTGAAGATCGGGCGGGATCGGGTTGGAAATGTACTACATTTCCAGGTTTTCGTATCTTTTTCAAACTGTTCTTTCGACACACTAACACAACGGAAGTAAAAAGTTACTTTACACGTTACACACTGAGCACGGTGTGCATTAAAGGAATAACCTTTCCTGCAAACACCACATATTTGTTTTTTCTTAGCACCATTTTTTCTGATTTATCAGAGTCCCAATTCTCAGATTGACTGTACATTGATTTTTGTTTTTCACTTGTCGGGGTAACAGGTGTCTCGTCATCTCTTAAAGATTTATTTCCCTCACACACCAAACATTTCCATGGTTTATTCGAAGACTTGTAAAATTCAAACTCACATTGTGTCAGATTAGAAATACATCGTAAATGAAAACTACCACTACATTCAAAGCATGTTAAATGTGAAGAATTTGATTCAATAGAGTTTTTACACTTTTGACAGTCCATTGTAATTAAATTATGATTAATATTGTAGTTTGTACATAACCAAACATGAAAACTGAATGTACCTACTACTGCAGTGGCTGGAAAACCCCTATCACTGGGGCAAGATAACAGAGCACCACACAGATAATGCTTACCCTTCGGCTGCTCGACCTCAACTGGGAGAGAGAGAGAGAGAGAGAGAGAGAGAGAGAGAGAGAGAGAGAGAGAGAGAGAGAGAGAGAGGAGAGAGAGAGAGAGAGAGAGGAGAGAGAGAGAGAGAGAGAGAGATCGTAAATAGTGTCCTTTATCTATATAGGATGAATATGACCGATCCCGCTCAGACTGGTTGTAATGTGAGTTTGACCAAGCCTGTAGCATGTCATTAGAGGGGTTTTTTTACGAAATTCAAGGAAAATGGTTGGAAGGCTAAGCCAGGGATTTAACATAGTTTTATTAATTCGCTTCTCACCATCAGGAAGTGGTTTCCAAATTCGTTTTTCAATCAAAGAAAACAGAACTTACTTTAATTTCTTTCACACCAAGTTATTAATTTTAACTTAAATAATGTAAATAGTGTAAAGCTATTTGTAATAATTCATAAGAAATGGCCGGAAGGAAACTTTGTTTAAATTTATTCAGAAGTGGTATATCGTAAGTAGTTATCGTTTGTAAATAATACTTATCTCCATTTATATTATCAAGAACAAAATCATGACGGACAGTTAAAATGTCTACTTTTACAACCAGCAAAATGGGAAGCAGTGCTGTTTGCTGATTGACAGTTATATGTAAAAAATTGCATGTACAGTATATCACTTGTATACGAGTCCTCTTACCAGATCGGGGGCTAGGATATAGTGGTGTAGAATAAAAAGCCTTATTAAAATAGCTATCGACCCTTAAATTTGTACTGCAAGGTCACCATTCAGTAAAATTGTACCCTGTAAGGCAACGTGGAAAATAATCATCCTCTGATTTAGTTAAATATATATTACTTTTTTAATAAAGATGAACGGAAATTTAGTCGTATATAACAACGATGATTTGTGTCGATACCATAGATACGATAAAATTTCGCTTCGATAAGGCCAATGCAATTCAATATATTTGTGCTTATGTAAAACGTACAGCTCTAGGGCCTGTAACTGACGTTTGAATGGCAGAGTTAAAGTTCGGTTGTTCTGGGCGGTAAACCATATATATTTCAGTTAAAAGAGAAGTACTCAGCGCTGCAGGCTATATTTCCCATCTGCTTTAAGCAATTTAAAGTTAGGCATAGAATACAATTCATATTGGAAAATTAAACCAAATATAATCAGCCATTTCCTTTTGCGTGTTACACTGTAAAGAATCTCATTCAATTTAAAGTATCAGGTTCCCGACTAAATTTATTTTTAAAGTATAATTTATTAACAACATTTAAGTACCAAATCAAAGTGATTAAACATTTTTTAATAGGATACTATTTTAACAGTTGTATGTTGTGTTATATACTCCTTTATTTTAACGTTCTTATTACATGTCCTAGTATATGAAAGCTTGGGCAAAGTTGGTTAATCTAATAGCAAGCAAGACTTAAAGAACTAGGACTCGTTTAGTGTTGAAAAAACTTTAATATCACGAAATATAATTATAATTTTATAATTCATTAAGTAAATAATTCAAAAGTTTTTAACGTGGTTTTAGTATTATCTCAAATGCGTTGGTTTAAACTATTAAACAGCTTTTATAAATAAACATAAAAAACTAATTCTCTTAAGGCTATTTGTTAACATAAGAGCCCTAGAAGTAGTTGTGTATTTGTTTGCAAAATAACCAAACCTTGTAGAGATCTGCAGCATCCATTTCCTGCCAATATTGTAGGATACGGAAATGGTGAGTTTGTTCCGAGACTGTTCTCTCTCACAAGCTAGATGTTCTCACTCACTTGGTATTTGGGATTCGATACACTATATGACAACTGAACATTCAAAATAATTTTTTAGCTTCATGGGCTGTTTACTATTTTTGATTACTCGGTCAGTATTGTTTTATGGTATTTTTAAAAATTATTTTATAGTCATTTTCTTAATATGTGTGAGTTTATAATAAATAACAATTACACCTACTAGTATTATAACATTATATCAATTGATACTTCTAGCTCATTTAAATTATATAACTAACCCGGAGGATTTAATAAATATTCAATCACACATACATCTTATTTCACAATCACATCTTTGTTTACATAAAAACTAATAATCAAAACAAATGATATATATACATAAAAAAGGTTTAAATTATGTATCCAGCTTTTTACAATCGATTTCTGAAACCAACTAATTACGAAGCTTTACAAATATTCTGTAATAAGTACTATATTTGTATATAGTTTATGTCTTGTTATCCTCAGTTAAGGTACTGCATACCATACTTCACCATAGGTACTGCGTTGCCCTAAATTAATTGAATTGCGTTATCGATATCAAGATTAAATATCATAAAATTTAATTAAACGTCTTCTATAAATAATAATAGAAGCTTAGCGGAAATATCAAGTGATTGTTAAAAGAAAACATTTTACAGGTCTTTGGTTTCAAGGAAATTTGCCACAAGCACCTTAATGAATATTTAATTTAAATTCCTGTGACATAAATGTGAAATTTCATAGTCTTTCATTTGTGACCTTTTTTACTTGGTAGATAGCTGTTTTAACATATTAATATATTTAAAAAAAATTTTATTTAACTTTTATAACTTTAATTTTAAGATTTTCGTGGCACTTGGTGTCATGTACAAAAGAAAAGTCATAAGTTATCCTAATATCTTACATAATATTAGAATTCAATCAGAGAAACTAAATTCTGTATAAAAACAAAGTATCAAGATTGTTTGACGTATATGTTTAATTTTGTGTATAGGTACCCTAAGGAAATAATTCATAAGGAAATAATAAGGTGTTATCTTAGTAATAAATCATCAAACGATTAGTTAATATTGAACTTATCTAATGTGTGATTTTATTGAAAATTTTATGAACCTTTAATCAAAAGGGAGACTATTTGTTTTGATCTGATTTAATTTAATCGGGTATTAATTTTATTTCAATCTGGAATAAGAGATAAAATTAATAATAATTTCAATATTGCTAAACACATGTTTTATTTGTTCACAAAAGAGAACTGTTATATTATGAAGGGTGATAAATGTCTGTAGGGTTAAACGAATGAAATAAATAAGTTATTATAAATTCAAGAAGAGTTGATTGCTGCACTGTACGTTTGCGTACAGCGTTTATGTTGATTTTGGTTGTTGTTTTCGGCCTAAGATCAAAGAAAAAAATTAATTATTATAGCTTGTTTACAAGATTGTAAAAGCTGGGTCAAAGTATTTACTAATTATTTTGTTTGTTATTAAAATGTTTAAGACGGCTGCCTTTTTAAAACTGTTGTTTTATAAATGCTGTTTTTCAAAGTTAAAACATTCTTGAATCACTTGATTGGTGAATTACACTTATTCACATTTACGTCCTGTTTTATTTGTTATTTGAAAGTCAGCAAATTTGTTATGTTCCATGAGCAATTTAAAGTCGAACAACTGCATTATATTGTATATTATTGTAAAGTTGATTTTAAAAATACTTAAATTTTATCTGGAAAACTTTTTAAAATACTTAATGACTCTTTGTAATAATTTACGAAAGTAGTAAGAATGTTTAAAATACAAAACTCAATTTAAGATGTAAACATATTGTAATTTAGATGTAAACTTTAAGATGTGAACATATTGTTCCCACATAAAAATCAATACACAACATTATTAATCCTCCTCTTTTAGTTACGCAACCAATAGTTTTGCATCAGATAATGTCTCCAAAATTAATTAGCTTCAATGAAAAATAGGATAAAAGATAATTGAAGCATAATGATCTCTTTAACGTTTGATCTCTTTGATGTAAACTTGGTTAAAATAATGAGCAAGTTAGATTGCTGCACCAATTAGTTTAGAACTAGGTTATTAACAACTATTGGGCAATATTGATCAGAATACAGGCAATATCATATACTGTAAATAATTAATTTCTATTTTGACAGTGAATCCTTATTTTGCAGTAAGTTACATAACGATTAACATACAAAATGTTGAAAAATATATACATATTTAGTTATATATTATTAATAAAAATATAAGCTCGAAACAAAAACATGGAAAGAATTTCAACTCAATTAGTTGCTATAATTTACGCATATAATATTAAAAACGCACTTATATTAGAAGAGAGTGAAAGTAGCATTTAAGCATAAAATTAAAAAATAATTATAAAGAAAACGATCATTTAAACGACAAATATAAAACTAGATGCTTCTTTCATCTCTCGGATCTAGAGGATATTTACTTTGTTGTAATTTACAATGATTTAAATATAGTGTACTTTAAACAAACCTTGCTTCCTTCGAAAATTATTTATTTATTATTACCAAGCATCATCTTATTTTAAAACCTTGTTTTTCATCATGTTTTATGTAGCTTAGTAAGCCTGACATCAATTCGGAAGATGATTGATAACGACTAGCTACAGGTTGTAAGGAAGGATAAATTATCATTTAGTATTAAAAAAGTATCTTTGTCGACTTATTCTATCGTTCGTAAGAGTTTGTTAAACTATTGCTAAATATTTTACTTATAGAAAAATTTATTTAAACCCAAAAAAAACTTTAGACAAAGCTTTAGCTATTTATATTTTAGAATGTCTTAGGTAATTTTCATTTTGATCAACAAGGAATGTGTTGATTTCAAGGCTAAACAAACAAAAATAAATTAACGTGTTTTTTTTAACGTTTAAAATTTTATCGAACAAATTGTCGGATATCAGTAGTAGTGTTTTTTTCATCACTAATATTTATTTTTATTTTTAATAGTGTTCCCTTGTTTATTTTTGTGGCTCTTACAATCTTTAATGTTCCAGAGACCACATTCCTGAGGCACAGAACATATATGAATATTTGTTTACAACTATTTTTGGCTTGAAAATGTATCATTTCGACTTATCTTTAAACTTTGAATAAAGATAAGCTTTTCTTTTATAATAAATAAAAAGATGTTCTCTAAAGTATTGCATGGAAAAACAAGACGTTACATTATATATACATCGTAAGGCTGTCATAACCAGCTACCATCTTAAAATAATAACAACAAAATAAATAAAAGATGTTCTGCAGTGCAAAGCACCTGCGTCAATACATTTAAAATAAAACTAAAATAAACATTAATGATCTCTCTATAAAGCTAAATCCAGGGCGCTAAGCCATTGCAGCCCAGCTTCACCTGCACAATGAAGGCCCATCAGCCCTTCCGGGAAAGCACTCAAAGGGCACTCATTGACTATGTGAGTCATAGTCTGAAACTCCACTTCACAGCCGCATGACTGGTCTTCTGTCATTCCCCATTTGTATTTTCAATAATTACATCTTCCTACTCCAGTGCGGAATCGATTGAGAACAGTCCACTGCTTCCTAGGAAGATCCATACCACTTACTGCTAAGGTTGGGTCAGCAATCAAAAAGTGATTCCGACCTTCGAAAGAGTCCCAGGAGGAAGTCCAGTCGGTATGGATTGAAAAGTTTGGGTCCATCAACTGGGATGCTGTCCGCAGTATTGGTCTTCGGGACCTCAATCTGCGCGTGTCCTGGGGTAGGTAATCATGGATGGGTAGGTGTGGAGCAGATAAGATCTTAGTATATTCCCTAATGAGTGCATCCCTTCGTCTGGTTTCAGGTGGAGCGATATTACACAGCACCGGGAGCCAGGGTACAGGGGTTGCCATGAGTGTACCACTAATGGCTCTCATAGTCCTGTTAGCTGGACGTCGATATCCCTGACATGCACACTGTTCAACCACACGGGAGCACAGTACTCAGCAGTTGAGTAACCTAGGGACAAAGTGGTTCGCAAAACTTGTGCGTTAGCTCCCCATGTGGAGCCAGCAAGGTGATGGACGATGTTAGTCCTGGTTCTCACCTTGGCTGCTGTCTTTTGTAGGTGGCTTTTGAATGTCAGGGACCTATCTAAAGTGACCCCCAAGTACTGTGGGTTTTCATTGTGATTTAGCTCAACACAGTCAAATACAATTTTAAGCTTTTGATGGGCCATTCTATTGTTCAAGTGGAAGCAAGAAACCTCGGTTTTTGTTGGGTTTGGATTTAGCTTGCAGGCTTTAAAGTATTCACCCCTCTCTAATTTCACTAGGTACATTAAGACATACTCAAGACAATTACAAAGCACGAATTCCCCGAACTCATGCAATAATGATACAACAGCTGTTTCAAATTTGTCTGGTTAAAAAAAAGTGTACATAGAGAGTGGCCACATTCTAAACCAGCGGAGCTGCTGCAAATGGGCACCCACCGTGCATAAACAGATTGTCATTCGACTATTACACATATTGCACAATCAGAAACCTATGAATATTTTAGTCGGTACTGCATACTAATCGGAATTACGAGTATGCAATTGTGCATGTTTTAAAGGGTATTTTCATATTACATGAAATGTAATTTTTGCGTTTAAATTTATTACTAATTGTCTTGTGTATTGTTTCATTAGATGTAAAAGTGGGAGAGCATGAAAATTTTTTAACACTAACAATAGCAAATTAATCATATGGACCACGATAAGTAGATATTGAGAGTTAGACACATAGAACAAAAACAATGTAGGCCTAATACTAGTCTAGACTGCTGCGAAAACTAAAGAAATAAATTTCCGTTGTATATTTTAACCTAAAAATATAAGTCTGCTTTAGTGAATTTTTTCTATGAACTTGGCTTAGTTACAGAAAAATATGTGGTAATTGTCAGATTGAAATTTTGACAACAATTACTGAAGGAATACGTTAGTTAACTTTCTTTTGAAGAGGATATATACTGTTGATTGAACTATCGTTATTGCAGTTATTTTAAGATTGTTATTTTATTCGCAATTTTTGTATTTAAAATTTTAATACGAGGTCCCTTTTGTACTCAATTTTTATTGTATTGATAATTTTAAGACTTTCTTTTATATTTTTCTTTAAAACTGACAGTTAGGAAGCTGGATGTAACTTAATTTGTAATACATGATTAAAAACACGTCATTTAAAAATATTGTTATTTTTATTTCTTCGCCCCTAATCAATATTTGTAGAGGAAAATGTTTAAAAGAATCCAAAAAAGGAAGCTTTATTGTTCGATATACACTTTATAACAACAACAGTTGATTTGTATTTCAGACACTTCGATGAAGAATTTTCCTGAATCTACAAATATATTTATTTTATCCGCATCAGATCACGTTTCTTACACTAAGTGTTTCTTACACTAGTGTTTCTTCATCATTTGAGATAGGCAATGTGATCATTTAACATATCCAATGTAATACAAGACAAAACTTTTTAGAGTTGAATACAAATATTTTACCATCTTTTGTTCGGGATATTTTCAGTTTTGTAGAATACATATTTGTTTATACATATATATATATATATATATATATATATATATATATATATATATATATATATATCCCAACAATATATATATATATATATATATATATATATATATTGGTCATTCCTCAAGCAATACTTCCCAATCACTGGTCAATTATTATTTTTTACCTCAGAACACAGTTTTTTGCCTCCAGAATAAATTATTGCCTCCCCGAGGTCAAAATTAATGATCGAAAATCTAATGAAAACTACAGTTGGTTGGACTGATCTCTGGTGTCTGCTCTGCTGAGATCATATCAGCCATGTTGGATTTTGTTTCTACTTCACTTCTACTGACTTCTACTGTTGAAGTTATAAAAATTTGTTGATGTTAAAACCTGAATCAGTTATTTGAAAATGTTGAAGAAGAGAACCAGAAAGATCCTCGAGCAAGTGGGGATTACTATTGATAAAGGTTAGTAGTTCTGTATATATATATTGTTTATTTCATCAGAACTAATCAATCTCACCAAGGCTTCCTATCCTATCCCAATAGAATCTATCCTATGTTACCTACTATAAAGTAATTTTAATTTTATCCTTGAGAAACTTAATATGTAGGCA
The DNA here is from genome assembly GCA_030545055.2 of Neoaliturus tenellus. Classification (NCBI taxonomy): domain Eukaryota; kingdom Metazoa; phylum Arthropoda; class Insecta; order Hemiptera; family Cicadellidae; genus Neoaliturus; species Neoaliturus tenellus. The sequence goes on from CM061532.1 coordinate 78,531,820, forward strand.
CTATATTTGCTATTTGGGATATTGATTGATTATTCTATGTCATTTAATAGCCTATCCTATCCTATCCCAATATAACCTCTCCTATGGTACCTACTATAAAGTAAGTTTTAATTTTATCATCGAGAAACTTTATATTTAGGCAATATTTGCCATGAGGGATATTGATTGATTATTATTCTGTCATTTAATGGTAGGTCAGTATCATCTAAAATCAAGGACTAGGGTTTAGACTGTTAGGCCTATTCCCCATCTAACAGGTATACCTACCTAAGTTAGAAAAATGCTCTTAGCTTATTAGGAAGAGACAAACAAATAAGTATATGGTAAATGAACCATCATTCTTTCAAATAGCCTATTTAGAAATTGAATTTAAACGCTTGGAAAGTTTGTCACCTGAATTCATGGCTATGAAGTATCAATGTTTTCAATAGTGATGTCATTAATGAGAAGGTCTAAGTTAAAAGGCCTGGATTACATTATCCAAAATTAATTCACATTATTGTTAGTAGCCCATAGCCTATTGATAGTTTAAATACCGATATGCCTACTTGTAGGATTAACAGAAGACTAAGGTATAAATCACCCTAATACTGTGACCTTATGGGGATCGCTTTTACTGAGCATAGGAAAGTAAAGAATGCTTTAAAAATTTATATCTCTTTAACTCACTTAGTTTTTTTTGTGAAATTCATAACAAATAAATAAAATCTTATTTGTAAAATTATAGGTAGCCTAAATTAATTTTATTACCACCCTCAATGTGTTTTAACATTTTTTTAAGTTCTGACAAAACTCTGGTATCCACACAAGATGAGTGCTGCTATAATCAGTGGTCTCTGAAACTACGTGTTCAGAGACACTAATTAAATGTAAAATGTTATGCCAAAAATATTTGAAAAACTTCATAAACTTAACAATATTTTAGAATGAATTAGAAGTGTTTTTTAACCTTTTAAAATCCGTCATCCACAGAAGACAAAATTAATGATCATAAAGGCCTAAGTTGCTTATTAATAATTATAAATGATTTAACTTACTTAAATATGGAAGACTTTAAGCGATTGATTTTAGAATGTTAAAGAGAGTAGCCTAATTTCAATATTAAAATTATTTCTTAACAAAAAGAAACCCTGATGCCTGCGCAAGGGCTATAGCCCAAATTAAAAGTCAATAATGCCTATGTTATTTCCAACGTCTTTGATTCTCTCATGTTGTTAGGAAAGCTGTATTGTTCCATTTCTGCTAAGTCCGTCATACCTAGTTATTAAAATAAATTTATTTGTTTTAAAAAATACTGGTGATGTACGGTATTGGTTAAGTTAAGTGATGAAAGTTAAGTTAGTCCTTAATTCATTACGTTAACAATTAATTATTTAGGCCTACTGCAAATGTTGCTCTTACAGTAAATTTAACCTCTTTTACTTTACTCCTGTACTGAATGGAGCTCTGATACGTAAAATATGGATGATGATATTTATGTATACTTTACCAACCATTTAAAATTGGTTAAGGCCTACATAGAAGCAGACTTTATTTGATGGTTTTGGAATTGTTAAAAAGCATTATTTAAAATCTTATAAACAGTAGGCTATAGTATATTTCTTATGCCCGTTATCCACTCACGGAGTTTGGAAAACTTTATTTTATCACTGCTTTTGTCTCTGATTCCTTTTTTAGATGTACAAACATTTAAAAACACCTCTAAACTTAAATTAATTATATCATACCAAAGTCAGAGACTAAACTGTACAGATGATCTTATTATTTAGAAGGCAAACCGGATCTGTCAGCTTTGGGGTCACTGTCAGCTTTTGATTCATATAGGCCTACCCGCATGTCATCAGTTTTGTGAACTTTGTCTTAGTTCAAGTTTTCAATTAGGTAGTCCTCTATTTGTTATTTTTTTTTTTTTTTAATAGATGATGCAGTGAGGTCCATAGATGATGCGGTTCGAACTAAAAAAGAAGCAGGATATTCAAATTCGTCTCAAGTGAGTATTACATATAGGCCCATAAAATGTTGTAGGCTATATTAAGAATGTTGTGGTTATTTATCGTAGCACTTTCTTTTCATAAACTTTTATACCATATGCTATAAGTAGTTGAAATTACCATGTATACGGGGAAGTCTAACTTAACGTGATAGGCTTAATAGTAAATGGTTAAAATTATAGGAAGATAAAATGATGTAGGTTAACTATTATTTCATTGGCTGATAGCTTACTGTAGTAATACTTAGCACGGCCGGTACTTAGCATTGTTGAGAGATCCACACCGTATTGTTTCAACAGTTAAAAAACTAACAGCTTCACTCTATAATGTTATAGTAGAAGCCCTCTAGTCTGGCTTCATGGTTTGGCCACTGGATGATCCGGCTGCGTTCTTTATTGTTGAAGTCTTTAGTACCAGGGGGACCGAGCTTAAGCTCGGTAAAATTATTACTTTCGTTTCTCACACAAAGCTCGTTCGCTCCGCTCACTCGCCAGGCGGAAGGTTTGCTGCACATTGGTATGATTTTCCTAAAACCACAGGTTAAAGATGTAACACATTGGTTTATTTTATCTACAGTTATCAGCTGATTTTTGTTCAGTTAAAAAATTTCCATAAGGATAACATGGGATCTTTGAAGGGCTCTAGCGCGAAAACCGGATTTTTCCCAGCTATGGGACCAGCTCCAATCGATTTCTGGTGGCCAAAACCCCCATATTCCAAAATTTGAAGGAAATCGTCGGAGCCGTTTTTGAGATAATTGTGCAAGCAAGCAAACAAGCAAACATTGCTCGTATAAGAGTATAGGATTATTGTTAAAATTTAAGAGTAAGTTTTAACTGCTGAAATTTCAGTTTAGATCTCTTTTTTTTATTTAATACCAATAATCTATATAGGCCTATAGCTACATACTTATTGTGTATGAATCTTATTCATATTCGCATTGAGATCCATTTTTAAATTCTGAATCCTAACTGTCAAAAATGAACCATATTTAATTGTATTATTTTCTCTTTAACATCACATTGCACACAGAGCCCTAGGTAATATTAGAAATATTATCTAGGTAGAATAATATTACGGAACATCTAAAAATGTGTAAAAACAAAATGAGAGATTTCTTATGGGTAATTTTTCTGTACTCAACTCTCCATCATTCATTCTCCATCATTCCATTATTCAGGTACGGTAGTCTATGTATAAAGAGAGTAATTTCTCGACAACAACAACAAAACTGAGACTGTTTAGCATTTCTAATTCATTCTTTGTACGGTAATTGTTTTATGAATATGGTAAGGTTTTCATAAACCTTGCAAACAGTAAATGTTTATTTTAAGTTAATAAAAAATTAATTACTCACTCCCCTTCTGGGTCAGTTTGTTCGCTGCACTCACTCACTGCCTGGTTTAGCTCGTTCGCTGCGCTCACTCGCCGTAATTCTATTATGTTCTATAGTTTTTTTATTACCAATTTTCCCTCTATATTTAAAATGAAAACAGTTGTTTGGAGATTTCCATTGGACTATTTTCGTTACCTGTTACCTCCTTTGTAGCCCCGTAGAACATGGAATAACATGGGATCAGTCTAATCTCCTAATTTATCTAAAAATTTTTTACTCGGATGTTGTCAATCAGATGAAAAGGAAGGTAAGGCGATGGCTTTGAAATGGGAAGAGAATGGTGCGGAAACAATGAAGGTTAAGGATGTAGCGGCAAATCATAGTAACATTGTTCAATGAGATATTTTCTTAATACATTCTTAAAACTAGAAAAAGATCTATGCTTATAATATCCGGGGGAAGTTGTGAATAGTACTGTATAGCAAGGTTTTGTTTAAAACATACTTAAGCTATGTTGAACAGATGGATTCAAGTTACGATTTCTAGTGAAATATTGATGGTTATGAGCCTGAATCAACTTACACTTTTTAACATACAGAATAACTAGAGAAATATATAATAGAGTGCAGGCACAGTAATGATTTTCAACTCTGAATTTGTCAACACAGGAGTCGGTTGGCCTAAGCTCACAGATAGACTAATACACACACAGATAGACGAGATAATGACTCGTTTTTGAATGATAAAAATTCGTTATCCATACTATAAGAATATCTGGATACTTTCCTCAGGAAAGTTGAATTGACATATAATTATCGTATGGTCCATTACCACCATAATAGCACAGATTAAGTGTTATAAAAATTTAATATTATCTTATTTTGATTTTCAGATGCAAGTCGATGATAGTTCTTGTAATAATGCAAGTAGGACTAATGGTGAAATAAAAAAAACATATAAAAAAAAGGCAACACAGGGGAAAAGTCTTTCCCACAGGAGAAATTGTAACATAGACAATGAATCAAAGATTGTAAGTATTTATAAAAAAAAATGGCAATAAATACATTCAAAGTATTATTTAATTTAAGTGAGAAAAGAGTGAGCATGTTTTGCACATTTCCTTGATGCCATCATGCCGTACTGAATGGTAATGAATGAAATTGTAGTCTAATGCTGTGTATTTACGTACTTATGTTCACTTATTCTTCTTCTCCTCCACATTCCTCGTGAACAGGGGATTGGTTTGGTTAATTTTGGATTGGTTGGTTTGTAATGAGTAGGCTATGGGTTCGGTCTCTGCCAGGTAGTTTGGTTTACTGTCTCTGTCTATTATGGTCATCGTAGAGTTCTTGGAGAGTGTAGTATGGTCGGTGCAGCAGGTAAGTTCGTAGTTGTTTGATGAAACGGTTGCCTTTTTACATCTTGATGTTATCCGGTAGGTGGTTAAAGAACTTCGCTCCAGTTTAGTAAAGATGGTTTTGAGATTTTTTAAAGTATAATGTATGGCAGGTCTATATTTTGTCTATTTCTAGTGTTTTACAGGTGGATTTCAGATCTTGTGGTATTGTTATGTTTCATGCTGTGCTGGATTGTTTTAACTTTGTAAAGTGAGGTTATTGTCATGATTTTGTTGCAGACAAAAAATGGTTTGCAGTGTTCTTGAGGGGGTAGCCTATTTATGATTCTAATTGCTTTTTTCTGTAGTTTAAGTAGTGGTTCGATGTAAGTAAAGGATGCCACTCCCCATGCTATGATGCCAAACCTTAGGTGAGTTGAGAATAGGGCGTGATAGGCTGTTAGTGCTGCTTTGCTACCGGCTATTAATTCGATTCTTCCAAGACCATAAAGAGGAGAGGCAAGTTTGGCTTGTAGTCTCTCAGTAGTATGCAAGTTCCAGGTTAGATAGGGGCCTATTGGTCTATTGTTATTCCCAGAAGTTTAGGGTGTGATTCTACTTCAAATTGATATTCTGTGGGTTGATGTTGGTTGTTTTCAGCTATTGATGTTCTGTTTGCGGTTTTAAAATAGACCTGTTCAGTTTTGATTTCTAGTTTTAAGTCTAATAAATTCTCCGATGCTGCTTGTATTGCGCTAGTTATGTTATCTTGTACTGCTGTTGATGTTTTTCCAGGAATGAGCAAAGTGGTGTCATCCGCAAACATGATGTAGGATGTCTCAGGCGGGAGCACATTTGGTAGGCTATTTATGTAGATAAGGAAACAGAGTGGTCCAAGTATCAAGCCTTGTGGCACTGCATTTCGCATTGACATTAATGGGGCACGGGTTTTTTGTTTTAATATTATTCAGTGTATGTTCAATCTCTACTGTTTGCTTTCTATTCATAAAATAACTTTAGAGTAGTTTTAGGGCATTGTCCGAGATTCAAATCTGTTGGAATTTGTCTAGCAGTATTTTCCAGTCAAGACAATCAAACGCTTTTCATAAGTCGAGGAAGATTGCTGATACTTTGTTACCATTTTCGCAGTTTTCTGTAACAAGTTGTAGTAACTTAAGTCCTATATTGCAGTGTTTATAGATTTTTTTCCTCTAAATCAGTGCTGTTTATGTGAGATTATGTTGTTTCTGTTAAAAAAAGTCATTTATTTAAGTGTAAATAGTTCTCTCTATGTATTTTGAAGCAGCCGGTAGAATTGCTAATGATCGGTAGTTCTCGATTTTTTTATCATTTTTCTTATATAGTACACAACGTCTAATCCGGCATCCTATTATCCGGCACGAATGATAATCCGGCACGACTTTAAGATCAATTATTTGACAGAAACAACAATAACAATTGTGCGTTTCGAGTATGGGTCAGTTTCCATACCGGAGTCTTTCTTAATTGAGGTAATTACTTCTTGGGGTTTTAGCTTGTTTCTTTCCATGTTTATGACTTTCCATGTCGCTTTGGTTTTGTTGTTGGCATTTACTGTATACAATAATCATTTATTTTCTTCTTTTTTCAGTTTTAATTAGTTGGTCGAGTATTGTGCAAATGCCATTCTACTGTATTACTTTGTTAAGAAAAAACGCCTTGACATTCATGTTGCATAACCTGGCCATTATGTTTTTTTTTTTTTTTTTTTGTTTTTTTTTTTTGTTTTTTTTTTTTTTGTCTATTTAACAGTTGTGTTGAACTCAGTTGTTTTTTGTTTTTCCATTTGAGCACTTAATAACCTAGGCACAGCCACCCGCTTCAACTCAAAACGTCCCTCAGGCAATATCATAACACCCGCCTTTAGGTTTGCTTCTTCTATAGAAATTGCTTAATATCTTATAATTATTAATATTAACACCGTCAATTTCTTCTGCTTTTATATCATGTTCAGTTAGTATTATTATTTGGGATTTTATTTCTTTAAAAATTAATTCCAATACATTCATTCAGGAAGATAATTTTTTTAAAGCTACTATTAAAATAACCTTTCTGATAGAGGTTTACTGTTGAATTTTATTTTTAGGTGTATACAGAAAATAGTTCTGTGTTGGAAGGAAATTACATGCTTGAAGAAGATAATGAATCATGTGCTGAAGGTCAAACTAAAGAACCACTCCTAGACGAGTTTCACTCCACACTGATTTCTACCAGTGGATTTGACAACCATCCAGAAACTTCTGTAAGTAGGCCTATTGTAAATTTTACTAGAGTAGGTACTTAAAATAAAAATAAAAATTGCCAGTTTAACTTAGGTACTATAATTAATTCATGTTACTACAATAATAAAAATTATTGTTCATAATTTTACCAATAAGGTAAAAAAAGAACCAAGTTCAAAGAGTATTGTTTTTACTCATGTTGCTGTTGATGTTTTTTAAAGTATGAAGTTTAAAGTCAAAGAGGGTGACTGGGTCTGATTGCAGCTACTGACAGGAGGATAATAAACAACATTTGAAACGCAATCACTTTCAACACCAACACTGCTCTGCTTTAGTGCCTCACTGTGTACTTGGTTAGTTCGCTGAGCGAGTTAGCGAAAGCTTTTGGCTCAAGCATTTACCCAAACATTCGGCAAATAGATTCAGCGATAGTGTAGCCTATTGCTGGCACAAAAGGGGCACTGGGTGAAATTGAAATTAAATTGTCTATTAACGCTAGACCAGACTGTAAAAGAGAAGCCCAAATATTTTTAATTTTTTTTTCTAATGACATAGGCCTAGTTAAATAAAAAGTACCCTAACCGTTAGAGGTTTACTGTTACGGTATATTTTTATTTTTAGGTATACATAGAAAATAGTTCTGTGTTGGAAGGAAATTATATGCTTGAAGGAGATAATGTATCATGTGCTGACGGGCAAACTCAAGAACCACTCCTGGACGAATTTCACTCCACACTGATTAGTAACAGTGGATTTGACAACCATCCAGAAACTTCTGTAAGTAGACCTATTGTAAATTTTACTACATTATTAAAAAAAATTAATAATAATAATAAATTGCCAGTTGTTCTTTTGTACGGCACTATAATTAATACTAAAATAATTTAAATTATTGTCCATAATATTGACTTAATCAATTATTTTTCATCATCATACCTTTTTACCAATAAGGTAAAAGAAGAACCAAGTTCAAAGAGTATTATTTTTACTTGTGTTGCTGCTTATGTTTTTTGAAGTATGAAGCTTAAAGTCAAAGAGGATGACTGGGTCTGATAGCAGCTACTGACGAGAGGATAAAAAACAACATTTGAAACACAAACACCTTTAACAACCTGTTCTGCTTTAGTGTCTCACTGTGTACTTGATTAGTTCGCCGAGCGAGTTCACGCAAGCTTTTGGCTCAAGCATTAGCCCGAACATTTGGCAAATAGATTCGGCGATAGTGTACTGCCGGCACAAAAGGGGCACTTGGTGAAATTAAAATTAAATTGTCTATTAACGCTAGACCAGACAGTAAAAGAGTATCGCAAATATTTTAAATCTTTTTTATGTAGTAATATAGTCCTAATTTAAAAAAAGACCCTAACTGTTAGAGGTTTACTGTTTTATTTTTATTTTTAGGTATATGTAGAAAATAGTTCTGTGTTGGAAGGAAATTATATACTTAAAGGAGATAATGTATTATTTGCTGAAGGGCAAACTCAAGAACTACTTTTGGACGAATTTAACTCCACAGTGATTGGTACCAGTGGATTTGACAACCATCCACAAACTTCTGTAAGTAGGCCTATTGTAAATTTTACTAGAGTATTAATAAAAAATGATAATAAATTGCCAGTTGTTCTTTAGTACTATAATTAATTAATGTTACTACAATAATATAAATTATTGTTAATAATTTTACCAATAAGGTAAAAGAAGAACTAACAAAGTTCAAATAGTTTGCTTTTTATGTTGCTGTTGATGTTTTGTAAAGTATGAAGTTTAAAGTCAAAGAGGGTGACTGGGTATGTACTGACGGGAGGACAAAAACAACATTTGAAACACAAACACCTTTAACAACTACACTGCTCTGCTGTAGTGCCTCACTGTGTACTTGGTTAGTTCATCGAGCAAGTTAGCGAAAGCTTTTGGCTCAAGCATTTGCCCGTACATTTGGCAAATAGATTCGGTGATAGTGTACTGCCGGCACAAAAGGGGCCCTTGGTGAAATTAAAATTAAATTGTGTATTAACGATAGACCAGAGAGTAAAAGAGAAGCACCAAAAAAATTTTATCTAATGATATAGGCCTAGTTAAAAAAATACCCTAACCGTTAGAGGTTTACTGTTTTATTATTTATTTCAGGTATACATAGAAAATAGTTCTGTGCTGGAAGGAAATTATATGCTTGAAGGAGATAATGTTAATGTATCATGTGCTGACGGGCAAACTCAAGAACCACTCCTGGACGAATTGCACTCCACACTGATATCTACCAGTGGATTTGAAAACCATCAAGAAACTTCAACTGTAAGTAGGCCTATTGTAAGTTCTAACTAGAGTATTAAAAGAAATAAATAAATAAATAAAAAATTGCCAGTTGTTCTTTAGTACTATAATTAATTAATGTTACTGCATTAATTTTAATTATTGTTACTACAATAATTTAAATTGTTGTTCATAATTTTATCAATAAGCTAAAAGAAGGACCAAGTTCAAAGAGTATTGTTTTTATTTATTCTGCTGTTGATGTTTTGTAAAGTATGAAATTTAAAGTCAAAAAGGGTGACTGGGTATGTACTGACGGGAGGACAAAAACAACATGTGAAACACAAACACCTTTAACAACAACTGCTATGCTTTAGTGCCTCACTGTGTACTTGGTTAATTCGCCGAGCGAGTTCACGCAAACTTTTGGCTCAAGCATTTGCCCACACATTAGGCAAAAAGATTCGGCTATAGTGTACTGCCAGCACCAACGGGGCACTGGGTGTAAATAAAATTAAATTGTCTATCAAAGATAGATTAGATAGTAAAAGAGAAGCACAAATATTTTTATTTTTTATCTAATGATATAGTCCTAGTAAAAAAAAAAAAAAAATACCCTAACCGTTAGAGGTTAATTGTTTTATTTTTATTTTTAGGTATACATAGAAAATAGTTCTGTGTTGGAAGGAAATTTTATGCTTGAAGGAGATAACGTATCATGTGCTGACGGGCAAACTCAAGAACCACTCCTGGACAAATTTCACTCCACACTGATTGGTACCAATGGATTTGACAACCATCCAGAAACTTCTGTAAGTAGACCTATTGTAAATTTTAGGCCTACTATAGTACTTAAACAAAATTGCCAGTTTTACTTTACAATAAATAATTAATGTTACTACAATAATTCAAATTATTGTTCTTAATTTAACCAATAAGGTAAAAAATGAACCAATTTCCAAGAGCAGGAAGTTACAGATATAAAATTATTCATTCTTGCTCTAAAATTAGCAAAATGTACCAATGAATAGAGCGCAAGACTAAAGTAGCCCCCAACCAAGATGCCTAAAACATTTCAACCTATGAGGAGCAACTCACAATTGAGGGGTCTAAAAGCAAAACCGGACAAGTCCAAAAAACTCAAAATTCTGGTAAGAATTGATTAACAAATAAAGGGAAAGGGATAGGGTTGCAAGGCAAGTCTAAATTAAAAATCAGATTACAAAACATAACCTCAATATGACTATTATTCAAAGGCTTAAACTATAAACTAAGCTATAACTTAACTACTTAACTAAACTTAACAACTAAACTTACTGTAACCAAGGCCTAACACTACACCTATCTTAGCATAACCTATCCTAGCCTAGCCTATCCTATCCTAATCTATCCTAGCCTATCCTGTCCTAGCCTATCCTAGCCTAACCTATCCAAGCCTAACCTATCCTATCCTAGCCTAACCTATCCTATCCTAGCCTAACCTATCCTATCCTAGCCTATCCTAACCTATCCTAGCCTAACCTATCCTAGCCAAACCTATCCTAGCCTAGCCTATCCTATCCTAACCTATCCTAGCCTAGCCTAACCTATCCTAGCCTAACCTATCCTAGCCTATCCTATCCTATCCTGTCCTAGCCTAACCTATCCTAGAATATCCTATCCTAGCCTAACCTATCCTAGCCTATCCTATCCTATCCTGTCCTAGCCTAACCTATCCTAGCCTACCCTATCCTATCCTATTCTAACCTATCCTATCCTAACCTATCCTATCCTAGCCTAACCTATCCTAGCCTAGCCTAAGTTTACTGAATTGTTTTAAGTACAAAATAAAAAGGTTTTTAGAAAATGTTGTTTTTATTATTATTTATTAATTATGACAATAAATGATCAATTTATTAAAAATAAATTAAATTTGAAAGTTTTTTTGTACTTTGTAAGATTTTGCTATTAAAAAAAGGTGATCAAGCGCCGACTATATCATCCTGTGAATTATTTTATATTTTAACATTTAGGGTTTTACTAATTGACAGATATTTTGAGGATTAAAATGTGTTATTTACACTTATGTCTGATAGTCGTTTTATAATTGTTTTAGGTTGAACTGGAATCCCAGTCTCAAGAAAACAATCACAATGATGGACGAAAAAAAGATTGCTGTTTTTATTGCCAAAAATTTGTGATTTGTTCCAACTTTTCACGACACCTCATTAAAAACCATAAGCAAGAAACAGAAGTAATACAACTCTCATCACTACCTAAAGGGTGTATTCAAAGAAGGAGCATCTTAGCTGATATAAGAAACAAAGGAAACTATATTTATAATGCCAATGATAAAAGCTCTAATTTTGTGCCTGCTAGGAGACCTTTGAAGCAATATTCCCCCAAAAAGTCAGAATATGTTACATGTTCTCACTGTCTCATTTTTGTGAAAAGAAAAAACTTTTTCATTCACAATAAAATTTGTAAAAAAAATGTTGCAAACCTTATCAAGTGTCAGTTTTGTCATGAAAATGTGGCTGAAGGTAATTTGGCAAAACACATTAAAAACGTATGTAAGAAGAAAGACAATTGTGTAGGAGAAAGTATTGAAAATCAGAACAGTGTAAAAAGTCAGAAAAGAGTGTTGCAGAACTTTTCTATATATGTGAACCAAGATCTGCCTGGAGCATCAAGTGATTTAGTTGAAAATGTTTTGCCCCTTTTAAAACTTGATGAAATTGGAAGTTTAGTTAAGAGTGACAACCTTATTTTAAAAGTTGGTTCGAAACTCAGAAGTAATCATAAAGAACATCATCTGAGGACACATATTACATCTAAAATGAGGGATTTGGCAAAAATTGTTTTAAGTATGAAGAAAATGAGTCATGATATTCGAGGACTTAAAGACTGTTTGAAATCAAAAAATATTAATCTTCTTTCAAATGCTGTCCGTACATTATGTGGATATGACGATAAAACTGGATTAGTAGAAATACCAAGTATGCCTGGAAGGATCAAAGGTTCAATAGGGTTGGCATTGGAAACTCTGAAAAACGAAATTAAAACAAACCCTAATTTGTCATACGAGACAAAAAAAGAAATGATTTTTGACTACCAAACCACTGTTGATGTTATAAAAACTGATTGGCGGTTCATAATTTCAACAAATGCAACCAAATCACTAAATGAAAAACACAGGGCCAAAGGTCCTGTGATGCCTACTTCAGACGACATAAAAACAGCTAGTCTGTTTCTAACTAATGAAGAGGAAAGATTGTATCTAAAACTAAAATCGGATCCGGATCCTGAAACCTTTGAACACCTATGTGAAACTCTCATTGCAGACCTAATAATCTTCAATGGTCGTCGCTCTGGCGAGGTAGCCCGCGCACGGTTACAGGATTACCTTAACCGAAACCACATCGAATTTGAAGGTGATTTAAATTTGGTTTTGACAGAGTCTGAATTAGCAGCAAAAGATTCCTTATCAATGTTTTATGTTCCTGGAAAAAGAGACAGGTCTGTTCCAATTTTGCTAACAGAAACAATGAAAAAGTGCATAGATTTACTAGTGGCGGTCAGAAAAAATATGCAAGTTGCAAATGAAACATTGCTATTTCCAAGGTTACACTCTGATCGGCCCCATGACTCATGCAAAATAATAAGGGATTTAAAACAGAAAATTAAATTAAAGAAACCGGAAGCCTTCACATCTACGGGATTACGGCACGAGATTGCCACTCACTCGCACATACATGACGCAAAAAAACCAGGCTACAAAACCGTTTTATTTTCACATATGGGTCACACGGAGAGTGTGCACAATGCCAAATATGTTGTACCATTGCCAGTTTTGCAAGTTTCAAAAGTTGGGGCTAATCTGCTTCAACGCAGAGCAAACAAAACAAGCAACAGTGACATTGGCAATGATAACACTGATGACACTGCCTGTTCAGTTCAGTCAAATCAAGTGACTAAGAACTGTAGTATTTTACAATCTGATGATGAGAATGACCCTAATTATATTCCACATGAAGAAGAGGAAATCAATGAAGAAGAGGAGAATATTGAAACCCCTAAGAAGAAGAAAAAAATCAGCCGAACGCCATGGACATTTGAACAACAACAAATAGTTTGCTTTGCTTTTAAGGAGTTCTTCAAAAGAAAATGCACACCAGGAAAGCAAAGGTGTTTAGAGTTAATTTCGAAGAATGATTGTCTAAAAGTTAAAACCTGGGCTCAAGTAAATGCGTTTGTAGAAAACGTCAACAAAGAGAGAAAAAAATTACCATCCCAGCTATCAGATTTAGTAAAATAAGTATAGAAATAATAATTACATTTGGTTGTGATCAGAGAAGATAAGCTAAGTGTGGTGAATGAGTGAGGATGGATGAGCGGGGTGTGGTGGGTGAGTGTGGTAGATGAGCGAGTGGGGTGGATGACCTTGTGTGGTGGGTGAGTGTGGTAGATGAGCGAGTGGGGTGGATGAGCTTGTGTGGTGGGTGAGTGCGGTATGTGGGTGATCGGGTGTGGTGGGTGAGAAGGGTGGATGAGTGGGTGTGGTGGGTGGAGTTGGATGAGCTGATGGGGGTGGGTGAGTGGGTTTGATCACTCACTCACCCACAACACCCGCTTATCCATCCTCACTCACCCACCACACCTGCTCATCCACCCTTCTTGCCCACCAAACCCGATCACCCACCACACCCGATCACCCACATACCCCACTCACCCACCACACAAGCTCATCCACCCCACTCGCTCACCTACCTCACTCACCCACCACACCTGCTCATCCACCCTCATTCATTCACCACATCCGCTCATACACCCTCACTCATTCACCACATCCGCTCATCCACCCTCACTCATTCACCACACCTGCTCCTCCATCACACTCACTAGACCCGCTCATCCAGCCTCAACGACTCACTTCACTCATCTATCCACCTTTACTCACAACACTCGCTCATCCAACCTCACCCACTCACATCACCCCTTCATTGACTTTATGCTCTCTCCTTTTCCATTTTTCCAACCAACCTTATTATTCGTTAGGCTTTCTAATACCAACTTAAAAGTATAACAGCATAATACCATAGAAAAACTAACCAGGTACAGGAGTCTCACGCAATGCTAATTTCTGTAACACAAAATTTTGTAGTTGAGCCGGCCAGATCATAGGTGGCGCTACAAGCAAAGCCAGCCAAGCTACGTAAACGATCCGTGGACTCAGCCGGCCGGCTGGCCGACCAGGTACCGTCAGATCAGCAACGTAGCTAGGCCGGCTTTGCTAGTAGCGCCACCTATGAACTGGCCAGCTCAACTACAAAATTTTAATAGTTAATGTTAATAACTATTAACATTAACTATTGCTAGTCACAATATTATAATTTTAGATATTTATAATATTGTAGCTAGCAATGGTTATATATTAATTATACATTATAAATATGTACATACGGGAGATATGTACCTGTATGTACAAACTAAGTACATACAGGAATTACCATAACAAATTTTAAACCAACAATTTTTAAAACCAAATTCTAACTAACAAATTCAAACTAACAAATTTTAAAACCACAACTATGAGCGGGTGAGTGAGTGAAGGTTGATGAGCGGATCAATAGAATTTTAGAGGACCAATTAAATGTCCAAGTGAGTGAGGGTGGGTATCTCTGGCAGCTATGCTCAGTTATCTTTAATTCAGTAGTTTAATTGTATAAGGACATTCGGCATTATTTTGTACTATTGTCTGCATTATTAAATGTGTACTAGTCTAAATATGAGCTGGATTCAAATGGGCAGTTTTTGGTAAGAACTTGCATTTAGCATTGGATACAATATCAATACAGTATGTCAAATTTGATCCGATTTTCTATTCAAATTATCTGCGTAACCACTCGGACTAACTTAGATTTGAAAATAATAAATAGTTAATTTTCAATGCTCTTGTAAGAAGTTATACTCAAAATTAGGCAAAGTAATTAAAAAAAATTATTGAAAAAATGAAAAGTCCATTAGTAATTATCCTATAACACTCCATAAAGGTAAAAATCCAAGATATTTTTAAATTTAATTGTTTAATATGTGTATTCCAAATTTTAGACCTCTATGATCAAACTCACAAATCCTTAAGATAAATACCACATACTTGCTGTGTTTTACTGGTATGGCCGGACCATAGTACACTAGTTTACACACACATCTAACTTGGTAGTAAGAATTTAGGCCTGGTAGCCCTATCCATCATTCATAACTATTGATATTGTATCAAATGCAAATGGTTTTGTTATGAATGGGTTTGAAACTGATATTTATATAACTACCATTTTTTAATGTGCTTTTTATGTAATTGTATTTGAGTGTAGGCCTTGTACAAGGTCAACTACACCACAGGCCAGAATAATACAAATCCTTAAAATAAATACCACATACTTGCTGTGCTTTACTGGTATGGCCGGACCATAGTACACTAGTTTACACACACATCTAACTTGGTAGTAAGAATTTAGGCCTGGTAGCCCTATCCATCATTCATAACTATTGATATTGTATCAAATGCAAATGGTTTTGTTATGAATGAGTTTGAAACTGATATTTATATAACTACCATTTTTTAATGTGCTTTTTATGTAATTGTATTTGAGTGTAGGCCTTGTACAAGGTCAACTACACCACAGGCCAGAATATCCAGCGCGTGATGTCACATCACCAGGTGGGCCAGCTGATTAGTGTTGCCAAAAGCGGTTAATTTCATTTGATTTCAGAAAAAAATTTGGGTATTTTGGGGACTTTCCAGTTAAAGAGCAATGAAATTACATTTAAAAAGTGTAATTTAGATCAGCTGGTGCATCTAATAATGTGACATTTTGCCAAAAATGTGGAGGGCCTGTACAACTCTGGCCTGTAGTGTATTTGGCCTTAACCAATAACCATCATTCATAAATTTCCTTTTGTATTAAACGTAAATAGTATTATTCTCAAAGGGTTTGAAAGTAATATATATTACCTACCATTTTATATAAAGTATGATTTTTATTCACGGTAAGGTATTTGTATTTTTAATAAACTATATAAAAAAATTAGGTCTTTTTTTACCTTATAGTTGTTACTGGTGTTTTACTAATAGTATGGTAGTTATTATTCTCGAAAATGTTTACAATATATTTAATAACCATGAAAAACTTTTTTTAAAGAATTTAATATTGTTAGGGTAAAAAAGGCGTTTCTTGAATTTATTAATTTCTTTTGATTAAAGTAAGTACACTTCCTGTTAAATTATATGATTTCATCAGTGAAATGCACAGGTATCTTGGCCGAAAGAATTGGGATGTTCCTGTTTGTAAATTGATTGAAAGACACAGTTTCTGAGTGTATTAATTAATATTTTGGTTATTAGTATATCTGTGCAATGTTATCTTCAAAGTACACAACAAATGTATTACTTGCTCACAAATATGGTTTACAATTAGGTTATCTCGTCTCAATAATATTTTTAGGGTACAGTTTAGTACCTCAACAAAATATTTTTTTTTGTGGCCAAAAAAACATCAGAGCAATAGCCAAACTACTACCTCGGGCGCACTATCACAAATCTAAACAATTGAACATCGTAACTGTTCCATGTCATTCATTTTTAATGTTTGATGTATGCTATAAAATAAGATAAACTCCCACAAGGTAAAAAAGACAAATGCAACTCAAAATTTAAACAAACCTTTTTTGAAATTCACAAACTCAATTTTTTATTGAAAGTTATTGAATTATGGAAATAAAGAGAGAGTGTATTATACAAACATCAGTCATCCGAACCTCTGAAAGGCTTACAAATTCAGTGTGTAGTATTTAAAACCCTATCGAAAATAGGGACAATCTTGACACAAGTTTGTCTGTCCACAAATAAAAGAAGTATGTAAGGCCTACTATATTTTGTTTTGATCTTTTTCACCAAAGGCTATGCGCTAAATTATTTAAAGAAAGTATTTTTTTTCAGTCAATGAGCGGTTTTTTGTAAATAATTTTTGTGTTTAATTATATGAACAATTTCATGAAACGAACCATCCTTGGTCCCAATTTGTTCAGATAATCGGCTTTCTACTGCATCGAAACAGGCCTCATTATAAAATTACTAAACAACTCAGAGAGTTCGTTGTCCGTCGGGCTGCACTGGTTTTTGGAGTTGCAGAAGCGCTTTCTGTGGCTTGCCATTGTCAACTGTTACTCTAGCAGTTGACAATGGCAAGCCGCCGAAAGCGTTTAATCTGTGACTCCAAAATCAGTGAAGGACGACGGACTACAAACTCTGGTTCGAGTTGTTGAATACTGGCGCACGGGCCCCAACAACATTTTCCTATAATAAAAATAATTATATTTGATTATTGTCAAAGAGATGAATAATAGGGTTCGGTTTAAATAAACAAAATATTGATACATGATTAAAACTAATCATGGGTACAATACAATATTTAATTTTACCTTTTTATTATATTTTTTGTTTCATAATATGCCTACAAAAAATAGGAAATAAATATGTACCATAGCACAAAGTGTACATTATTTCTTAAATATCTGCCTTCATTGCAATTTCCTAATTTTGTTGCTAGTTTTGTTATTGTTTCAATTGTTGCTATATAAACCAATAAGGATGTTAGAAATTTTGTTCTTTGGTTTGGTTACCCAAAAATAGAAAGAAGGCTTAAAGTAAACAAATTCATTTGTTTATAAGAAAAACTTTTCCGTCTGTTCATACTAGATTCTTGTGAACCCACTCTTTATCTTCGGTCAACACCTGCCTTAATTTATTTATATTTATGACTGGAATAAAGGCCATTTTCAATAGAAAATAAAAAATATGTGTACATTTAAGATCTATTTATATAGGCCCAGGTAGTTTGTTATTAAACAAAATTTGTGGCAACCTTTTAGACAGCACACAAATATTCTCAGACCGGGCTATTCATATTCCTTTTGGAACATTGGAACATTCCGAAGAATATTCTCTAGTATGCATGGCACATCTATCTATAGTAGTTTTCTGAATCATTCTATGTCCTTTTCTTTTTAGTGAATATTCTACACAGATATTCTCAGATCATTCTTCTGTAATATTAATTTATTCAGAGAATGAACTTAGTAGAACATCCCTTTACTGATCTATAAGATAAAGTTAAAAAATTATCTCTGAACACTCTACGAACGTACAAATTACTTGAAATTAGCGGAGAATATACATTCTCAGAACCTAAGAAAAACCTTTTCAATATTCTTTGAATATTCTTAGAATGGTCTAGTATGTTCGGAGAACAGACTCACCATATTTCTTTTTTAATATGGTGAATATTCCAAACATATTGTAGAATGTGCCAATTTACCTTTGCATTGCGTCTAACCATTACATGAACAACTTATAATGTTCATAGGCCTATAAAACCCTTAGAATAGGCTAATTTATTTTTACAGTAACTATACGATACAGGATTACAAAAATATTTGTGTTGGAATTTTTCTGTAAAATATTTATTTTTAACATAAAGATAACATATGAAAATACAGGATAGTATATTGTAAAAAAATGTTTGTTGTAAAACCAAAACAAATAATATAGAATACAATACTACAAGTAAATACGGATTGATACAATTTAATCCACGTATATTTACTTTTCTACACCCTACCATTAAAAATATTAGACCAAAATCTTAAAAAAAAAACAATTGTTAATATAGGCTTTGTTACTAATTAGACTTCTACAAGTAGCCTACAATAGGTCAAATTAATCTAAGCCTCCAATGCATAGGTCTGCATCCCCCTCCAATGTAGTCACTGTTCGTGCCAAGTTCAGCGGTTCCGATATTGTTTGAAGCACTGGAAAACATGGATATATAATTACATTTATGAAAAAGTCAAAAAGAAGATGTAGCATCCCCTATAATAATAGTTTATGCAACAACTGTATTATGAAAGCCTTTAAGCCAGGAGTGATCTAAATATCTCACGACTACCTTAAAGGCTGAATACAATCGTTGCACACACTACTTTAAAACAAACAACATTTGATAAATTACTGAAATGTAAAAAATTTACAGGTTATGGACAGCCACCTATCCAAAACGTAGTCATATAGATGTCTCTTGATTAAATAATCACTCTCACTCACTTATGATTAGGCTTGCCATATGTCCCGGTTTTTTGCTCTTGACCCGGTGTCCCGGCCAGTTTTGCATTTATTTGTCTTGGTTTTTGTAAGCATTGAGAAAAGACTGACTTAGAGTATTAATACAAGTCAACAATTTGTTTTGTGTGATGTCTTAAAATAAACTTAAAAAGATTAACTTATAACAATAAACAGTATTAGTAAATTAAAATTCAGTTTTCAAATGGAAATTACATTTAATGTCGAAGGGAAAATTGGCGTCCGTAAGGTGGGGGATAAGAGTTAGTGCAGTATAGTGCACTTGTGACGTGGAAGAAAGATACATATTATTGAAAAAAAAGATACATATTATTATTCAAAAGGGTGCTCTTGTTACAATATGTTTTATATATTCATTATTGAAAAAAGTCTATTCCAGTCAAATGTCAATGTTAAGAAAAAGTGATCAATTATTGTTGCAACTTTACTTTGAATCAAGAAGGTGTAGGCCATGTCTTTCGAGTACGTGTTAGAATAAATTAAGCTAAAAACAAAAAATATACAACTGCTTTCATTTTGTATTTGAGTTATATTTAATTAATTAGGCTAATTCTTCTTACATAATATAAACATTTCATCTTTTCCAGACTAAAATAAAACATTGCATGAACGGTGTGAGCTACAATGTTTTTCTAAAATATGTCTAAACTGTTGCATATTTGAGACAGCCGAATCATTCTCACTATCGTAGGAGGGGGGGGGATCATACATACAATACAGGTCATCCCGGTTTGGTCCTGGAAAATTATGGCAATCCTACTTATGATCACAGTAATTTTAGGTTAAGGCTCCGTTCTACCTGCTTGAGCCCGAATATCTACTCACGACGTTACTGAATGCCGCCTCGCAGGCGCTGCGCTAGGCAAGTTTTATAGCTACAGAGGTTTACGATAATCATATTTTAAAATTAACTAATTAAGATGGAGATTGGTTCTTAACTTCTAAAAGTAGGAAGACGAATAATCTCTTTTTTTGCAATTATAGAATTTTTAAATAAAATTTCTAATTCCAGTTATAACTGTTTAAAATCATCTGTTTTTCCCGATATTTAACTGATGTTTTCAATAACTTTTGTTGAAATAGTTAAAAAAAGTGTTAGGCCTAACCGAGGAAAATGAGTACCATTCTTCTTCTTTAATATGACATCTACACTATTTGATTAATTTATAACTTTAATTTATAGATCTACGCTGAATGTAGCAGGAAATAACACGATTCTCAAAAAAACCTTGCATTTGGGTGGCAAGCCAAGGGTAGACCGGAGCCTTAAACTCATAAAGCAGCTCAAACCTGATTTGTAATGGAACAATCAGATGATTTGTGAATTGCATAATTTCTATCACTTTCGTCAAATAGTGAGCTCTCATGAGTCTATAACTTGACTTTTAATGTGAAACCTGAACTCGTTCAGACCTCATTAAGCAACGGGTTAGAATTTGGTTTAATAATGTAGTAGGCCTACCTCTTTAAGATATTAATTGTAAGATCTTTATTGTTGATTATTGCAACAGTCGCAGATAAAAGAAATTTACTAGACTTTACTTCTTAAAAGCAATTTTGTTAGAGTATAAGAACATCATTCTCTGGACTGTATGGAACTTCGTTTCAATTGAATTCGAAACAATTATTGATATAAGTCTTATTAATATGAAAAGGCTTACTTCAAACAATTGCTTCCTTCCTTGGACTTTACTGCCCACGCCTGGACGGATTTTCTACCTTCATTTGCAGAAAACTTGAAAATTATCTGAAAAAAGATACGGAAAACAAGTATTTAATTATTTGGGTAACAATGACATCAGTTGAATTTAAAAAAAGGAACAAATTCTCTAATGAACTGATATCACACTTTATACTATAAAGTGAGGAGTGTCTGTAGCAATTTTCATTTTGCCCCAAAATCAGAGATAAAAAAAAATAAAAACTTAAGGGATGAAATGTTCAAAAAGCCACGACTGTTGTGGCAGGTAACTTAGGTGCTGGCTAGGGTGTAAAGAACAGGAGCGGTGGGAATATTATTAAATTCTTTCAACCCTATCCATAGGCCTGTGTCCGTCTCCCTTAACATTTTCACGCTGTAGGGTGCTTGCACTTTTAAGGCAACTTTTAGGGTTTTTAATTGTTAATTTAGTCATATTTTAAAACTCCTTGAAAATTGATTTTGCCTATTTGTAGAATTCTTTGCCTACTAATAAACTTAATTTAATTCGATATGCCCTAATATTAAATTTAACAGAACAATGTAGGCGTAACTTAACACGTTGAGTGCTGACAATCAATATAATTGCATACCAAAATTGCAGGAATAACTTATATATATATATTTTTTTAATTACTAGATAATTGCATGTATTGTGCTAAAAAGTCGTCAGAAATTGTCTAGGCCTCTATTTTCTGTAAAATTTCATGACATCATTTACGTAGGCTACGTAAATTAACGTAGTCCGGTGGTGCCGTCAATCGTCACTTATAACTGTCACAACTCTCGTTGGAGCCATTTTCATCATCAGAATAAAAATTCTCCAACAATTCGTCATCATTACCCTGCTCCATTGCACAAATAACACGAAAAACTACAATAGAAAACACTGTGAAACACGATCAGTTTGTGCAGTGCGTGCCCCGAGGCAACCGGCAAACAATCACTCGTGAACCGAGCATGTTCACTGCACCAATAAGCAACGAGCAATAACCTCTGTAGCTAAAGCCCACACTAAACGAACAAACCAATGTTCCATAATCCGGGAGTGCTACATAATATTACTCAGGCCGCTGCGTACCCCACTGCCCTCCCCACCCCTTAAAAAATGGCGGACTGGGAAACGAACTGACGTTGATGTAAGTACGTGGACTGGCACAACAGGCAGTGAGCGGAGTCAACCTCTCCCAGCAATGGCTAAGTTGAACAAGTCCCAGCAATGGCTACACTGAACCATTATGTTTCAGGCGGGAGCGTTATGTAAATTAACGTAGGCCCGCGCTACTGTGGCACTACGTTAATTAACTTAACGTAACCCGCTCTCAACATGTTAAGTTACTGGCCAATCAATTATTATCATGACTAGACCTTTATTTTATGAAAAAGTATTGTATTTTATAAAATATTCCATTAAGTAGACATATATAGGTAGCCTACATTGTTTAGGTCACAAGGCATGGGTAAAAATCCCTTCTTCCCAGAGTGGATAATGGCTACTTAGCTGCTTGAGCCGTCAACGCTCTAAACACTTGAGTGTTGACAAAGAACCCTACTTAATCCCCTTGACAGATCGAGGCTATTGGGTAGGGTTTTAAGTTTAAGATCAAAAAAGTTGCAGCTATTTGGTGGTTCCCATTTTTTTCCTAAGGACACCATAACTTAGGAATAGGACAAGATAACAAGAGAGTAGGCTATGCATGGTATGTTTGCAAGTCTTATTTGGATTTTCAGGCAAATTAAAAGTTCAATAGTGTCTTGGTAGGTTAGTAGCGATCTCAAATTAATATAGTGCATCAGCATGACAATCGTTCTCAAATAACTTACTGTGTAATTTACTGGGATTAGCCAAGAACTAACTTATTTCATATGAAGTTTGTAAATTATATTGTTGATGCTTACCTGTTATTATCCATTTGAGGTCTTCTTTACATCATAAGTTTCAAACATAACTCGTAAAATTGGTCCTAAGCAGTGTAATACTGTAATTTATTTACAGAGTACATAAAACCAAAGTACCGTTAACTTGCTCCCTAACATAACCTATAACCTTCTTTAAAAACTAAACGGACTTCTGCTGCTGGTTGTTTTGTAAACTCAGGTGGTCGTGGTGCACTACACTCTATGAATTCAGGCAACAGAAGTATTGTTCTGAGATTGTGTTGAGTGCATTCTGCAGTATGTTTATAGGTGAAAATTCTCTCAACAATCGAGAAAATATTCTCATAAATCCCAAATTGTAAACATTACGGATGGGAGGCAAAAAGTAATGTTGGATCTCCCAAGTTATACAAAACGGCACTGGTCTATTATTAATAACTGCCTCCAGAGGTATGAAGTAACGATTGACAAGAAACAATCATAAGTATTTGCCTCCGGAGGCAATAGCTAATGAATTTACAAAGTGGATACTTTTGAAATATAACATATTTTAACTGAATATATTTGATGAAAAACATATTAGAAATATATATTCAAATTACACTATTTTTATAAAATCACGATTTCCCACAAAAAATTGAACTCAAACATGGAGGCATAACTTAAGGAATATATGAAGTGAGGTATTGCTTCATAAATGGCATAAATATATATATATATATATATACATAAACAAAAATGCAAAAGTGTTAGTTTTCTTTCATGTCCTTATTTATTTATTTGTTTTCTGGCTTGATCAGCTTAACTTTCACAAACAATTAGTTTGAGTGATAATATTAGCTCACTCAAAATCAAAACAGAAGAATTGAAGACGACAGGCATTTTTTTCATTGCGAATAGTGTATTTTTAATAATTTCTATATATTTACATATTTAATATATTGAAAATAAACTGCGTCGATTCATCAATAATAATGTTTAAGGGAAAGCAAAAATAGGTAAATTGCTTAAACTACTTTAGATTGAAGTCAATTTTAAAGCTATTTGTAATCTCCCATAACTAATTGTATCTATCACCGGACAAAATACGTTGGGTATTTTTAAGTGATGAAAGAAAATAATAATCACTGATACCAGAATATTTTTAAGTTTACATTAAACACTTTTTAACTGAGCTTATAATTAATTAAATCTTAACCATCGAAATCCGAACACCCATACTACTATGTAGTAAAGAAACTCTTAATCAAGGCATTGAAAAAAACTTAAAAAGAACTTTTTTATTTGTTTTTTATTACAATAATTCAGTACAATTATTGTGACAATCTTAAACAAGGTGGAAACGTCCATTTTTAAACTTCAGCCTATCACAAGTATATTTTATTGTTGCAAGAAAGAAGATATTTTTTTACTATTTGTTGGTTTATTGTTTAAATCAACAAATTGTGAAAGAAATAAACGAAACATAAAAACTGGAACGATATTTGAATTTTAGATAGTGTCTTATATTACAAAAAGAGATATGGCTGGTGTACAATATTCCAAACACAGCACACCAGACAAATTAATTATACAAGGAACATGCAAAATATGCTTTGTTGCAGTCGAATGAGAATTTCAGAAGTGGTTCTACAATTAGGCCACTTTAGCTCAGTATAATTTATTGCGTTATTACTTTTGTTCAACTAAAAAAAAATATATATATACATCTTGACAAATATTGACTACCATAGGGGTAGAGGTGTAAGATATGTACTTATATATTTGAAAAAAAAAAACTAAAATTGAAATTAATAAAAGCATTATACAAATATCGAAAATTGTATCCATATTTTCAAAATACATTTGCATATCTCAAATGTCGTTAGAAATTTTAATAGAGAAATAATATTAGCATAATTGTATACCATTTTTATGTTTATTAAAATCCAAATGATGCTGTTAATAACTAACAGGAGGAGTCTATATTCCGCTCAACAACTCTATATTTTGCCTATGCCGATGCTGTAGATAAATTTCTTAACTCTACAATTAAGTTTGATGAAAATTTATTACCTGAGCACTTCAATCTTCCATGCAAGTTATCGTCTATAAAAAGCTTTAAGTTCACTCGAATCCGGACATTTTTGTGGCCCCACAGTATCCAGCTTCGACATTGAAATTGTAAGAATGGCCAGCACGCCCAGTTTAAAATAATTTATTTGGGTTCATCGATAACCTACTTACTATTCACGATAACCTAAACAACTAGTTTGTAGATGGTAAACAATATAAGACTAACAAACTTTACACAAAATACATGAATAAACCAACCAAAAATTTTACCAATGATTGAGCATTAAAATAATTGTTATAAATGATCAAACTGAGCGTTGAATACCTTCCTGAGTGGAAAACAAACACTGCATATTATTAAAGTAATAAAATGTAACAATAATTATAATACTCATAAAAAGCTTTTATTTCTCTCAATATTACTCCTGAAACCGCAAAACATTTTTGCAATCAAACAGATTGTTACTGTATTTGGCAACAGTTTATCTGGCATGTTGGTATTCCAACGGGGCTCAAGCAACACTACGTGACGCAATTAACGTGATGCTGAAGGGCAGAAGCTTAATACCTCGAGACGTCGGGAAAGCTCAATCCACTTCAAAATTATGGGGTATTCCCACATACTACGCTAATCAATAGGTTGAAAAAAAATTTCAAATTGAAATTGATTTTAATGAATAATTTTACATAGCAATTAAATTAAATCATAAGGAGGATTTTTTTCCCTTGGAGGATTTTTTTCTTTTTTCGAGCACGTAAGAAGTTATAGATAATGCAGTGGTCATTTTATATCAGAGTCATTCCTCTGTAGAAGCCAACGACTACACGGTTGAACGGCATCAAATTGGAGATCAGAATATTTCTATGCTTCATACGATACTAAAATTGAAGCTGCTGACGGTTGAAATTTAATAAAAAAACCGATATTGTTTAAAGTATCTACCTTACCGACACTTGGCAAATTTCTGATACCCCGATGAGTGGGTGAGTGATTTAGTTACACATTCCGGTGTATATATTTTAGATATAAGTTTGAATAATTTTTATTACATCCACAGCTCAATAAATAATAACTGTTAATCTATTTCAGCATACATTTATTCTAAATAACAGACATTATAAAGGATATGGGAAGGTGTAGGATTACAATAATGAGAATTTTTTCATAACGCATGACATTAGCTATTGTTTTATCAGCACATAATTTGTGCTAAGGAAAAATGCATAAGGTAGGTGCTAAGGAAAAATGAGGTAATTTAGAAAATTTTTTAACAAAATTAACAAGACGTACTATATGATATTTCTATTACTTTATTACCTTGCAGCACAAATAAAAAGAACCTACGTTCTTTTTCTTTGAAATTTGCATAAAGTGCTTTTATATGGTACCGTTTCATTGTTAAAATTTACTTGTAGGTGTAGCGTAACGATTCGATTTTCGTTTCTTGTATCATATACTTACTTTCGATAACAGACTATCATAATTATAGTAGGAGGGTAGGTTTTTTTAAATATTTTAAATTGGTAAGTTCAGACAAGTTGGTATGGGCATTACTGAAAAATTTTACGACAGAAAAAAACTCTTACTAGTATTATTTTGTTTGAACGTTCGGCAATTATGAAGTTCCACAGTACTTAACGTGGTTTGATCATTATTGTTATTAAGAAAATTCACAAACCACCTTTTCGTACGTAATAGGCCTTATCTTCAATCACTTTATCAAAAAATTATCAAAAATGTTCATGTATAGACAATAATTTAATTAATCTATCCCATGAAATCATGTGAAGTCATTCAAGCATCTAACAAGAGTGGACATGTAGAGTCCAATAGCACAATCCTATATCACCAACTCCCAAACAAATACCTAGCACAAAGCAATTATCGATCGATTACAGTGTGGAAGTGTAATCTAGCATTCTTGGTTCTACCGGTGTACGGGTACAATTTGAAATGTTTATCTTGGCTTCAATATCTATTACAGGGAACATCCAATAACAGTGATAATTGCTGACATGCATTGAATTTCAACATTTCCTGCGACTCGACGCGATTGTGTTGCAATCTGGTAGGAACCGTAATTTATGTATTAGTTTTGTCTGCATGTTGCAATACACAGCGGTACTTAAATAAAAGAGTTTCAGGATATAATATAATGAATTATTTTTATTCAAGCTTCTATCAATTTGTGTTTTTCAGTAAGTCATTGGTGTAGTGTTAGCACGTTAGGCTTCGTTACATGGAGAAATTTCGTATAGGATTGAACAAAAAAATTTACCTTGATTTTTTTCCTACCACTGCATAGAAACAATCACATTGCCACAGCTGTAATCCTACGCAAAACAGTTCATTTCCGTTTTCCGGTCCTTTTCCGCTCTAGAGCGGTAATGGAACATTGGCGCACGCTAAATCAAGGTTATTTTAAATATACAATAGGTTAGAACGGTAAAGAAGATGACGTCACAACACAGACTAGTTTCTATTGGTCAAGAATCACATGACAATCACCATAATTATTACAAATTAATTGTAGTTGCTTTGCTCTGAATCAGCTGATTTCACGGTCAGTATTTCGATTCGATAACACTAACTTCCGGTTACACACCTATAGTTTCCCTGTCAAATATTGACGATCTAGGTTAAGTTTACATTCATCACAACAGAAATATCAAACACAACCAAAATGCATTTTATATACAATAAAACATTTAATCGGTTGTAATTATGGTGGTAGGAAAAATATTGTGTGTATTACGAGCACAAATAGTCATTGCCGCTCTCGCAATGTTTGGCCGCACTCAGCTGACGCTTCGTGCGGCCATCTACATTCTCGAGCGGCAATGACGTTATTTGCGCTCTTAATACACAAATAGCTATTTTTAATCACGTGTTAAGTACAATAAATATGATCACACGAACAGATCTATAGTCTAAGTTGAAGGGGCAAAGTAGCTTATGCCTAAAATATGCCAGCCGTTTTTATATGAAAAAATTAAGTAACCTGATATTGCCATAGGTACATTAAATAAAATACTATGGTATAAACTGACATCTTTAAAATAAATAAAACGTTAATAGCACAGAAAAAATATATATATTCAAAATATGCATGACCTTCAATATTAATGGGAGAGTATTTTTGCAGCAATAGCTTTTGTTACAATCGATATGATGGCAAATGATCCGAGGGGAGCTGGATCATCGCATAAAAACTTACGGTGCAATAAATAGTGATAATATAAAACTATAAATAGCAGGAGTACCGAGCTTATGAGTCACCTTGCTTTCGGTAAAATTATTACCAAGCGCCACTTTCCTTTCTCAGACTAGACTCGGTCGCTCCGCTCACTCGCTCTCTTCCTTTTTTAGACTAGCTCGTTTGCTTCGTGCACTTGCTAGCCAAGGTGTGCCACACTTTTATAAATTAGTTGAACCATAGGGTAAAGTTGGTTTTTATATTCAATTATCACATGAATTTTGTCTTATTTAGTACCTACCAAAAATCTCTTTGATTAGCTCCATGGCCAAAACCAGATTTTTCCCAGCTTAGGGATCAACTCCAATCGATCCCTTCTTGGAAAAAACCACATTCAACAAAAAATAAACAAATAAATAAAAAGTCAAGTTAGCTTTTACCTTCATTATTTACAGTCCGTTCAAAATTTCTCTTATGAGTATTATAACAACTTAATAACAATAATCATTTCCTAAAAAAACTTTGAATAGCAAAAGTTGGAATCTGGGCTAATGGTAATTCAGTAGTTAACTGAAATGTTTAAGGAAAAGCAACTTATGATTATTTAAAAACAGATTTATGTGGATAAATTTGAATTCAAAATTTTAATAATACGGTTTATTATATTTGTTGGACTATTATTAGTTGGTAAGTTTTTTACCAAAATTTTCAATTGTAAAAATACACTCTGGAGTTTTGAAGTTTAACGTGATTATGGCCATGTTACCCCAAAACCTTACACACACACAAATCTAGAATATATGTAAACAATTTCTTTATAAAGTATATAATTTAACTTTTCAGTTAACTAAAAACATTTATGATGCACTTCAATTGGCTATTTACCAATATTGGAGCCTTCATCGATTTTATGGTTCTTAAAATTTTTTTAAATATCCTGTAACTACACAGAGTATATCTAGTTACTATAAGAATTTAACAGTTTACAAGAATATAAGAATTTATAGTTTGAAAATTCTGGAATAATTTCACAAAACAAATCTATGTAATAACCTTTGTCTAGTTGTAGATGATAATTACAGGTTCATCATACTAACCTTTACAGTTTTTTGAAAGGTCTACATTAGAAATATATTTTTTTATGAATTTTTTATTTAGTACTTATTTGGCAATACTTGATAACAGGGTTGATTAAGGAGTTTAACTGAAGAGTTTATAAAAAAGATACTTTTGTCTTTATTCAGTCATTGTCAATGAATGAGGATACTTTATGGTCTAAGTAAAGGATTAACTGAATGGGTAGCTGAGTGGTTGTAGTGTTCTCCTTTGAATCCAAAGGTTGCCGGTTCAACCCTGAGAAAAGTTAGTAGCTTTTTAAAGGTTCAATTCCGCACCCAGTTGCCATTTGTCATTAGGCTATCAATTAATGATGCTTTCTAACAATTGGTCGATGTTAGATATTAACAAGACTGGGTTTGGACCGTTCCCCGACAAAACGTTAAAAACACCACTGGCATAGATAGATGCAAAATAAAATTAAAATAAAATGAGGGAAAGTTTATTTTATATAAGAGTTTATTTAAATTCAGATTAATAAACTTGACATTTAGCATTTCATTTCCTTCGCGAGACCTACCGATGAAATTATGAAGTGCAAAAATGATAGGCATTCTGCCCATTCCTTCTGGCAAATGAAATTGGAAATGTCATTCTAATTCTAATGAAATTTCCAATAACCTCATGAATCGGTTAATAATTTAAATCTTTTAAAAGGCCTTATGGGTTAATGCATCTAACAAGTTACCTTTTCTCAGGTTCTCAGTATTAGTTGGTTTAATATTAGTTTAGGTTTATAAATATTAGCTGTTTTAGTGAAGTGTAGAAATAAAAAGTACTTTGTTGTTAATTATTTGAAACAATTATGATAGTTTTTACATGAAAATAAAAACTGGTTGGTAAGGATTCCATTTATAACTTTACAAATTAATTTAGCTACATTCAAGAAAGTTACTGCCACCGGTCATCACTATTCCTATAGCAGGGGTCTGAATGCTTTATAGGGTACAGATGGCAAGATCTCTGAGAAAACAAAGTGCTAAATTTACATGGGAGTATGCGATATTGTGGAAATAAAACATCTACTTTAGAAAAACAGGGATCTTTTTTATACAATAGGAAAATTGAAACTCTTCTCATTTTCTATTTTATTTTATTTTGTGTCTGTCTACGCCAGTGGCATTTTTTAACGTTTTGGCGGGGAACGGTCCAAACCCTCATCTAATGAGAATAAGATAAAAGTATATAAAATCAAAACAAATGAACCAATCAAGTTTTTTAGACACAAACTTGGAAAAGACATAATGATTAAACATATGCTATACCACAGGATTTACATATCGTAATAACGCTACATAATATTGAACAGGTATAATGTTCTGGATCAATAGCTTCATTTGACTTTGCGACGAGGGAGAAAAATCTGGATAACGAGGACTGGAGATCCCTTAAGCCTCTAACCATGCCAATCTGGATCACGATTTCGGATAAGGGCAGGACAGCCGACCTTTTAAACTAAAATCAGCTTTACTTAAGCTGAAGGAAAAGTAAGTTATATTTGAAAAAGACAACTCTGATGTTATTTGAGATAAATTCATAGATTTAAACCAGCTGAACCTATTAAACATCTACTTAATATGTTTTATATTTTCTCGTTATAATTATATGTAGGCTATGTTTTATAATTTTGTTTCATATAATATGTTGAACACATTCAAACATTTCAAAATCCAAGGTTTTTTTACGAAAAGTTAATCAGACATTTTAAGAAGGAATAAAGCTATTATCTTTAGAGAGGCAAAGGCCTCGTTAATATCTGTTGCGTAATATCTTGTTTATTTAAAACTTCGGAACGTTATAAAGTACTTCAAAATATTTTCTTCTTCAGGTTTGGCATGATTATAAAAACAACATTAAAAATTGAAAAGAGGTTAAACCATGAGCATTTACATGTTCAACAGAGAAAGTAGCATCCTATTATAAATTTTCTTTTTCACTTATATGTGAATAAATAGCATCTTATTACATTTTAGAAACATTTTAGAAACAGTTTAGAAACTACATTACACTACAGTATTTAGAAACTACATTAAAATAGGAAAAACGTATAACACGAAAGGGACATTATTTTTAAACACTGAACAATCGAAAATAGTTAAGTTTTATGTTGAAGTCAGGAAATTAACAGTAGGCCTATAAAGCTACAAAAAAAATATAA
This sequence comes from Neoaliturus tenellus, assembly GCA_030545055.2. Classification (NCBI taxonomy): domain Eukaryota; kingdom Metazoa; phylum Arthropoda; class Insecta; order Hemiptera; family Cicadellidae; genus Neoaliturus; species Neoaliturus tenellus. The sequence goes on from CM061532.1 coordinate 78,563,274, forward strand.
AATTAAATAATCTTTCTCGATTACTAAATATAAGTTTTAAAATGTCGTCGAGTATACTTATAAGCTATTCAATAAAAATGAAGAAAATATAAACAAGAACAGATCAAACTAAGCTAAATAATTCGTTGATTCCATAGTTTGGTTAGCAGAAATGTCTTTTAACGTAGGTCTATCGTTTGCTGCAATTCACGGTTCATGACATAACCAATTAAACTCGGACTCAAGACCAGACAAGAGTCGAGAGATCATGACGTTCCCGGGAACTTGTGTGATACTGTGTTTAACTTATTAAATGTTTACTAATATAGTAAGACATCTTATCATCCGTACATGAACAATTTAACTTGAACTGAAAACATTTCTATGAATGTTCTATGAAAATCCACTTGATCTAATTCTTGCGCTTACCCCACCAGATCGATTTTATATAAGCATAGCTATAGGTATAATAAAATTGCATCGTTGACGTTGACACTAAAGTTATATCATATCATTTCCATTCTACATAAAAATCATCTATAATGACACAAAAAATCTTTTTATTTAAGAAATATTTTTGAAAATATACATGTTTTTGTTTAATTGAAAAATATTTCAGGGACCTGAACTGTTTTGGCATAGAAACTAAGTGTGAAACTAAGTAGTGTTGAATTGTAGGCCTACTACCTAACAATATTCATAATTTTGAAATTTTTTATTTTTATTTAATATTTTTTATATAAAAAATGGAACTATACCGATCTTATTTTAGATTATAATACGATTGTATTTGATTGTTTTGTTATTATAAGTATGTTTTTACTGGAGGAGAATGAAAAATTGATCAGATAATGCTTTTCAATATGGTAGGGTTTTAAATTATTATTAACTGGAAATATTATTTTTTATCAACGTGGAATATTTTTTAACCCCTTAAATGTGCATCACTTTAATATTTGATTAAATTTATCACATTTTAAAATCGTTTGATAAAAACTGTTTGAGTAAAACAAATTATGGGTTAAATTTGTATTGATAGTCTATGTATGACGTACAGTAACAGTATATACGAGTATTAGTAACTATTGTTACCCCTTTCTATTTTATTCATTTGGTCAACAATGTCATACACCATTTTACGTCTAAAGTTTTTCAGGTTACTCCTATAATTACAGCAATTAGCTAAATAATAATAAATATAAAATGAACAAATAAATTGTTTAATCGACCAAATGCATACTATAATAACTATGAAAGAATAACAAGCAATAACAAAAAATTTAATATAATATAAACACCAACAAGATGTAAATAATATCACTTTTAAAAATAAGTTATATAAATAATAACTTTTAATTATGGTGGTATATACTATGTTTTCAAACTTTAAACCTCTCGTTTGCTATTTTGTTTATTATATATATATATATATATATAATAATAATAATAAGTTTCCATGCGATAAGAAAAAATAAGATAGTCAGTGCCTTTTTCTTTTTCAATAGCCCTGTATGACAAACACTTCAAGAAACAAGATACTGAACGAGATCAAGATTAAGCACAAGATCCTGTCAGCTGAAGGGAACTTTTGTCCCGTTGAGAGCAGATAATGTATAAAACAGATTTGTGTCAGAGTTCTGTTGAACGTGGCAGTTGAATGGTCAGTTTTCAAGAATACCTACTTATATTTCATTTTCTATTGATAACAAAATAGAATTAGTTTGTTATTTTGATTCAATTACAAACCATCAATTTATTAAACTATTTTCCATGCGATAAGGAGACTCGCCCCTTAAGAATTACATGACAAACAACCCTCACATAGATTTTTTCTGAACCGGCTACGTTTAACAAAAATGTTTTTATATTAAATCGTTTTAATAAATGTTATTTTCTATAACCAAATTGTAACTTACTTCTAAAATATCCCTTCAAAATTATATAATCATCAATATTAGTGGTTAAGTTTTATTCCATCTAAAGCTTTTGGTTAGTTGCAATTAAAATAACAAGCGACAGAGGGTCTTTGTGGAGCAAAACTACAAATTAAGTTAGCCTTCATCGTCGTTACGAGTTGACCTGAGTCAAGGAACTTAACTAACATAAGACCAAACGTGTAGGAGCAGTTGACTAACAAGGCCACAAATAATGTTACACATTTAAATGTTTAAATATTATTATAGTGAGGAATTATTTGATACAATCATAATTTAATTATTTCTTTTTATTTGGTATAATGTGTAAAAGGTAACTTTGATTTTATTAGTGTTTCTAAACTATTAAGTAAGAGTAAGATAGGTAATTTGCTTTTTCACTGTATTTGAGTTAAAGTAGACCCCCTCTTTCAATTAGGTTAAATGAAAATTTAAATACCAATTTCCAATTATATTAATTACACACAAAGAGATTTTTAATAAAAAATAGGAATAGACGTAGGGAATAGGTGTTTGTGAAGGCCTCAGTTTTTTGAAGGAGGAGAAATAATGTTATTTCGAACACAGGTGATCAACTTTTAACGAGGGACTACAGTCGCGGCCACGAAAACAGGCGGGTGAATAATTTTGCAACGTTGCCAAATTTCCAGTGGTTATTAATTTAATCATATGTTTTATATTTATCTCAATGTTTTTATCTGTTTTATTAGATGATACTTGTTTTGATCATTTTTATAGAATGCACATTCAACATACGGTATAGGCAACGCTGGATGATCAGTGTTGCCAGTTTATGCATCAACATACGCAATTTTCGATAATCTCTTTCATCTTTTGGTTCATTGTGACAACATCGCGTTTTCAGTCACCCGTCTGATTTCGTAGCCGCTATTGTAGTACAAAATATGTAGTAGGCCTACTCTACCCACAAAAAATTCACCTTTCACTTACGTACACTAGCCTGGGATAGCTTAAAGCTTTACATTAGAACTAGGCCTACTTAAGCTTTCGCATTTCAGGCCTCACTCACAATTCAGCTGTTCATTTCTCCAAAGATTTAGACAGCAAACATGTCTAGATCGGTTTTCTTGGATCGGAGGACTTTAGGGACGAGATGTGTTAAGCAACACCAGCTGTACTCACCCTTTAGTATGTTCATGCATAACGAGCACCCCAAGATGTCGTATGTCCTAGAAGCACAGCCATTCCCAGCGTGGACAACGGAAGAATGTGTATTTCACTTTATCGGAAACGCCCGGGCAATAAATAATTTTAAAATCAATACATTATATGAACCAGTCTAGCCCAACCTGTGCGGTTACAACTAAATTGAGTCATGAAGTAGTCCACCTAGCCACGCCACCGTTCCACACATAGGGTTGGACCTGCGTGATGAGTCTTGTAGTCCACCAATCGCGAGTCTCCAGCACCCAGCCTTCCTGCCGTGTCTATTAGGTTCGCTGACGTTCCTGTGTCCTTACCTTGACATTGAAAAAATCAACTTGTCTATGATAGATCGCCTTTGTTCTCCCGTGCCAAGAGATGGACAGGGATAGCTCCAGCTACTACGAGGAACAGCTGGGTTGGACGTTGTATGATGCGACCTTATGGATTGGACTGCGGGCATCACCATTCTTCTCCTACTCAACCTAGGACTTACAAAAAGCTTGCCAAAAAATAGATGAATAAAAACCTCAGTAGCACATAAATGATTTGTGGTTAAAATAATGATGAACTTAAACGATATTGAGGTACATTATTAAACAAAATTCAAACACGTTTTTAATTAGGTATTAAACGTCCAAGTTTCACATTAAAATTCAGGTTCTAGACCAATGAAAGCTCGGAGTCTACCGAAGTAGTGTTTAACAGAAATTACGCAATTTGCACATCACCTGATTTTTCGATGACGATTCGGGTTTTAGTTTCAGGTCTCCGTATAAACTCAGAAGAACGTGATCATGTGTGAGTGAACGACAATTTGGTCATTTGACATCTGTGTGGCTAAGTTTTGACGGGTGGCCGGCCATAACCTAAGAACTTTCGATAATTTTAATACAGTAATTTACCAAATTTAAGTTAATTCTAGATAAAGTAGCGTACACAACAATGGTATTGAGCCTTTAAGCTACAAATGAGATGTAAGTTAGAACACTCGTTAAAGCCTCCCCCCCCCCCCCAAAAAAGAAAAAAATCACTCGTTGCATAATCTACTATTAAAAAAATTCATTGCGATTTGATACTGTAAATTTTTGCCCCAATGTCAATATCAATTATGAAATATAATTAAAGATGCGTTGAGTTGTCCGATCAGACATTTCCCTTACTCACTTCGACTGCGGTGTCTAATGAACTACGTGACTCCGATGCATAGGATCTCACTTTTTGTGCGTCACTTCTTATATCTGAATTTTTCAGTTTATGTGTCTACTTTACATAAATTTAAACAATCTAATTTTGTTTCATTCAAAGACGGTTGGTGTAGTTTTGAATAAAACATGGGTAAATTATTGTATATACATTATAAAAATAAAACACTTTTGTAGAATGCATTAATATTACTGTTTTTTTTTTTTTTTCAATTTAAAATACAATCACAATGGCATAAAAGACAAGTTTCATAGGCCTACTGTATGAGTTTCAGATTAACTAGTGTTGTAAAACTTAGCCAAAATCTAGCTAAAGATTTAAAACACTTTAGGTCAGCCAATTTTTGCTTAAATGTGTTCCATGTCATCCCCGGCCTCCCTCAGAAAGGTCCCCTGAGATTCATAAAGGAGAAAGTTTAAGATCGTTCAATATAAATCTGCATTTGAACTCCTTTTTTGCCTTCCCCAAATTAAGAATATGATCTCATGATCCCCGTTGGGAATTTCAGGGGAATTCGTTTAAGGTCCAGGGATGCGATTAAACACATTTCAAAAGGAATTGGCTGTTAAGGCTCCGGTCTACCTGAGCCAGAATGCCGCCTCGCGGCCGAGGCCGTAGCACTAGGTGAGTTTTATGGCTGCACGGAATGGAATATTGTACGGGAAAGGTTTTTTAAATTTGCTAATTAAGATAGAGATTGACACCTAAATTTTTCTAAAAGTAGAAAGAAGGATATAATCTTCCCTGGTTTTAGAAGTTTTTTTATAAAATATCTAATTTTAGTTATAACTGTCTAAAATCATCTGTTTTCTCTAGTGGCGAGTTTTATAGATGCAGAGGGTTAAGGGAATCGTGTTTTAAAATTAAAAAATTAAGATAGAGATCGGTTCTTATATTTTATAAAAGTAATTATCTCTTCTTCTCTGGTTTTAGAATGTTTTAATAAAATTTCTAATTTAAGCTATAACTGTATAAAATGATCTGTTTTTTCTCGATTTTTATTTTGAGTTTTCCATTATTTCCGATAAAATATATATCAAAGTGGAACAAAGGAAATTTAGTACCAATATTCTTCTTTAATTTGACACTTTGTTTATAGCTCAAGGCTGCTTTTAGCAGAAGATAACACGATTCTAAAAAAAAAACTCTTGCATATAAGGTGGCACCACACCCAAATGCAAGGGTTTTTTACAATCGGGTTATCTTCTGCTAAATGTAGACTAGAACTATAAATAAGAAGTATTTAAAGAAGAATATCGATACTAAATTTCCTTTGTTACACTTTGATATATATTTTATCGAAAATGATAAAAAAACTTCATTTAAAAATTGAGAAAACAGATGATTCAAACAAATAAAAACATGAATACAGTTATAGCTGAAATTAGAATTTTTTTAAATTCTAAAACCAATGAATACGAGATCCGTTTTTTACTATTAGAAAAATATAAGAGCCAATCTCTATCTTAATTATTGGTTAATTTTAAAACACGATTCCCGTAACCCTCTGCATATATAAAACTCGCCACTAGAGAAAAACAGATGATTTTAGACAGTTATGACTAAAATTAGAAATTTTATTTGATAATTCTTAAACCAGAGAAGGCGACATCCGTCTTTCTACTTTTAGAAAAAGTTAAGAGTCAATCTCTATCTTAATTAGTTAATTTTAAAACACGATTCCCGTAAACTTTTGTAGCCATAAAACTCGTCTAGCGCTACGGCCGAGGTCGCGAGGTGGCATTCACGCTCATGTAGACCGGAGCCTTAAAAAAATAGTTTTCCCTAACTAATCTAACCACAGTAAACAGTGGCCAGACTGGCCCAGCGCCAACATCAGAGGGAGGCGCTGAAAACGATGAGAGAGAGGATGCGGCGCTTCCCCCCCCCCCCCCCCCCCATTCCATAGGTGCTTGCTTACTCGGCATCGATGTCACACAATGTAAAAAAATCAAAACTGTAAATTCTTTAGTTTAGTTATAAAAATTACAATAATTAAGTTTATTTTATTGGATATTTACACACATTTGAAGAAAGGTTGTCTTTAGACTTGGTCATGTCGGTTACTATAGTTGGTTTTTTCGTCATCTGTAAATTTTAACTAACTAAAATCTTACTGAAATATTTGTTACGATTAGTGTTATTCGCCTTTAAGGGGTTATGCGTTGAATGGAATAAATCATAGATATCATTTTAGTAGAAAAAATTGCTGGGCAATATCTATATATATAATACGTGATGCCCTTTTTTTGTTAACACTACTCCTCCCTTATTTCTGGACCAATTTTAAAGTTTGAGGTGTCAAAAGAATGGTCTCAGTTCGTAGTTTTGCAATAAGATTTTAGATTTTTGATATTTTAACTATGAAGCCCACGGGAAGCCCTTAAAGTTCTTTTTTGGTCCATAAGATTAACATGGGAAACAATTTTATTAAATTTCAAATAAAACAGCTGTTCATAGTTAAATATAAAAAAACACATGTTGAAATCTTAATAGAAGCAATTGAACTTCTGGTACTGAAATACCACCACAACTCCATACTTTAATACGAGGAGGGTCTATTGTGTGGAACAAACTGTGTGTTTTACCTTTTTCTAATATGTAGAGTTTAGATTTTGCCTGGACTTTGTATTTATGTGTATTTGGGCACAAAAAGTTTAGTAGCTTAACACCAGAAAAAATCATTTTCCTGTAATTTTAAAGTTGAAGTTTAGAAACTGGATTTTAGACGTGGCTGTTATGGGTTATGAGATTGGCATTGAAACAATAAGGAAAGATAACAAGAATTATAGAACATTAATTGTTTGCGTATGGGTTTTCAAAATGCTGTTGACTAAGAAAATGAATGGTTGGTTGTGGGTGTATATTTAATAACCTTTTTAATGAGATACTATAACAAATTTAATGCAGAGTGCACATTAAAACATATTAAATCAGCTGTTTAAAAGAGACGACATTTAAAAGTTTGTTACCTCCAGTTTGGATAAGTAGCTTATTGCAATTTTTTTTTTGTTTTTTTTTTGTATAAATAGAAATATTAACCAAAATAGAGATTCCACATCAAACTAAAATGGACCAAACCAACAAATATGCATACATTTTTTTAGTTTTTGTAATTTCTTTACTTAAATTATGTAAAGCGATGGAAATGTAAGTCATAGGGGATTTAGTTTGTAATAAATAGTAATAGTGTGGGCTCATTCATTAATGAAATACCAATGTGGTGTAATATGATTTTACTACGATTTAATTTTTATTCTAAGTAACTTGGTATTTCACAATGGAGCAAAGGTTGATCATTAAATACTCTGATGATTGCAGCGCATTGCGCTGCACGGGCCCCCTAGTATATTTTATTAATTACTAAATAACTAAAGTTACCACTAAATTATTAGTAAAGTTAAACCAATACATAGGTGATTTCTTAAAATAAGCATAAGCATAAACATTGGTAGGTACAAAAGTTGTAGGGATTAATTATTAACTATAACTTTATTCTAAAATCTAATTAAAAGGAAGAGATAATTGTTTGTATTTTTATACAAAAATAGTGTTAGTGGAACAATATGAGTAGTTCAGTAACCAATCACATGGAGCTGTCTGTTTGTACGACCAGAGGATGAACATTAAGGTAAATTCTGTAGCAGTTTGGTGCTCTTCCAAAGAAAAGACACCGTTTTCCTCGATTACAGAAGATAATAACGTTTTTTCAAGATGTTTCGGTTTGAGCATTAATGATATTTGTAAGCTATATTTTTACCTCTGTTGCGTTTTGTAAGTTGGCAAAAAATTAATTTAAAATAAAGGGTGTTAAAATATTATAACATAAAGTAATTTCTTTTACCATCAGTGATTAGGTATATAAAATTCATGGATAGTAAAATTAAGAGTATTAATATCATTACAATATTTTATCATTGCAATGGCTTACAATGCAATTCGGCCATTATATGCATTACAAATAAGATTTAAGATATCGGGGGGTGAGTCGCTGGTGTAGTGGTTAGCGCGCCGGACTTCATGGCAATGGCAGCGATGTCGTGGGTTCGAATCCGCGTTCTGCCAGTAACTTTTATCAGTACCTTTCACCTTGTACAGTAGCGGCTCACCCCCTTACTTTGTCTAATATGTTCCACGCACAGATCAATAGTCTATGTGGACGGGGCAAAGTAAGGCAAAAAGAGGTCCGCTCACCTTTTGAAAAATACATATATATATTTACATAACTAGCCAATACGAATTTATAATTTACATTTAAATTGATGGTAACAATATTTTGTCTAATTTTTAATACACTTCAAACATTAACATGAAGTTTAAACTATTGGTACTAAAAGTGGACTGAATGTATCATTCATCAATAGAAAACTAAAATAAGATTAAAATTAAATACTATTTATAATTCAAACTGTTTTAAACCTTGTTAGTCTTTATATTTTTTATGGTGAATTATAAGAAGAAGATTTCTCTGGACTATATCTTTCAATTTTTTTACATTTTGAATAAACCAATTGCTTTTTAAATGTTAATATTTTTTATTAAAAAATATTCCTAAGAGAAAATTTTGAATTTTTTGTGTAAATGAATATATAAGGTCGTGACTCTTCGTCGAGCGACACAATTCTACAATTCCAGTTGTGTGTTCTGTGTGCCTGATAGGGATCATCCGCTGGTCCAATTAAGTCATGTGATAATCCCCACAGCAGCAGTTGACGTTGTGAGTCTCTCGCCCGCGGCCACGTCACGCTCGCACGAGTCTGTTACATCAGGGACAATTAGTCACAATTAACTGTATCACATTAAAAATTTTATTGAAAACTTACCTTAATAAAAACGGCACACCCTTGGTGTAAACTAATTGATGATTTAAAATGAGCTAGTGTTTGTAAGCATTTAAAATAATAAAAAATAAAACAATTGTATTTTCTTTAAAGTTATCATTATTTTCGAAAGTCATATCTGTCATATATACAGTAAGGCATATAACTTACACATGCCTTTTTTATGTAAGGCATTTTTATTCGAAAGTCATATACACCCGTTTAAAAAAAACTGATTTTTCACAAAAACAAATTTTACCATTAAAGTTAAATTGGTTACGCTGTATCGATTTCCATTCATTCCAATGATTTACATGAAAAAAATCATCGTAAAGGGTCCTTAAAAACGTTGATATTTTAAACTAACAATCTAGCCATTATACTCTTTATAGGACTAAAGAGTGAGGACCCCCTATAAATATTAAGCTATGACTGTCAATGTGTACGTATAACTTCTTGCACAGTATTGTTACAAGATTCTCAAATGTAAAAGAGATTATATGAATTTTAGAAATGTGTGAGGTTGGAATGTTTCCCAAGCTGTGCAAGTACAAAGCGATTACGATGCTGTGGAAAGATATGAGCTTTGGAACTGGTGACTTGGTGAAACCAGAGGTTCGTTCGGTAACGGTTGAAATTTACCACTGTTTGCTTATAATACTAGAAACAATAATACAGGGTGCGGCAAAAAAACCGACCTATTTTCTTTCGCGCACCGCTCAGCGACAGAACATCTGAGAAAGGTGGGGGGATGCTTGTTGGAACGCAAATTTTATGCCATTTTAGTAATTATGGAGTAGCAGTCGCTTCAACAATGCTAGTTGCTTATCAAGACGTATTTCAATATTGGTGGTTCAATCATTGCTACTCAGCGGCAGTTTCGTGCATTTTTTCAATCAGGTCAACATTTAGAATTCCGAATTCTAGCACAATTATGCAGTGGGTTACTAACTTAAGATAATCAACTTTTTTTGAGTTGAAAACGAAGCTAACATAAATATCCAAGGTCAGCGCGGAAGCCAGAGAACTTGGATGGAGTCCTGTCTGCTGTGTGGAAAACAGTCCTCGTCGGCCCGTTAGATAACAAGCTAGTGATTTGCTCGTGTCTACGCCAGAAGAATTTTGTTAAGATAATTGAACTATGTACACTAAATTAATGCTATTAAGGGATAGTATTCCAAAACCATCACATTGTTGTGGACACCCCGAGAATCGAACCGGTGACATTTTGAACGAGAGTTTCAAGACGCCAACCGGTAGGCTAGCGAAATGCCTTGAACATGGCTGACCATTCGGTTTGACAAATTTTGTGGTTCGATCTTAATCCCCATCCATACCAATTAATTGGCTAAAGCTCACTGACTATGCAAAGAAAAAGATTTTCGACAAGCAAATGATTGATTTAAATGCTGATAAAGAAATGTAAATGTTTACTGACGAGTAGCACACAATACGCCCCGAGAACGAAAGCGTGTTATTAAACATCCTTGATGTGAACATGTAGGTTAGGCGACCACTACTCAATGACTACTGAAATGGCATCAAATTTGCTTTAAAATAACCCCACCCCCACCAACCTCAGATGTCCTGACGCTAAATGGTGCATAAAAGAAAATAGGTCGGTTTTTTGCTGCACCCTGTACCCCCGTCACAGCAGACCTGCGTACTCAGCGAATTTCCAATGGCATTTCCGATTATTTACTTTCCCCATAAAATCACCATAGGTTCGAGTATGTAGGATTGCTGCCATGGGATGTTGTTAGAGAATCTAAGTTAATCAATAAATGGTGATGTTAAACAAAAAATTGTATCAAGATTTGGCAATTTTTTCGCCATAAACCCCATGGGGGTGAGCATCTAGGTTTTCCGCCATTTGGATTTTTAGCAAGTATAAGTTAAACCCTGTCTAGATAATGTACAAGCCAAATTTGATTAAGTTATGTCAATAAATAAGGGAAATGACAATTCCCTATAGGGAAATTCGCTAAAAATAGTTTACAAGACCTCTGTTCCGTCAACTTTACCCAGATATCCTCTAGGCTACACATGGTTTCAAACCTCAATTAATTTTGCCTCATCTAAATGCCCTACAAGAACGTATGTTGGCTTCACTCAAAATGGAAGTCGGCAAAGTGTTCAAAATCAAGTAAAAAAACACATAAAAATACACACGGTTACGGAAGTTAAAACATTTAAAAGATAAACGTTGCTATGAGAAGTATCAATGAACTAATCTAAACCAATATAACTATACTAATATTGTAAATACAGGCTCTGCTTCAGAGTCTAAGAAGATGTACAAAGCAACATCTTTCATAATCGTACATTGTGTATTCTGAAGTTCATTACATTGTTCTCTTCATAAAGATAAAAAATACATTATTTTCATACTTTAGGGCCTTAAGAAGAATTATAACACTATTTCGTCATATTAAAATAAAACCACGACGAATGTGCAGAATTTAACAAGATAGTTCGACATAAAATAATAAAGAAATTATATTTGCAAAAAATAGAACCATTTAAAGTCGCGGTATTGCATTAAACCGTTAACACTGATAAACTTTTTAAATAAAAAAATGTTTCTTTTTCATTTGATTTTCATCCATGTATCTAAATAAATATTAATCCAGGATCAAATAAAAACTACCTTAAAACTTTATAAACATTTCTGTAAAAACTCGGTAGTTGTTAACAATTTGTATACAAACACTCTGATTTAACAATTTTCTTCGGACGATTTGTACACTTATTTTACTTCATACCCTCTTAAACTATTGTCAATAATTAAGGTGGGTATGTTAAATAATTTTATTGCCTGCGTATGGTAAATATTAATAATTTATAAAGAAGTGTTAGAGTGTTAACGAACCATAGGATAACAGTGTGTAGATGTAAAAAGATATGGCCGTTGACGGTAGTCAGTGACAGAAAGGCAGTGAACAAACAGTTAATCCCCAGTATAAGCAATGGAATCTGACTTTGCACTTGCCGCGTGTGCTGTATCGGGTTCATAAAATGCCAATCGTGTGCAGCCCGGTCGTGGAACGCAATGTGCGCAACGCATAATTCACTAGAACACATCGTGAAGCAGGGGCAGTTCGTGCGTATAACAGAAACTAGTTTGTGGTTATTATTACCACAAGTAATATTTGTTAAAATAAAATAGTTGCTTTTAATGCTGACGGAAATATTAAAGGTCTTATGTGGTCAGATAAATTATGGATCTTGTTACGTTGGTACCGTGGGAAAAACTACCTGACTAACTCATAATTCCTAACTATACAGTTGTAGGCCTAAGTTCTGAAACAAAAATTACATTGACCTGTCATTCAGACAATAATTATAACTTATATTTCAAGCATCGATCAATAACAATTACTTTTATAATTAACGAATATTCTGTTGTATTGATAATACTTTTTTAACCATGCCCAAACAATATCTGCTTCAATGGCAGTCCTAGTTCAAGACTGTACTGCATTTACATAAACAAATGCACTGTAAATATGTACTGTATTGCATGTGAATAAATGATAGTAAAACTGTATGGATGACTATTTTATAACTATTAATCATTTAGTGTCCATCTTGAAAATTTGAGATTAAATAACAATCGATAGTGGTTTAATTTTGGAAGATATTATTATATTACTTAGAAAAGCAGCAAAGTATATAAATAACTTTTACAAGAGCATTCTCGGAATTATGATGAACGGCCCGAATATTACACCAGTCTCACTCACGTTTTCTCCTCCACGACGAGAAATTAATTTTCTAACAAAAGATTATAGAACACTCTGACCAAGTGATTGAGCCATAGTAGACTGTTTAGCTAAATAAACTATTAGCAATAAATATTATTTAACTTATTTAAGATCAATAAGTTCCTTTAAAACGTTACAAATTACTATGAAATATATACCTATATGTAGTTCATTACTAATGAATAAGTTATATTATAAATTATAAGTAATATGTAGTTATTTCGTTGATCCTTAATTAATATACATGATGAGTATGAAGTCACTATTTGTATTTTTTATTTTTATTTATTTATGTAAACAATAAAGTGAACAGAATAGCAAATAAGAGGTAATGGAGGTTAATGAAGGTTTGGTTGTGTTAATATCAGCTAGAACTGAAGTTGACAGATCGATAATTTTCAATAGCTGCAATATTTGGTTTCGAAAATTAAACCAGTATATGATGTTTGGAAATCAGTTTTGAAAGTTTATTTATGGTGTAGAGCATAAAATAAATCATTACTACATTTTAAACGCTCTATCAGCATACCGTACAAATTTAAATAATAATTTCCAAACATAGTAATACTGACGCTATTGCTGCTTATACCAATAATGCACTATTTTACATTCATAGCATGTAACAGTGTAAAAATATCACTCAGGTGATATTTTAACTAAATACACGCTGAAATTTTAATGAAACCCAACTTTTGTTAATGTATAAATTAGTAGTCGTTTGCTATTTTTTTTCAAATATAATTTACTTAAAATAACAAAAAATAAAATAGTCTGTGACTTTTTAATCTCCTTGTATATTAATCCCATTAGAAAAAGATCCGTTATTTAATATTGCTTTAAAGTTTCGATTTATTAGGTTTTTAGTAATTAAATTGTCTGTTATAATAAAAATTAAAATAACTAGGTATACTAATAGCAATGCGGAAGACAGTGACTATTTAAAAGTACATATATATATATATATATATATATATATATATATATATATATATATATATGTGTATATAAATTTTATTTATTCCGCTGACTACATAACAACATTCGTTGCCATAGACCCTGAAGGAGCACTTTTCATTCAAAAAATAAAGTTTTATTTGTGTTGAATGCAAACAATCCCTGTTTGCTGTTCACAAAATACAATGTATACAAACATTGGATGTGTTTTATCAACTTTAGTCTTATTCACTTGTATTTGAAACTCTTCAAAAAGCAGCCCTTCACACGAATCAGGGAAAATTGTATTTCTTTTTTTATTTACACATTCATAATGATTTGTGTAAAGTCATTGTGTTTAATAGTGAATGAATCTGTCTATTAAGTATTTGTGGGATATTTTTTCTTTGCAGTTTCTCATCATATTATGATATATCTGTTATATGTTAAATGAAGTTAGTTCAAATCATAATTATAACTTAAAACCAACTGATGGTTTTCCGCTTTGTTATTGATTTCAATATTCATTATTGAAAAACTTGCAAACATGATCTGTTTTCCATTTACTCAAACTTTAAATTGTCTCCATCAGCCTTCTTCAAGGTAATGTCTTTTATAATATTCATAAAAAAAGTCATAAATAGATTGAAAAATTGATCTCCAAAAGAGAAAATACCAATCAACTCCAGGTCGTTAATGTTTTGAGTGTTTTTTTTTTCAAGAGGTTAAAATCTATTAGGAAATATTACTATAGATAGTATAACCCTTAATGGCATCATTAAATGAAGAACTGTAAAAAATGTTTTGACAAAAAACTGCCCCGCATGTTGTGATAAACCGTGACTAAATCACGGGATCAGAGAGTGTAGCAGATGCAACTGAATATTTACCAAGCCCAAACTTAACTCTGCACAACTTTGTGTACCTATTTCCATAACTACCATTCCAATCCAAGTTGAGGGAAAGTTTTATTAGCAGATGTTGCCGAAACATGAATGCATTATTATTCGTTACCTGATAATATATTGCCTTTTTTTAATAACTGATTTTTTGTGTAAATTTATACATGATAAAGTTTAGTGATTCCAACATATTGAAATATTTCATTTTACGTTGTAATATATATTCTTATGAACAGTTAAATACCTGAAGCAGTTTTTTGTGAACACTACTCCTTCCTTATACAATGTGTGATGTCACAATTTGTGTCATTTGGTAAGTTTGTCCTAAGGGTGGTGGTATTTTCATTTTGAAGGGCAACTCATCCCTTGAAGTTTTTTTTTAACATGAATAAAGTGAATAATTATATTTAATTGCAAACTTAAACAATTGTTGATAAGAATGACTATATCGCCCATATCGACTGGTTTATAGCTTGACAACATATAACAAAAAAAATCGCAAATACCGTATTGAAATTCAATACAAAAATATCAGTCCCGTTAAATGGAGAAAAACACAAACAGTCCTCAGTTTTTACGATTTCTTAAGGCAAAGAAAATTCAAAATGGTTAAAACTAAATATTCAACATTATCAGACCACACCGCATGTTCTGCAGTTGTGTTCGTGTTTGGTTTTCTCTTCTTCACTTAGATAATCTTTTACAAACTCAAAAGGCGAAGTAAACGTTTTCAATATAGTTTGCTTTTAGTAAAAAGTACTGTAATCCAAAGATAATGGTAAATATGTTATGCTAAAGCTAATAGATATTCAGGAATACGAATTTAGAAACCATTTCAGAGATCACCATCGCTATTGTTCATATTGTAAACTGTGTCTTCATTTCCCCCTCCATTCCTTCCCTTCTGGTCCATCATCGGTTTCTCTCTCGACGTTCAATATCCGGCGAGCTCTCAAGCGCTTCATGTCAATCATTCCAAAAGATGGAGATGTCAACTAATTAAGTATCAAAGTCTATAGTATCTTATTATTTAGTGTTCCATACAAGATGTATAAAAAAATTACAAGGGTAAAACTGAGGTAAACAACTTCGTAACGATCTAATTGGTTTATTTGGAAACGTATCTTTCAATGAGTTAACTCAGTTTTTCAACATTTATTTTTAATCAATTACCCCTAAAACACAAGTACTGTCTCCCCTTTGAAACCTTGCAATCCTTCTTCGACTGATAGTAATTTTTAAGGATATTTTTATGACATTAACATTTAAAACACATAAAATGTATACGATTTTACTAAACATATTTGTTGATATAAAAAGAGTAGAAAAGGTTTTTAAGGATACAAAAGAAGGGGTTTACCTTTAAAAAATTCTGATCACCTTCCTTTTCACTAGAAGGGTGGACCATTTGTTTAAAACATAAATTATATCTTATTTCAGTGGACTGAAAAACATGTATTACAAGTAACAACAAAAAATTATTATGTAATTCTCTTTTGTTTAATGTGGCTCAGGTTACTCAAATGGTTTCTCAAATTATTATTCCTGTAAATATAATGTTATGGAACACTTAGGAGGTGTGATGCTGTCATACATCCAGAACTAATTTACAAAATTAATAATTTCCACGTTAATAACTAATGAATAATTTTAATTGAATGATTTTAATGCAACATAACAATAAGAAACTGTGTTAATGGGTTGGAGGAACTCCAAACTGCAATAATTGTATTTCAACACTAATCACATTTTTTTTTTACAATAATGTTTTCCATCACAAAGTTAGTTAAATAACGTACATTATAAAACAATTCTATTAGGATGATACGTGGTCCTTTGCAAACATAAATGAAAAACAAACGTCTACAACAGTCGAAAATATAGTTACACTTATAATGTAAAGAATGCAGACTGGAAATTTAAAAGATAGAAAATGGAAATTGATTTTAACCAGACACACTGATCTTATTAGACAGAAAGAGACACTTTATAGTTTAGGGTATAACATTTTTTGGAAATTTTCAGCAGGATAATTGTTGGAAAACGACGTCTGAAACAGGATAACAAAATACCAGCTTTTGCTCGAAAGCGGTTTACTGGGGGAGTGCACTACGAGCCCAAAGGTGAAGAAGACTCTATTTTAATCTCATTCATTTAATCTTTTAAACTATAAAAATAAAGGACCTTTATCAACAGTGTTTATCACCGATATCAATTACACAGCAGATAATAATCAACATAAATTAATATGGAATTTTTTGTAAAATGTAAAATGTAAATGTATGTCTTCTTCGGAAGCGAAATATACTCATGAAATTCCAGATGATTGTTCCTTAATTCTTTTTAACTTTTTCTAAATACTCTCACTCATTTTAACTATTCAAAAAAATAGCTATAGTTGTAATTAAAAAAATATTTAACTAAATGTTAAAATATTTATGTAAATTATGTTTGAGTTATTGCTGTTGAGATTGCTAATCTAATCATAACTATTAACATAGTGAAGATAATATTCATGGAACACAAAACTCATAGAAAAGGGTTTTATGAAGCTCGGAAAAGAACAGCACATATATAAAGATGTGGGGCTTCATAACAGATACATCCATTTCCCAAGGGACTATGAATATTTTTACCTTTAGTTTTCCCTATTCTCTCTTTATTTTTTACTATTCTTGTATGTTTGATACAATCAAGTATGATTAGGAAACACGCTGTCTATAGTTTGTAGCAGTCACCCAACAACTAATCATGTTAAAAGAAAGAATCTATTTACGTTGCTAAAAATAAAATAACATTTTTATAAAAAATAGATAGTAAATTTTTTGACATTATTTTTTTGGGAATTAAATAATGTATTATCTACATAATGATGTAAAATAAATCAAATATGAACGTTATGTACAAGACGATAGTTAGATGTATCATCCTCGAGGGAACACGAGCTACAGTCGGTTAGCCAATTATACCGGTGCAAACACAGTTGCTACTTATCATCATCCGTGGAATCCGATTAACTGACTATGACCAAGTTGGCTTGGTAATAAATAGTCTTAGAGCAGCCCGAGTATGTGATGACTTCACAATATTAGGATCAAATCATGACAAATGTTTTTTTTTTTTTTTTAATTATTTAATTTAGGTTTTTAAAATATTGTGAATATTATTTCATAAAGTTAAAATGAATAATGCTAATGAATAATGAAGTTTGTGCTTAATATAAATTAAAATGGGCAGTAAACTATTTTTTTTTTTTTTTTTTTTTTTAGGGAGAGGCGGAAAAATGCATTACGCACACAGGTGGCCAGCCTGTAGTGTGGGGCTCCCCTAAAAAACGGGTTTACCCACTAAAAAACCTCCTCTACTCTTTAGGAATCTAACCTGGAATTGTTTATCACATTACGTCAGGCTAGGCCTAAATTTGGCTTACGCCCGTGGGGCTCGCTCCTTATCCAGCCGCTCGATCAAGGGATCTGGGCCACTTCGCGGTCCAGATCGGTTTTCTTTTCCAGGAGGATGCCCCGGACGAACTGTGACAAAC
Source organism: Neoaliturus tenellus (assembly GCA_030545055.2). Classification (NCBI taxonomy): domain Eukaryota; kingdom Metazoa; phylum Arthropoda; class Insecta; order Hemiptera; family Cicadellidae; genus Neoaliturus; species Neoaliturus tenellus. The sequence goes on from CM061532.1 coordinate 78,581,520, forward strand.
AATCCCAGTTGCCCTCATCCTCCAAAATCTTTTGGCAGACCGAGTCCACCGAAAATGCACCAAAGATTTGTGTGGCCTCCAGGCGGGGCCCTTCCCAACGGGGACAGCGGAAGAATGTGTGTTCCGCATCGTCGGGAACACCCGGGCAATAAATGCAGTCCGGTGAACCGGTCTTTCCCACCCGGTTCAGGTACGACCGAAAATAGCCGTGACCTGTCAAAAATTGGGTCAGGTAGTAGTCCACCTCCCCATGCCGCCGTTCCACCCATGGTTGGACCTGCTTGATAAGTCGCGCAGTCCATCGTCCTCGGGTGTCGTGCTCCCAGCTGTGTTGCCACTGCTGGAAGGTTCGGGAGCGCTCTTCTGTTCTTGCCGTGTCCTTGCCGATCTCGCCTTGTCTCTGATAAATCGCTTTCCTCTCCCCTGCCAAGAGCTTGACAGGTATGACTCCGGCGACCACCAGGACGGCAGGCTCGGACACTGTCCGGTGGGCGGAACACACCCTGAGCGCAGCTTGACGCTGAACCCGGGCGAGTCGCAACCTGTAGCACTCCTTATCTAGAGCGCCTGCCCACACCTCTGCCCCGTAAAGGAGCACGGACTGGACCGCGGACATCAACAGACGTCTTCTGCTGGATCGGGGACCCCCGACATTGGCCATCAGCCTACTAAGGTAAGTGACTACCTTAGCGGCCTTGTCCGCCGTACGGAAGATCTGATCCCTCCAGCTTAACTTGGTGTCCACCATAACCCCAAGGTATTTGGCGGCACGAGTTGATGTGACCACCTCCCTTCCCACTCGGAGTGGGACGACGGTGTCGATCCTCTTTTTCGTGAGGATCACAATCTCCGTCTTACTGAGAGCAAGCGAGAGACCGTGATCTGACATCCAGGTGTTGACCACACGCATGACTCGGTTCAACTTTAGTTGGGCCAGCTCAACGTTGCGTGCAGCAATGAGAGCTGCGACGTCATCGGCGTACCCAACCAAAGTGGTTTCCTCAGGCATCTCTGACCTCAGGAGGCTGTCATAGGCAACGTTCCAGAGATCCGGGCCGAGTATTGAACCTTGTGCGGCACCAGAAGTGACTTCCATCGTCCGCATTCCGTCCCTCGTGTCATAAATCAGGCTTCGAGAGCGTAGATAATCCTCGATGAGCCGCAACAGATATGCAGGAATACGAAAGGTGTTGCGAAGCGCATCCAACATATCGACCCACCTCGCCGAGTTGAAGGCATTCTTGACATCAAGCGTAACAAGAAGCACTACTCGGCGGGAGAAATGGTTGTGGCTCTCGGCTCTCTCCACAGCTCTCTGAACTTCGGTGACAGCGTCGATCGTTGACCGTCCCTTTCTGAAGCCGTACTGACGGGGGCATAAGTCCCCGGCAGCTTCCACGGCAGAAGTCAGGCGGGAACGGATCAGCTTCTCGAACAGCTTCCCAGCCGTGTCCAACATACAGAGAGGCCTGTGGGACGACGGCAGCTCGGGATCACCTTTGCCCTTGCTGATCAGTACAAGCCTGGCTGTTTTCCAGGGAGCCGGAAACACCCCTTCTACCAAACAGGCGTTGTACATTCTCAACAACAAGTCAGCGTTGATTGAAAATACTTTCTTTAAAGCCTCACTGGGAATCCCATCCGGGCCAAGAGCCTTGTTGCTCTTCAGGGAGAGAACGGAGGTTTCCAGCTCCTCGAAAGTGAAAAGTGGAACGTCCTCTACCCGTCCGAAGTCAACCGGCGGTCGCTGTGGATGTTCAGGAAACAACGCAGCGACGATCCTCCCCATGGTGGCGCCCTCCATGATGGAAGGTGGAGAGCGGGCGCCGAGTTTCTGTGTTACAAGTTTGTAACCCAGGCCCCACGGGTCGGAGTCAACGTTGTCACGAAGTCTCCTCCAGCTATTCGCCTTGCTCCTGTTGATCGCCTGGCGGAGAGATTTTCTCGCAGCTTTATAGGCCTCCGACTTACAAACTTCTGTCTGCGGGAATTCTCGCTCTTGTGGCGGCTCGTCTAGTTCTTAAACATGTTCTTCTGAGTTTCGCAATCTCTTCAGTCCACCAGTAAACGGGTTGTTTGTCGCGTCGGGGTTTCCTTCGCGGCATAGACTGGTCGCAGGCCGAGACGATCAGTTCCGTCGTGGATGTTACTAATGCCTCGGCCCCAGCCTCACCAGGATTCCCCTGCGCTCCCCGAGAGATGACTTCGGTGAACTTGACCACGTCCAGTTTGTTGGTGTTCCACCGGCGTGGCCCTTCCCGAAATGCGGAAAATCGACGATTTGCCTGATCATGCAGGTCAAAAACGATGTATTGGTGGTCGCTACCCGTGTAGTCCTCCACAACCCTCCAGCCAGAGATCGTCGGAAGGAGCGACTCAGACGCAAAGGTGACGTCAGGGATCGTGCCTCTCAGTCCGGGGCAACGAAAAGTAGGTGTGTCGCCCTGATTGAGGACGACAAGACCGGCCCTGGCGATGAAATCCAGGATGTATTTCCCCCGGGAGCTGGTAGAGGGCATTCCCCACTCGACGGCCCTGGCGTTGAAATCGCCACCAACGACGACATGCCCGGTGGTGCCGAGAACGCACTCCTCTAGGCTATCTATCTTGTCGCGGAAGTCCTGGACGGCCTCGTTGGGTGTGAGGTAGCAACTGAAGATAGTCACGTCCCTACACCGAACCCAGACGAATCCTCGGCCGCGCCCGTGACTCCGCACCAAGACATCTCGTGTATTACGTGCCCAAAATGCAGCAGTACCGAGGCTGTCCGAGATCCAAATGTTTGGGTCTCTGTCCCGATACTGTTCGCTGATAAGGAGCGCGTCAGCACCAAGTTCTCGGGCGAGCTGATCTAGAAGGTTATCAGCTCCCCAGGATCTATGAAGGTTGGCCTGGAGGATGCGAATTACCGGCCGCTGCCTTTTGCCTGTTCAAGTGCGGCTCTGAAGGCACCGCACTGACCAGACCCGTGCAGTAAACTATAATGTTAGGAATAGAAACAGTATTATAAAAATTATATTATATTTCTTCAACAAAATAATGTTTGATTTCGTCGATTTTACCAGGTTAGTGAAAATCTATCGATGTCGGAGGTTCACAAAAATCCATACATGTTTAATATGTGAAATATGTATTAGTTTTAATTTTCTAATGAGAGTCTACAGTTTCGACGATTTTAATGATCTCAGTGTTCGCTGTGAAAATGATTCTTAAACTTAATAAACTGTTTAAATCCATCCTATCGGAAGGAACGTACAAGTTCAATCATTTTATTAACATCGGTAAGGAAATTAAATAATTTTCAAACTTAACTGGTTTAATATATAAACAAAAAACACTATCGATAGATTCCGGTAGGAACACACTGAAGGGATGTATATTCAAAACAAAACAAAGAGTTTGTGTTAGACCATTGATGATTTACTATCATGAACTTCATTAAAAGAGTGTAAAAAATAAATGTAATGTAAAACAGGCACTACTTTTTTCATACCATTATTCCTATTCCATGAAAATATCCCAATATTCTGAATGAGATTTCTTAAATTCAGCTTAAAATGTGGTTTTATTCCATCCAGTGCAGCATTACCAATGACAATAATAATGTTGTTGAAAGTTTTAATTTCTAATATTTTACTACGTATGTTATTTATATTTACTGCTCTCCTTGTATTTTTACAGAAAGAAGACATCAAGACCAGAGTTACAATATGCATAGAGGTTAAAATCCATAGGTGCACTTTATTGAATCGATGTAATGGATGCCACAATAGATGAACATTTTTCTCTAAAACTATGACATTTCTTTGTGGACACCCGATATAACTTTAATATTCCCAATGATTACGAACATGTTTTTCGTCAATTAACTTTTACTAAAATTTATACACTCTACTATTATAAACCCATATTTATATTTTTTTGTTGAAAAAGAATATTACTTATTTGGAAGATCAATTTCACAAAGTTTAATTCGCTTTTAAAGGATGCTGCCATGAAAGAGGTATTTTAATCAAATTCTCCCATCCACTAAAATCTTTGAAAGCCTCATAGTCGTTTTGAAACGACTAAAGTAGAGCGTGTTTTAATTAAATTTTATTTTTAAGATTTTCTATTGCAACTTAAAAGTTAAAAGGTTTAAATGGAACGAAATCTATTTTATATCACTTGTTTATTTCATTAACAGCCACTAATATATAACCAAATATAACTATGTTGTTACCATAAATAAATGGTATTGCATCGTCATAGTCAAAACCTATCAATTATGTCATGTACTAATATTTTAAATATAATTTATTTTGTTATATTTCAAAGATATTTATGGGCCAAAATAGGCTTTTTAAACGCATTCCATACATCTGATAAATGCAAACACATCCAATAAGAATAGTCTGAGGATAAGTCACTTGAAAACAAGAGATAACAATATTGACAAGAGATAAACAATATTGACTATAAGGGATTAAAATTGATCAAAATTATTACTATAATATTCACATTTGATCAAGTTTCAATATCTTGACTAACGGTTGCCTGAATCAATATATCAAATCGACATGTGTGTAGTAAGTATTCATAAACATTTCTTTTTTAATGGCGTGTCACATGAAAAACGTATGTAACTAAACCGTTAAATTTACTAGTGTAGGATATAAGTTCAAATTTCTTAGAAACCATACCCTAATCACAAGTACACAATTATATTACAAGTATAATAATTACAAGACTACAAACAGCTTAACGATCTACGTCTTAGATCATGCAAAATGATGTTAACCCTATCAGAGGCATAGCTTACAGTAAGGATTTAAAGTTTTAATAACTGTAAATCATTTAGCTCAACGCATTACTTTTTAAACTACGAAATGATACGAAATAGATATATTCTCGTGCAGTAGTTAATAAACTAAATTATAACGTAACAAGCATGAATATTGTCATTTATTTTGTTTGAAATTAATTCATGAAATCCTAGATCCTCGTTAAGAAACTTAGAATCATATTAAAACAAGAGTTTAATCCGGGTTTTTTTCTTAAAGTTTGTACAAGGATTAACGCATTAATAAGTAACGCCTTACCCCTCGGAAGGAAAGTTAAATAAATTGCCTTTATACTCTGTTCAGAGTTGTTTAAAGGACCAATTTACTTCCAAAATATCTACTAAATTATAAGTTTTTCTACCCACGGATCAGTCTAAAAATGTTATTATTTCTTAACTATTGAAATGTGGAATTGAAGATGTAAAATAATATTTTAAGAAACATTCTGTATTTCGATCGACCAAAGGGTATTTCGTATTCCGAGCACGTGGAGTCAGAGAAATTTTTTTATGCATATGTAGATCTGTTTATAAAAATTTAAGTTTTTTATTATGATAGAACAATAAAATCAAATTTTTAAATAACCAACCAGTTAGAAAATGGGGGTAAATCAAACTTATAACTACAGAACCTTTTGATACAATCTATTTTTACAGCTAATTTAAACATGTTTAAAATTATATTAATTTATTTTATCACATGTTTATCAGCAATTCTTCGTAATAAGTTTCGTTCACATCGTTTTCTTAACATCATCAAAATAATTCGTTAAAAAAATCCGTTTTTTCTAAGCCTTTTTGGAATGGTCCTTAATGAGAAGTATTAAATAAAGTCATATGCCTCAGAGTTTATTACAAGTTTAGTCTTTGTATTCCGAGCAATTTGCCGCAAACCACTCATTGAAAAATGTAGGATTTTATTGCATAGGGCCTATTAAAGGTTTTTTTTTTATTTTGGACTATGTATTGATTGAATGTCTTTTTCAAATCATTTAATGGAGATTGTGTTGTGGTATTATTTATTTATAGAGAACCTTTATTTGATGTAAGCCATCCTCATAGTTTAACATTTTATTCTGACTTCTCCTGCTTCCTTTCCCTAATAGAAAAAAAATCATTAAAATAGACTTACTTAATGTACTTAATGTCTTAAAACTGTGTTCAATGTATAGGTGGTCCATATTTCTTAGTACCAAAATTATAAGAGTTTTTCTGGACTTTTGAAACGTCTGGTAAATATTAGGCCTATATACCTGTTATTCATAGGCCTATATACCTATATTCATGTTAGGACTATAAAAACCAACTCAAAGTGGAAATCATAATTTTAATACATTCTTTTGTTTGTAAGATCTTAGTTAACGTTATTTTTTCCCTTTAACAAAAGCAGATATAGCAGATGTTGTTTTTTATCAATTTATAATAAATTAGTGGTCAATAATATACAGTTGTACAGCACTACTATTTGAATTTAGTATGCTTAATAACTTTCCCTATACAGGCGGCAGTCAAATTATAGTTGATTGATTAATTTGTGAAATAAGCATACCTTTTAAAAATGTTATTTAATGTTTTTGTTTCACTGTCTTCTTTCAAAACATCAATATTTAGATCTGAGGTTATGATAAAAACTATACCCAATAATACATGCAGGTCTTCGTTTGAATTTCTGTAAAATGAAAAGAGATTAAATCATTTTTACCATCCAATGAAAACCTCACTTCAGTGCATTCGAAATGCGTAGCCCCTTTAATTCTATATACTTTGCATTGTAATAAATTATTTAGGTAACAAACTATCTGTTTCCTCACTGCATTTAGGTGGAGCCTTTGTTTAGCAAGATCTATTCAATGGTAACATTTTGATCGAACCTTTCCAATTGTTTATACAATACTGTCTGATTACTTCAATTTAATGTCACTGCTATTATTATCATTGATATTGCGAATCCTATTTAAATTTTAGTCAACTTCTTTCATTTGAAAGTCTAAAGAACCGTTATTTAAATATTTGTATTAAATTTCCTTGATGTGACCACTATGTTATTTTCTTATAAGAATGGTGAATCTGTAAATAAATTGAGTTAATTTAATCTTGTCCGTAGGGCGTTTTATAACTCATTTTACCCTTCTAAAGCAGCCGACAGTAGCCGTTTGTTTCAGCCTCTTAAAAAGAGCTTGAATGTTTTCATTTTGAAAACATGTTGAGAAATTTAGGCTTACACCAATACAGCCAATCCGGCATCATAAAATTGTCATGTTTTTTTTGGCAGTCTAAATGAGAGCAGTTAGTGTAACCAACCATCTTGCATAAACACAGTCTGAACAGCACCATTCAGTCTAATAATAAATACTATAAAAATGTATAAAGGTATTTAGATTTATAAAAGGTGCATTTGACAGAAGGAATCTCACAAACACTAGGAGAGATTAAGTGGAGCGATGTATCCTGCAGGAGCAATATACACTGCACGGTAGTACAGCGCTCTGTTACAAGTGTATGTGAATTTAGTATTTATCAATAATGATTATAAAATAATGATTATTATTATGTTCCTTTATGTTTATATATAACTTTAGTTATACATGTTCATTATTTATCTCAATAGTTTATTTTAAAATTTAAAATGTTATCTTATAATTTTAATAAAACTTTCAATACTTTTTATTTTTATGTTTATATTTTAAAAAAATCATCCTTCTGAAAGGTAGTTTTAGGAACACTGAGGGAAGAAGTTCCAAAACCCAATTTGTCAAAATACTAATTGTAAATCATGACTTTTACTTTCCATATTTGGACCGGCTAATTTATTTCTGCGACTTGTACAAATACTACAACTGCCAGGTAGAACTCTATATCGAAGGCCATGAAAAAAATTTTTGTAGAACTTGACATTTATATTATAACGATTTATGTCATTAATTTATAGATTGTATATAAAACTTATTCTTTATATCCATCAAATCTTCCACGATATTCATACAATTAATGAGTACCCGACGAAGATTAAATTAATAATCATGTAACACTTTGCATTGAATATATATATAATGCTATGAAATATAGCATAGGAAATTTATAGTGACCATGGATGAATAAACAATGAAAATATATATTATTAAAACTAACAAATCGGATAAATGAAATTCAATATTTACTTTTATTTATTAATTTTTATAAAATAGATAGTTGTTTTTACTCTAAACACCAAAATTGTGTAGTAAAAATGTTAGAACCCCGTAAAGCACTATAATAATAAAATAAATCATAGGTATATAAGTGATCTATAAGGCATTGAAAGCATTTTATTTCCAAATACAAACAATACCCAAACTACATGTTGCTTTTTTCCCAATATCTACAATCAACAATCTACATGTTGCCTTTTGTTTTCCAATATCTACAATTCCCAATCTACATGTTGAATTTTCTTTCCCAATATCTACAATCCAAAATCTAAATGTTGCCTTTTTTCCCAATATCTACGATCCTCAATCTACATGTTGCATTTTGATTCCCAATTCTATCCCCAATCTACATTTTACATTTTGATTCCTAATATCTACAATCCTCAATCTACATGTTGCATTTTGTTTTCCAGTCATAATGTTATCAATATCATACAGAGATATATGAACTTAAAATTGCATTGATATCAATTCATTCAATGATTTAATTTTTGAGTATGTCAGTTGAAAAATTGTGTGTATGTGAAGTACTCGTTCATTCATGTTTGATCTCATGCGATACATAAGCCAAACAAGTTCTATTTATTTCAAACATATTATTAACATTTACTGATTTCATATGAAAATTTAAAATGCGTATTTCAAGTAGTTAGTATCTCAAAATTATAATATTTAGTTTACAGTAAAAACTTTTTAATACGGTTTCGTCGATACGACATTTAAAGAAATGATACATAGTCGAAGATGAATGTAAGTAAAGTGAATAAGCCGTAGCCGACTGAAGTCAGGTAATAAATAATGAAAGGCATATTTATGAGGTTCGCCCTACTTTGGACTCACCACCGTAAGAGCTATTTCAAAACTATTTTGATTGTTTCTGTTTTCAAACTCCAGTATATTTCAAGAGGCATGAAAAATTATTAGTAAATATAGATGAAACCGTACACAAACACACAAATATTAACTAGATTGATACATAGTGAATCCAATCACACTACAAAAATTAAAAACAGAATAATAAACTTTTATTACATTAGGAAAAAAATGTATTTTTAACTTTTGTCTAAAATATGACATTTGTTTTAAATATAAAATTACATATATTTATGGAACACAAAATGATCTTAATTTTTTATGATATATGCCCGTTTTATTTTTATTAGAGTTTTGCTTATAGATTAAATATTTAAAGTTGCCGAAAATAATATTATGAAAGAATAAAAATACTTAAAGACTTGAAAAATACTAAAAATATTTACTAACGGCCTAATCAGTCAAAAGTAAATATTTTAGAATTACTCCAAACATAATTGAGTTTGTCGGATAGTGCAGTTCTATCACGTGAAAATTTTTAAAATTACATTTATAAAGTAGATTTATAAAATGTTATTAAACTTATAGGAAAGTGACATGTAGATTACACTATTATTTAAGATAAGCTATTTTTTATCACATTTTTGTCAAAACTTGGCACTTAATTCTAAAAAAAAATGATATATTAAAAATCGTTCTGACTCTTGGCTGTTTATACGATATTAAATTCTTCTTCGTAGCCATCGTACCTGCAATGCATCATAGATACATATTCATGCACATGCATTTGCATATATTCTACTCCAGGGTTTTAAACTAACTTACGCGTCTACTGCAAATTTAACATAAAACTTAAACAATTTGCTAAAATATAATTTAACCTATGTAAATGATGGAGTTTCATATAATTGCTCCGCCCAATAAATGTGAGAATGTAGTAGTCAATGATTAAATGAGTAAATACAAACTTAAAAACTTCATAATCTATGTTTTTTAGCATTTACCTTAGAAAATCTAACTCTTTAAACATCCCACTTAAAATTTAACATCTCTCGTCACAATGCTTATTGACCATAAAACTCTAAAAACATCTAAACTATTCATTGTTCATAAAGTCTAAATAGTACAAAAAATAATAATTTGAACTACGCCATTTTTTCTAAACATATGGGAATTAAAATCAAAATAGTCAATAATTGCAAAATTTTGTGTCCTTGAATTGCCAATTGGGAAAATCTTAAAGGGAATATGGAGGCCGCTATTTTGCCATTGGCGAGTATAGCTATGCCATCACATAAAACAAAGACCAACATCTTAATCTTATAAATGTTCAATTGTTTTGAAAATGTTGAAATTTTTTATATTGCTCTAGTATTTCAACATTACAGATCCAAACCAATTCTGAAAGCTACTGAGAGGAGAAACTACTAAAAACGAGGTGTAGAAAAATATTTTCATGTTTTTCCAATAATTTACAATTATTCTCATATCTGCTTTTCCCATTTTCTTATTTTTTTATTATTTCTTTTTTTATACAACTTAGTGCAAAGGTTTCATAGAGTTCAAAACTAAGAGCTAAGTGACGACTAATTTAGTTGAATAATGTTCCGCACTCAATGAAGGTAAGTGCACAAAACGAACGAACCATTTTTCAGCAAGTAAGTAGAGCTAATGACTCGTCTTGGAAATAAAAGATTTTTAGGCCTTAAGGTACCAATTGGTGTTAACAGCTAATCACATCAAGATGTTTTATCATATACAAATTAATGGAGGTGCTCTACTTTGGTAGCTCCTTCAAAATTAAAGTAATTATATTTCAAGTCACAACTAGTACTTTATTATTATTATTATTATTATTATTATCAATATAAACCAATTATATCATTATAATACATTCTTTTCTTATGTAATTATTGCTTGATATAAATCCATCACCAATTAATTTGTATCAAAAGACCATCGAAACTCTCATTATTTACCACTCTGTGTCAAAGGTATCGAACATCAAAGAGGTCATTACGCCTGTTAGATGCTCCTCATTCTGCTATCTGAACTTCTTAAACTCTTTAAACGAAGAAACATTTAGAGAAAAATATGGTGTACAAGCCCAACGATAACAAGTTATGGAAAGACAGAAAATGCATTAAAATTATTGAGTCTGAGTTATTTCTAATCTCGAGTATACATTATATTCTACATACATAAATATTCCAGATATTGCATCTTGCATAGAATTGAGTTCCATGGAATAACTTTTAGTAACTATTTACTAAACAATGCGACCCATGCCAGTGAAATTGCAGACGCGTACATGTCAAATATGTGAATCCAAATATGTGATTTCATCTCTGTGTTGCTTACTGCCCAGTTATACCTATTTATAACAATGCGTTGTCAATTTAAGGGGCTTGCTGCAGTCACAAAAAAATCCTAATTGAGGATCGGCTGATCATTAAAAAAATAAATAACAGAATATGAACAATTTTTATATTCATTTAATATTTGATTTTTCATTTCATATAATCTTCAGAAAATTAGAATTCCAATATAGTTGATTTATTTGTGTTATATTTTTATATTGCATTGTTTCGTATCGTATCATATAATAATCATGTTATATTACAGTACATTATATGATATTAATTAGATTACACCATATTGCAAAAAATAATTAGAAATCTAATAAGTACAATTCATAACATCATATTTGATTTCTCAACTATTTATAGAAATATATCGTCAAAATACAATATTACACATAAGCACTCTGAAGGCACCAGTGGGATAAGACTACGTGTAATCTTACATTGGATGGAATGTGAAAGACGTTGAGTTAACAAACGGACCTCCATAATACTACTTTGAGACAGGAACCACACATTGTGGGTATTTTAACTTGAATATGAATGAGAGATGAGTGTAAGATGATAGTGGCGCGATCTTGTAGTCTTGTTACTGACTAAGGCCAACATTCTCCTTAGAAAAGACTGTTATGTTAATTAATAGCCCAACAGCCAATGGTGTCTAGGGACCTGCAGTACCGTGAGATCCGAAACACAATTTCAACCTCATATATACCAATTGGTCTAATTATGAGAATGATCTTTTTGGGTGAACTAGTGCGGACATTAATATCCACCGGGGAAAATCGCATCCACAAGCCATCGCTTATAACTAACCACAATTCGTGACCTCCAAGTAGCTGGATTACAGAACGACGCCACCATCCCAGTACATAGCAATGTAGAGAAAGAATTCAAATTTATAAAATAATTGGTTTAGATTTTCCCTAATAATAAAAACGTTAAAGTAAACAATGCTTTACTAGATCAGTAAATATGTTCATTGAGCGTTATTATCTTTTGACCCTTGTAATGAACATGGTAAGGAATTCTATTATGATAAAACATGTCTAACAAATTAAAAACTTTTATAAACTGGAAGCAAGTATTTCTTGATATACGAAATTCATAGACTTTTGAGACCTTTTCTTAGCCATGTATTACAAATAATAACTAGAGATCAACTCCTGATCGAAATTCGATCAAAATTTCAGTTGAGCTGGACTCAAGAAGTTTAAAAACATTTTATAACTGAAACATCTGTTCTTCCTATTTTTCTAGCAGATATTAATGTATAGATTTATGCAGGATAGACATAAAGTCTGGAACCTGTATAGTACCTTTTAAATTATTTAATTAGGCGTAATAAAACTGAAACTTTGAAAACTGATTTTCAATACCAAAGTCTACTTCCCAAAGTACTCCAAGTGGAGATGGTCCTCAAGGAGTCAGAAGAAATCTTAAATCTAAGCAAAGGGCAATATGAACATTAAACTAAAGGTCTCCTCTCGATGAATATAGGACAATGACACAAAATCGACCTCAAAAGGATGGCAGAGTCAAATATGGCCGGTGATCAAAGTTTGTTTTAAAATCATATTTTAAAAAATGCAATAATTCGCAATACACTCGACGTTTTGTGGTCGGGTTAGCGGCAAATTTCTCAGAATGCAGAGCTCTTTGAATTATGTATCATATGACGAAGGCTAATGAAGTTTTTTCCAAGACTTCCTGAAGGGGACGTCTTCAGTAGAAGTCGTTAGAGAAACTTCTTGTGGACGTCCCCCCTTGGACGTTCTAGGTGAATAATTACTTTTTGAAGTAGACTTTGAGACCAAAAATTTGTTTGTAAAGTTTCAGTTTTAATAATTTAATAATTTTAAAGGTACTATATTGTTTGCAGACTTTTTTTTTCAAAAACCTTTCCTATTTACGTTTACAGACTTTATAAATAAGTATTTCGTAAAAACTTTATTTATCGAAAATTTAATCAGAATATGTCTACAGTGTTTTCAAGTATAGACCTACAATAATAGCAATATACCCGGTTGTTTCTATCCTGTAAAACTTTGCAATATGCTACAACGGTGCCCATAAAACACAGAAAAACTACCAATTTGAAATTATTTGTGAAACATTTTGTGGTAATTTTAACACACTGGCATTTAAAATGAGTATTTAAAAAAAATCAATTCGGCCTGCGACAACTAATGAGGCCTGGTCTTCAGTAGGGAAGTGGAAAGAGGGACTGGACTGGCAGTGCGGAAGTCCGGCGTTCCAGTGGTAACCAACCTCAAGCTTCCGAAATGTATTACCTACAAAATGTATCGATAATTATCACCTATTATTTCAATTGACTAAAATGGAAGACTGAAATTGACTATCAAGTCACCCTATTCTTGATTTACAAATAGCCACGAGGTAATGTGACATGAACACTTCCAATACAACAACAACCAAGAGGTTATTGTTGTTGATGGGACATCTAAGAACACGAACCATTGATGAAAACAACAATTTATTAATTATCGTCGCTATTCTTAAGAACTCTTTTGTAAATTATTGTACAAAATAACAGAACTGCCGTGTTCTACTAATATTTACTCACATTATATTTACTTTATACTTATATTACTTTTTCCATGTTTTACTTTTCGGAAACATCAAGTAAAGTAAATAAAATTATTATTTCTTGATAAGATACTGTTGTAATAATTTATGAAACGATTATTTATGCGCTGATAAAGTAGTGACTGCGAGACAAAAATTTAAATCAACCGAACATGATTAAAGAGCATTGGATTTTGCCGATCAGACATGTCCTTTGTTCACATCGCCAGCGGTGTCTAATGAACTACGTGACCCCGATGCCATGTGTTCAATCAGGGAACGCTGTAATTCTGTTCCTACATTTTTTTTCGTCTACAGGGCTCATTAAGTTAAATATTTGGAATATCTGAAATTTATGGCCCATTTATTTGTGATTTTAAATAAGCTATTTTAACCTGTTTTAGTGTTTGATGACACACCGTTGTTTATTATTGCATACCACTAATATTGAAACGTACTGATGCTTCTTAAATAATTACCAATTGCTTAAGTTTGGCTAAGAAATAAAAAAGATATTTGACAGATTTCAGCACTATGGTATCTCGGCAATCCTTAAATTTTGTGTAACAGAACCATATCCTAATTTATTAGCGAAACATTTTTTTATTTAATAAGTGACTATTTTTTATGAAGTAACTCTGTATTTTTATTTTCATGACATGTCATGTTGGAACATATTCACGAAGGAGACCGTAATATTTATTTGTTTCGGTTAACCAATCCTGGAACGCCATCAACTGTGGCCGAAGCGAACAATCGTGATGATACGTCTACTGTGCAGCGATCTCATCTCAAGATAGGGAGATTCTTTTACTGCATACTATTGCAAAATAACATTTTTGTTACATTTAATATCTTAGGCTCACCACCTAAAATTAATGCAATTAATGAACTTTAAATAATTTTAATAGAGTTACGTAATTAAGTATTTATTGACATTGGAAAAATTATTTTTAATCGTAATGCTTACAGACTTAGTGAGCATTGTAATATTTAAGTCATTTTAATTGATTTGTGTAAGTATCAGCATTAAAGTCGTTGTAATATTTAAAGCAATCTGCTTCATAAAGATAAACAACAGATTAACGTAAATACTGCAGTAGTTTGGAGTTCTTCCAATGGTGAAAATGTCTTACTATATCTCAGAAGAAAATAAAACTGCTCACAAAATATCTTTTTCGTTGAAAATATCATTCGTTGCATTAATGATCTTCTTATATGTTTTTATATTAGAAAATACCACAAAAGTACAAAGATATCGACCTCATTCTAATGGCATTTTTTACTTACATTGTTGAGTTTCAATTCGCATTAATCTACAAGTGCAATATTAAATTTGTTGACAGTGGTTAAAATAAAATTTAAGTTATTTTGCAACATTTATTGATAAAACTATCGTAATAAATTAGTAACAGTTTAATTTGTATTTAAACTTAAATTCTACCATTGAATTTACCTAATTGGCAAAGAATGTTATACTCTGATGGAAATGTAAAAGCGATTTCATTTGGGGTTAATGAAAATAAAATGCACATGAATCATAACCTATTCTTGAATATCTTCATGATTTGAAATGAAATTATTAATATTTGTTTCTACAGTAAAATCAAAGTTTGTTTCTTAAGAATAATCATATAAATATAATATATCATAAGTTATCCTTGTAGCACGTAATTACAATGAAAACATTTACTTACAACCGAAAGCAAATAAAACATTGTTCATATTATCTTAAATTAATAATTATCAAATAAACCATTACCCTCGTATTTTGTAAACTTTTACTTTTTTCTTTGATAACACGTTATACCACGAATACTTTTATCAGCATTTGGGGTTCCTAAAGGAAAGATCGTCATATTTCAAGGTTTATAAATATCGCTTGATGACTTACGTGATCATTCTTTTATTCATGACATTTAATACAATTATAACTTCTTTAAGTTTATCTCAGTACTAGTTTAATAATCTGTTTGAGGATGTGTGTGCCCTGAGTAAGTTTCAATGTATATGTTTTTTCTCCTTTAATCTTTTTGTTTTGAATAAATAAAACAATAAAGAATTTTCACAAACTACATGACAAAGCCAATAGTAGACAATGGGCCAATAAGGCCCAGGAACGCTGGAAAACTTGAATTTTTCTATTTTAGGAAGTTAAACATTTTCAACATCAGTTTGAAAGAAGAATGATTTCTCTCACGCTGTGCAACTTAATTATTCGTCATTGATGGTCATTGATGGCGTTTTACTAGGAAAATAAAAATCAATTTATTTTTTAAACTGACACATTTTTTCGTAAAAATTATTCATAAAATATGACTATGTTATCATGTCATTTCCAAAAGGTTATAATGATTTACACAACATATCTCTATAAAGTTGTAGCGTGATACAAAAATTAGTTTTCAATAAAGATGAGTAGGCTCTACAAAGTATTTATTTGAAATAATTTGTTTTTAGAACCTACGTTTTATGAAATTATAGTAAGTTATAAATTATTAAAGAGTATTAATGTAAGATTACTAAAATAATTTCTTATACTTAAATAAATATTTTATTTTTATTTTAAAGAAATACCATGTTGGAGTAGCAGTGAAAAGACAAAAATTAAATAAAACACGAGTGCTGTCATGAATGCTGTCACAAACACAAACATTTCACGTTGTTTAAATAAAGGCTGAAGAAGACTGTAATTTTTCTAAACCCCGCTATTTTTATTAACTATTTGAATAGTTTGTGTAAATATTGTTTAACCAGAAGTTTGAATCAATTAAGATGATTGAGAGATTTTTTAAAAGACTAAGAGCAAAGCCTTAAACTGAAGATACGTAAGTGAAACTTAACTTTAATACTACTTAGAAAACGTTGAGAGGTATTCGCTTAAAACATTGTTTACTGTATAGTAATATAAATAATTGAATTTTATTTATAAAAATTAGCTAAATTATCTTCTAAATTAACTTTTGTAAAATGATTCTAGTCATCTGTTTCTATTCAACAAATTATCAAAATCCCTAATAAATAAAAAGTACATCTTGATAATGGTATGTGATTTTTAAGGGCAGCAGTCTCACTACCCCATAATAATATCACTACGTATTCTGTTATGTATACATTGATATAATATGTTAAATTATGAACTTTAATTTTTAAATTAAAACAGTGATAAAATTAGGTTGTATTGATCAAGAGTGGTGTATGTTTAGGGAGTATACAAAAATTAATGTATATCAATGGTCATTATATACGTGATATAACTGAGTGTTATCAACAATACAATCATTCAATGGTACTTTTAGGAAATACATAAAATCATGATAAAACTGTGCCAATGGGTTGGAGGGACTCCAAACTACGCTAGTAGTTTTGTCCGATGTCCATTTCAATGATTTATGACAAAAATAATTCATGTTTATAAATTTTTATTTCAGGCCAGTAAGATTCATTGTCAAATTATTTTCTTTGTACAGTGTGATTCATAATGCTATAACTATTTATTGGCATCAAACTAAGTTGCACGCCTAGGAAGAACCTTGTGAGATAGGTGACACTTTGGTAAATCACCCTTAAGGGAATCTCAGATAAATATAGTTAAGAGTTAAGCTTCACCACTCTTTGTTATGAAGGAGGTTGACGTCTCTTTGCCGACGTTGTGTGGGACCCGCCTGAGCCATTCCCCCTAAACACACACACTTTCCAGGCTTTGTTCCCCCCAGAACTGTTTGTCACATTACTTCGGGGGGTTCTAAGATGACAAAAGCCTTTTTCCTGGTTAAAACTAATTATCATCTGTCGAATTGGATTATACATTTGGATCAAAACTATGAAAAAATTGGTATGATCATTTCCTTTGTTAAAATGAGTGGGATTGATAACTAATATGATCTTAAGAATTTTCATTTAATTAGTAAAGTTCCTTTTCTTAAGTCCCGTATGATTCCAAGTAATTTTAGACAGCAGAGAAAATCCCAGTCGCTTATTTATTTTCAATTCATGTAATGAAGTCACTTGAAACTGTTTAGTTGAATGTAAGTAAAAAATTCATATTGAATTTTAAAACAAACATTAAAAAAATTAATACTTTAGTATATATCTCTTTTTTTTCAAAAGCTAATAAAATCTATTCACCGATGAGAATTAAGTATAAAAGAATATAGGAATAATTACATTTATTCAAATAATTGTGCAATAATTACTAAATGTTGCGCAGACATAAAATAGCTATTTGTGTATTAAGAGCGCAAATAACGTCATTGCCGCTCGAGAATGTAGTTGGCCGCACGAAGCGTCAGCTGAGTGCGGCCAAACATTTCGAGAGCGGCAATGACTATTTGTGCTCGTAATACACACAATATTTTTCCTACCACCATAATTACAACAGATTAAATGTATTTAATAAACGTACACAATTATATCAACTTTAAATTTAACTTCATTAACTTTCATTATCTTAATAACTGTAATAAATCGTAATCACTTGCATAGATGTGTAACCGGAAGTTAGTGTTATCAAAATACTGACCGTGAAATCAGCTGATTCAGAGCAAAGCAACTACAATTAATTTGTAATAATTATGGTGATTGTCATGTGGTTTCTGACCAATAGAAACTAGTCTGTGTTGTGACGTCACCTTCTTTACCGTTCTAACCTATTGTAGATTTAAAATAACCTTGATTTAGCGTGCGCCAATGTTCCATTACCGCTCTAGATCGGAAAAGGACCGGAAAACGGAAATGAACTGTTTTGCGTAGGATTACAGCTGTGGCAATGTGATTATTTCCATGCAGTGGTAGGAAAAATAAATAATAGTTTGAGCTCGAAACTACTAACAATATAAACGTAGCAAAGAAGCATATTATACCAATATTCTGGTATAAAATACCCCCTTCGATGAAATCCAAACGATCAATTTTTTATCGGACTGTTTTACTGTTGTTGTTTCTCATACTTTTTGCATGAAACTTCAAAACAAAACAGAGAACTCTACGAACAGTTCGAAACCAAGGGATGGAATATTGAAAGGACTATCATATCTGCATATCGGGCGGAGATGCATTGTCGACGTGCTGTGTGTGCAATACGGTGTATGTTCGGACACTTAACAGCAAATGGCAGGAATATATTAAAATGGCTAATATATTTTCATTAAATTATTATAAATAAAATCAGTTTCCCTAAGTTGAGTATAAAAACTGCTCAACTTCCTCTGGGTTACCATTCAAAACAATATTATATTTTTTCTATTTTTGAACAAGCCTTTCTACAACAAAGCTGTCATCATCGGGTCCGTTGCAAATAAATAAAACACCTGATGATGACAGATTTTCTGTAGGCCTTGTCAAAATATAGAATAAAAAAATCGTCGGTCTTTGTAATTTAAAATTTAGAAATATATACTCCACAAAAATACACCGTACTAAATACGTGCTGTATCCGTTACTTCTAGATTATTGGTTCTTACATAGCAAATTGATTTATGAATTGTAAAAATGAGCATACAGTAATTACAGTATAAAGGGTAACATATACTTCAAAAGAAATCCAACAAAATGTGGTTCATTAGGTGCGGTAGTGTGTTCATCTTACCAACATTTGCTAAACTGTACTTTCATCCTAATGGACGCCCTTGTTACAGTTTATTAAAATATTTATATCTTGTTTTAATGGCACAAATAAACTTTACTACCACTTTAATTTTGTAAGAATCTTGTCTTTAGATGGAAACATAATATTAATGTCTATGTCATAAATTTTAACTAAGATAGTTGAACTTAACAATTAAAGTGTACACATTTACATTAACCGACTAACAACTTATTGGACCTCATACCTATCATACTCAAACCACGTAAAAAATATTACCTTAATGCCTTACAATTTAAACAATTAATTACATAAAAAAACAAAAAAACAAAAAAAAAAACAGAAAATAGGTAGGCTTCATATTAACCCATTATAAAAGTCAGTAAACTCATTAATTAAAACACATGATGAATTCAATTTCTTCATGCAACTCTAAATTTAACAAAAAATATGGTCTGGCGTTTTGTAACAATGAATTTTACCTACAGAAATTGATAGTTTAGTTCGGAGTAGTTCATAAAAGATAACCTACCATGAGAGGAAAACATTATCTCCACCAGTACACCGTATAACTCAATCGGGAGTGGTGCACGATTGTATCTAGCTCCTGAATTGAACATTTGCTTAACTGGGTTGCTCCAACCGGCCTTTGAACTTAATCGGTTTAAACTTTGATACAATACAATACTATGGAGGTGCTTCCTCCAACAAAAATACTTGTTATACTTTGTTCGTTTTTGCTTTGAAAGAGGAAATTTCATTACAATCATATTTAGATTAATGATATAGCACAAACAGTTATAACTTTACTAAGATAAATCTTTACAGCCTAAATCTTTACTAACATAAATCTAACATAAATGTTTATGTGAATTGCATATATTGTTTAAGTATAATAATTTATAACATAAAGCTAAACTTACTTAAGCTTTTTTAGTATGTGTTTAATGACATTTGCACCGACACATTTTTCCACTTATTTTAGTTGCTCTTCAATATGTAATGTGTGTTTTTTTTTTTGTTTTTTTTTATAAATTCGATTTTACCGTCACATTAATATAAACAAACCAAGTACTAAGTATCAACTAGGTTTAGGAAAACTTTTGCCGGTACAATTAGTGTACATATTTTAACAAACTGAAATTTATACTTTAATATTGTTACATAAATCTTATCAATATTTTACTCATATGAAAATGTTAAAAATGTATACTAAGATACAGTAACTAATAACACAGGTATGTATTAGGTATTTACTTATATTTATACACAATTAATGTATTTTATGTGTCACTATAATATCTTTATTTAGCCATGGTAAATAATAACTATTTTACAAATAAAATAACAACAAATACTTTTTAGGTTAATCTAAAAAGGACGATAATTGCCTTTTATTTCTACAAAAGTCGTCCGCGAAATGATAATTTTAATACAACCTCAAATAGAGTGATAGACTTTATCCTATATTAGTTTTGTCATAATCACCAATAATTATTTTACAAGTAATATTAAAATGAATTTCATAATTAAACCAAATATAAACTCGTTGCATAATGATTTCATTATGATACATAAGTCATTTTTATGATATAGGTTCTAGACGAATGAGAGCTCCGCATTTGACAAAAGTATTGTCACTCTAGAAATCATACGCAATTCGCAGATCAGCTAATTGTTTCATTACTATTCATACATTGGTTTCTTTTCCCTAAACCTTAAAATAGTGTGATCTAAAGTGATTACATCAAAAGTCGAATATACGGTATAGAGCGGCATCGGGTGACATCCTAACTTATAAATAGTCGACATGTTTACTAGGCTACGTTACTCTTGCAATGATTTACCAAATTAAAAAGTGTTGTGGATAAATTAGTGCATGTAAAGATTGTATTCGGACTCTAAGTTACTTGTGAGATATTTAGATTCAGCACTTTACACTTGCCTTAGAGCCTTTCATAGAACATTCGTTGCATATACTATTACCATAGGATTACGTATTGTGATATACACAATAGGTATCTTAGCGTCATTTTATTATTTTTCAAATATCTATGAACAAATGTTTTTTTTTTTGTAAACTTAAGTTTAAGTTACTTGGTAAGGTGATAACGTTATATTAGGACGCGTGGAACTCTTCCAACCTCGGCTAACGGGCTGACCAACTGCCACAATCAATGTCACCTACCTCCAACACATGGACAGCTGCCAGATCCATCCGAACACTCAGCGATGCTCACCACTTTTTATCTCATATACATAATAAACATTACGATGCAGAAAAGCTGAATAAGAGGAAAAGAAACATGCTTGCCTATTAATATACGTGCTTTTAATATTTTAGATAAACTACAGATCTCAAAAGTATTACGTTTATTTCAAATTGTAATCATTATTGTAATTGTGCATTACGAGTTATGAATAAATAGATCAATATCTCACTGTACGGAGGTTTACGGGTATTACTAACAAATTGCCGGCTTTGATGTGACACATAGTAGTGTAATGTCCATTAAAATAATTTGATTCAATATACACTTGTGAATGTATATTGTAACAATGTAGTATTTGTTTATGTACGTACATGCCGCTTAAAAAACTAACAAATTAAATATTCAAAATTATAAATAATGTAATGAACCATTCTTTAATAGTTTAATCCACGAATAACCCTTTCATAAGAGTATTTTATGTCAGTTTTAATGTAACAGTTAAAGGCACGGCATTGTTGGGCCCAGGCTGTATTTCGTAAAGAAACTTTCATAGTACATCACCTTCCCTTCATTCTGACATGCATATTCATAGATATTTACATAATCTACCTGAGTATTAAACTCTATTTCAAGCGACAATGGCAGTAGCTTTATGTTACTTTTTTACCACGCAGCCCTTTTTTAATTAGTCAAATTGTTTTATTTAAAATTACATTTGTAAGATCAGATGTTTTTATTTCTAAATTACTTTCATTTATAACTTTTTTCTACTTTTCGTTTTTTCTACTTTCTGAGGTATAAAAATTTTCGACTTTAGGTAATCATAGTTAATCATCTAATTTATCTTCTAAATAATCGTAATAATCATAAGCCTTTTAAATTAAGTAGCACATTGCACTGAACTGTCCCTCATAGATGTGATCCTTTTGTTTTGCAAATAAATAACAAAAGAACATGTAACTTGTATTTTTTAAATACAATTTTTACTGAACTGTCGAATATTTGAGTATTTTTTATGTTTATTGGTGTCTAGAAAAACTCACAACTAGCATACAAACACTTAACCGTTCTATCATTTAATTAACTAAGTACAAGGGGTACCGAGCTTAAGCTCGGTAAAATTATTACTTTCGTTCTCAAGCAAAGCTCGTTCGCTCCGCTCACTCGCCCTCTTAATTTTTAAGTACGAGCTCGTTCGCTTCGCTCACTCGCCAGGCCAGAGGTGATATGCATTTTGGTATAATTTTCCTTTCAAGATATAATACATTGGTTTTATCTACAGTTATCAGCTGACTTTTGTTCAATTTAAAAACCTCCATTATGATACATGGGAACTTTGAAGGAGTCTAGTGCGAAAACCGGATTTTTTCCAGCTATGGGAACAACGCCAATTGACTCCTGGTGGCCAAAACTCCCATAATCAACCAAAAAATAAAAACCCTTACAGCGAAAAAAGGTTTGTCCGTACAAACGGAGCTTGTTTTAGAGTATAAGATATAAGATAACATAGGTAAAATTAAATTCATAAACATAAACAAATACCAAAATTATTATATTAAAGCTTCAAATGTTTATGTTACAAAATAAAGAATGTTCTTCCTTTATCTAATTGCATTTGTTATTACATTATTGTGACAATTAATTTATACATTATTTAATTATAGTAGAATAAGGTAATTTAGTATCTGGTTACAATGCAATATGTTTATGCTGGAGATCCTGGATGGTACGTTGACAGTTCAGACAGCGGTTTTCAGATTTTCTTTTCCTTTACTCCTTAATACTAATATTAATATATTTATGACTTCAATTCAAGATGACAAAAAACGAAAATTTTTCATAGCAGTGGTACTACTATACAAAGCCAACTATTTGTATCCCAGAAATAAGTAATATTTGGATAAAATAGGTTGTAACGTTTTTTGAGAACAGTGTGTATACATACCACAGTGTAGGAAAAATTAAGTATTTAACTTGATAAAATATTAAATTTTAAATATATTAATCTTAAATATATTTGAGACAGCTAATTTATTATTTATATCTACTGCATCATAAGGAAGGCTGAAGAACATAGAAAATGGTTTCATTAAAAACCCAATGTTAAAGTTGGTTGGTAGGGACTCATAACATGGTTCTTTAGAGCATTGGTATTTTTAAACACAACATAAAACATGTTTCGTAGGTAAAATCTTCGTAAATTCGTTGTCTATTTTATATTAAGTATTATAAATCAGTCAAGTATAACCAACATTGACCTATTCGAAACGTCTTTTCCATGCAAATTCTGATTTAACATGTTAAGGAAGTAGGATTTAACAAAAACAAATTATTCTCAGAATTGGGATTTACTGCTTTTAAAAAGAAGTTTATTATCATAAACTACGAAGGCTAGACTCTCTCAAAATAATAATTAATTATTCTTTGTCAATGGGCAACTGTCCTGAAAAAAGCTTGTTTAAAATTGTAAATTTATTCATCAACAACTGTGTAGATATAGAGAAGTCCCATTATCCTACTGCTTACCATCAACACAGTGCCATCCCTCGATTGATGGAGTCTGCAAACAACATCTGTAATATTGTGGATCTCTTTGCTGACTCTAACTCCAGGATAAAGACACTAATGGAACAATTCCTTGAGGACAAAGTTAGAGCTGAGGAATGAAAAGTGTGGACTTATGTAGTACTTAATTTATTTTGTATTGTTTTCCTAGTCTAGGGTTATTTATATTAGATTTTATTGATGTTATTGCATTGTTATAGTTGTTATCGATTGTTTTGTTAGAATATGTATTGCATGTTGTTGTATTATTGCTTTGCGACTGTTAAAACCACTAAGAATTCGTAGACAAATTTAGTAACACTATTTTAGAAATCATTTTCTAATGTAAATTTTTAGATTGGATTTGTTGTATTGTTTTTTAGGTCTGTTATTTCCAAATTCCAAAAGTTGCTATATCCAAATATTTAAAACACTTTCTCAGTTAATAACTAGGTAAAATAATTTATTAAACATTCGTGTTATCATGGTGAGCGTAGTACTTGTTTTGGATATAGCAACTTTTATTACAGGTACAACTATTGAACAGTATCAAGTTTTATTGGGTTATTTAATTAGAAAATTAACTAATAAATAAATTAATTGATTTCCATCACGAAAAATTTCTTTGTGAATTGACTAATGCTTTGACCGTTCTTTAATATCACTCTTCATAATTTCCCAGCATTGTAATACGAATACGTTGTAGCTTTGTTTCTTAATTACTGGTATTTTTGTAAGATGTGCAAAAAAATATCATAACAGTTATGATGAATATCTATTTATTTTATTTATTTATTCATCTCCACGGCATACACCATTTTACAAAAAATATACAGTAGAATTTACTACTAGACTGGAAAATTTGACAGTAACAAGTGACCTGTTACTTGCTCCCTCTCTAGTGTCAGCCCAATGCACGAGCGAACCATTGAACCTCTCATTATTTACCATTCGGTGTCAAAGGTATCGAGCGTCAAAGAGGTCATTACGCCTGTTAGCTGTGCTTCCTACAGTCACCCTAATTTCTAACTATTCTAATTAAATGTCACTGAATAGGTCATGTGCCATGAATATAAGGAAATATGTACATTAAAGACGCAACAAATATTATGGGCAATGAAAAATGGTGTTTCATTGTTACGAGATAATATTATAATAAATATTAGATTTTTTTTATTTTTATAACTTTGCAAATTGAAGAAACTTTATTTCACATATAATTCTACCTTTGGACTTTTTATTTTGAGGTATCTGATCTGAATACAGATGGAAAATAGAACTAGATATAGAACTTTATAATCTTCCAGGAAATAAGGGAGAGCTGATTATAAATAACATATAGTTGCATATTTTGAGGAAGAGACAACTATGAGACGATTTTTATTTGCTGTAATCGTAAGAGTAAATAATGAAGTTTTAATAAGTAGTTTTGTGATACCACTAACTTACTAGTACTCCGTTTTGTAGAAATAAGACTGTATGAAAATTAGACATTTTTATTTCTAATTGAACATTTGTTTACTATATTATAACATTCTTTACACATACAGGCAAAAGTCTGGATACCCCCAGTTAACTTTTTAACGTGTTGCAGTAGGAAAACCAAACTCGGCACATGTTTACAACATCAAAAACTGCACTTTTTCATCAACTACACAACTTTGCCCCTGCCCCCAAAATGGGGTATTTTGGGGGCAGCCCCAAATTTTCAAATGTAAACCCCTATCGAGTGACCCCTCATTTTAAACGGTTTATCAAGAGAAATTAAATGGCGCAAACCGGAGGTCGATATCTCACCCCTAACCAAAATGGCAGCCATTTCAAAATTTGACATGGGCAAGCAAGTATAAGTATGGACACCCCCAATTAATTTTTTAACACGTTGCAGTAGGAAAACCAAACTCGGCACATGTTTACAACATCAATAACTGCACTTTTTCATCAACTACACAACTTTGCCCCTGCCCCCAAAATGGGGTATTTTGGGGGCAGCCCCAAATTTTCAAATGTAAACCCCTATCGAGTGACCCCTCATTTTAAACGGTTTATCAAGAGAAATTGAATGGCACAAACCGGATGTCAATATCTCATCTCTAACCAAAATGGCAGCCATTTTAAAATTCGAGAAAGGTAAATTGACTTTACATTAAATCAGAAAATAGCTTTCTTAGAATCGAGAATATCTGGAATTATTTTAGAATTGAACCTACTAGTTCATTTCTGCTATTAGGTTCAATTCTAAAATAATTCAAGAAATTATAAATTCCAAAAAGCTATTTTCCGATTTAATTTTAACAAATGTAAATTTACCCTTCTCGAATTTTAAAATGGCTGCCATTTTGGTTAGAGATGAGATATCGACATCCGATTTGTGCCATTCAATTTCTCTTGATAAACCGTTTAAAATGAGGGGTCACTCGATAGGGGTTTACATTTGAAAATTTGGGGCTGCCCCCAAAATACCCCATTTTGGGGGCAGGGGCAAAGTTGTGTAGTTGATGAAAAAGTGCAGTTTTTATCATTCTGCACGAAATCAGCCTGTTTTTTGCTCTCTTAATAGTACCAAAACCGATTCTTTTTTGTCCTAGGGCTTGAAAAATCATCTAGAGAATTTTTTAGGTCCTAGTACTGAAAAGTCAGCTGTTTGCTAAGTATATTAGTATACATTTATTAACGTTAAGGAGCAGAATTTTGAAATTCATACGTTATAAAGAGCATTGTTTGTAAATAACAGAAATGTAAACACTACATATTACTTACTTTGTAAATATAACCTCGAAAATACTACTTTATATTTTTAACGATTAAAAGTATAATTTCGCATCATGATAAAAAACGTTGTTCATCACTCGGAGCAAAAGTGTCTTTTTGATGCTTAATCGTTTTTAAAAACTCGGCTGCGCCTCGTTTTTAAAACACGATTGCGCACCAAAAAGACTCACTTTTGCTCCTAGTGATGAAAACTACTATTTTGATGTTGTAAACATGTGCCGAGTTTGGTTTTCCTACTGCAACGTGTTAAAAAATTAATTGGGGGTGTCCATACTTATACTTGCTTGCCCATGTCAAATTTTGAAATGGCTGCCATTTTGGTTAGGGGTGAGATATCGACCTCCGGTTTGCGCCATTTAATTTCTCTTGATAAACCGTTTAAAATGAGGGGTCACTCGATAGGGGTTTACATTTGAAAATTTGGGGCTGCCCCCAAAATACCCCATTTTGGGGGCAGGGGCAAAATTGTGTAGTTGATGAAAAAGTGCCGTTTTTGATTTTGTAAACATGTGCCGAGTTTGGTTTTCCTACTGCAACGCGTTAAAAAGTTAACTGGGGGTATCCAGACTTTTGCCTAACCCTGTATTTTTTAAACGAATAGTTTGGACATAATAACTCTTACAGAAGGAAGGTATATCCACGACAACTGTCTACATACCATATAAAAGTTCTGACCCTCTTCTTAACAATGAAATGTCAATAAAGAAATTCCAGAAAGGACGTAACATTCATGGAAACTATTTATGCTTCTCTTTGCTATTTTATTTCCGCTAAGGAACCCTCAAAACCACTTTTCTTTTGTACATTTTTAATGTTTCCTTAGTTAATATACTATGCAATATATTTTGTTTTAAGGAGACTTCTATTTTAATTCAATAAAGATGACACCAAATTATTTTTAAACTGTTTACTGAGAAAATGCTCGGCCCCCAGGTACTCCTGTAACCTAATACAAGTAAAGTATAACTTTAAATGAACATTGATCTTAAAATATCTCGAACGATTTTCTCCAATATTTGACGATAACTTAGTCATATGTATATAAACTATATGTATATATCTTCCTATAGTAGGAATAATCTTGGTTCGCTGTAGTCATGAATTAGTTTTAACATTGATCTTATGAGTTTAAAAAATTCATCTATTGGAGCTATTGTTGAAAATAACTGACTTAACTGTCAACCCTGTGGAACCACATGCTCCAGTATAACATGAGGTTTTCCATTGTCGCACGTTACTGAATTACTGAATGATACTATAATAAAACCTAGGCAACAGTCGAATAGGCCTACTCCGAATTTCGATATGTCTGTGATTTCGTTTAAATGTTTAAGTGTTTGTGTTTTTATGTACACATTTTTTAACTTTCGACACACCTACTATAGGCAAGATGTTTAAGTTCTTTGTGATCTGAAGATGTCAGTTTAACCTGCCGAAACGCGTCATCCATAGGAGGACAAACGGCGGACTACACAGTTAATTTAACCTTTTATAAAGTCTATAATTGATCCGGAAACACATAAAACAAAATGAAATAATTAAACTAATTTATCAGTTCTTAAGTTTCGTTTAATAACGTTGATTATGACTGTTTAAACAAATAAACGTATATTACAAAGATATAACCATAAAGAAGTATGTAGAAAAGAAATTTAATAAACATTGAAAACCAAATATTAGTAACAATCGTGAACTCAGCTGAATTATTGATGGAAAATCCGCTTGTTACAGTTTCAAAAAGTTGTTTAACAAACTTACACCAGAGTGCACACTTTTTATTAAATCATTCTGAAATTCGAGTAAGCGAAGCGAACGAGCTTGCCTTGGAAGGAGTGGGTGGGAGTGGGTCTTTTTGCTCTTGGTATTTCAGCGTATCGTCTCTGACCAATATGATTTCTATAAAGAATTAATTGTTTAAGTTTAGGAATAAATGCTCGACATATAGGTATCGAAACTACAACAAATAAAATATACAAATGCAGTAGTTTTTACATCTGTAAAATGGCGATTTAGGTGGACGTGAAGAGATTCTATGAAGTTCTGGGGATGTCATGAAATTGGAGAGATACGATCACGAGAGCCTTTGTGGCCGATAAGCCCCGGCTCCCCAGCCGAGTTGATCACATCAAAGACTCTTCTCTCTATTAAACTTTTTTAAATATATATTACGGTAATTTTAACATATACGATTACTTTGCAACATTTATAGTATTTAAATTACAACATTACTTTATTAAACTAGCATATCGTTTTGTTTTTACTTGTATGACTAAAAAAAATCATATTGTGAATTACAGAAAGTTCTCTCATTACAAAGTACTTTCTAAAAATTTAATGAAAAATAACAACATGCAACATATTTTCTTACCTTTAGCATTTAAGAGAATATGGATTGGTCATCAAGGGGACTCCCTACTGAAAGTGTTAAATCTACTAATATGGTATTTATTGATTCTGATAATTAATTGTTCAATAGTTGTAAACTTTGTCAAAATACCATTTTCGCGAGTGTTAAAGAACAATTTTTATATCTCAAGATCTAGTTTATGTATATCAACAAATAAGGTATAATTGTGTTGGACACGTAGGGTTCTAACTATTTAGGTAACATTTAACTGTATCTAATCACAATAGCTATTTGTGTATTAAGAGCGCTAAAACGTCATTGCCATATGAGAGTTGTAAATTGCCAAACATTTCGAGAGCGGCAATGACTATTTGTGCTCGTAATACACACAAGATCTTTCCTACCACCATAATTGCATTAGATTAAATGTTTCATTGTATACCAAATGTCACTTAGATTATGCTATATGATAATTTTTATTCCAGAACTAAGTTATTACAAAGTTTGAATAAGATCGTTCGAGCCGTTTTTGAGATCCGTGTGAACACATACATACATACATACATACAAATTACATACATACAAACTCGTATTATATTACTATAGTACTTCCACCTAACCTTTTAGATATAATGATACCTATGAAGTTCTGGGGATGTCATAAAATGGGAGATATACCATAATTGCAACCAATCTAAGCCTTACAAAAATTTCAATCCTGTTATTTTAGTATTTATTTAGATTTATAAATTTTTGTGATTAAAAACATTTAAAAATCGAATTATCTGGATTTGCGTTTTGAAATACCCAAAAGGCATATAGGTGTTAGGTGTGCAATTCCCTGATTAAATTTTATTATATTGTATATAACAGTTGATATGGTCTTACATTCATTTATGTTAGTAATATTCAACATTTGAAAGCTCTGATATCCCCATTTATTAATTATTTTGACTCATTGATTGTTCATAATGGACAAAGACATAATTGAAAATTAATTAATGATATTCAAATAGCTTTAACTATGATTTAATAAAATGTTTATTTTGAAATTCTATTAGAATTTTGAGTCAATATTTCCCGATAAATTTCCAGAACAAATAACAGTATTAAGTAGCATTCAAATTTAGCAAATTATAAAGTGGAAAAATATGATAGTAATAAAATAAATAACAACTATAAAAACTCGAATGATTTCCAAACTCTGAAGTTTTTATAATAAATAACAACAACAAGGAAAAATGTTAACATTTATATTCAATTTTCATGTAATTTATCATATGATTATATGTGTTTGAAGACTGGGTATTGACATTAAATAATTGAACTAGTCGTACGATGCACCAATAGTACACGGCTGAGGATTGCTGCTCGACAAGACATTCATTCTGTAAGTTTATTGGTAAAATAAATCATCTTCGACATTGTCCTCGATCATAAACATAGCTAAACTGAATTTAAAATCTACATAATATTATAATAATGTCTTTTTTAATAGTGATAAAAAAGTAGAAAATTATTTTGTATTGAGATTACAGTATGTCTCGATAGAAAACGAAATTCGAAATGAAGTCGTTGGTTTTAATTTCATCTTGATTTCACGCATTGAGAGTAGCTCTTTGTGGAGTATTGATTTTACATCAATTTAATGAATTCACTCTTAAAAAACTAAGGGATTGGGTAAAATATTTAAAACTTATTTTTACAGAATATGTATTAATTGAATTGAATGTTATGTTAATTTATTGATCCATGTGATTTCATAACACTGGGATTCCAATTATTTCGTTAACAGCTAACTACATAGTTATTACTTATTTTTGTTTTTAAATTCAATTAAAATTCTACTAATTGATTAGTTATTTTATGCATTTACATAAATTTTATTTATCCAAAAATTATATCCAACATTATAAAGTATGATTTAAAAAATTACAAATTATTTGTATGTCATTAGAATTTAATGTTATGTTATTTTATTAATTTCTTGAAAACATTTCACCAAGAAAAGCATGAAGATCTATGACAGTCGAAGGTCCCAGAAATGAACATTGCACATTCCTCGATACTATTTTATGTTTAATGAAAGGAGTTTGATAAGTCTAGATAAATCATAGTGTCTTAAGAAATTCCACTATGTGTGTTTGTTATTTAATTTTTCAAATAGACAATGCTGTTTAATAATTGAGAGCTTTTCATTTTCATTGATTTCAAAACATATTTCATTAGACAGCCGACAAATGGAGACGCACTTAATTTTTATATTAAACTGTTAAAACGATCTTACCAGCTAATCTTACCAGCTACAAAACATCACTTTACTTTAGCTACGAAAATTATATAATACAAGTTATAAAACTTTGTTACATTAAAAGTTTCGAGTTTACGACTAAACCCGTGTCGTAATTTTCCCTTTTAAAATAACGTAAAAAGTATTACTCCTTTGAAAATATGACTCTCAAACATCTAAGAGACTAAAGGAATTATTATTGTAACTTTACAAATAACAATCCATTTGGCACTTTATTTAAGAAAATTTTGATTGATTTAGTATTTATAAGTATTTTCAAGTTAGGTTACAAAACATTTAAGTCAATTATACAATATTTGTAATCTTCACATTACTATGTGTTTGTTAATTTTTTCATAGAAAACCAAACTGAATTCCATAAATCTAAACTGTTCTATGGTAATTCAAGTAAAAAATTCAAATTCCTTTAGAAAATCGCTTTTGTGACGTGAGCAGCAAAACTTGATATCAGACGATACTTTACCATCCAAACTTAACGAAAACAATATTCAACTAGAAATTTTACTCTATGATTCAGAGGGCCACTATTTGATTATTTCTAATTAATTTCATTATATTTTATGAAAATTCAAAATAAAATTGTTATACTTTCAACGCTACGTGATTTTGAACTTTATAACCTAATGGTTTTACTTATTTGCTGTCAAGTAAAGATTGCTTATCGGTTATATTGTTAGAAATTACCAGTTTAGGAGTTTATTTCATCGATGAGCAGTATCAGTCTTAGACAAAGTTAAGTTTGTAAGAAAATTCAGCATTCGCAACTGATTGAAGATTTCACAAACTCTGAAACATCAATCAGTTCACCGGGTCTGATTTTGATTCCCGGAAAAGGCGTTTGGGCGTTAGTTCATTACTGCTCAGGTAACTTTTGTTTTTCTTTAACATTTTACTATTTTACAGGGCGAAATTGAATTAAGAGGTGAAAAAATATTTGAACAATACTATAAGAAGTATTAACCAGATGAGTGAGCTTATGGACTAAATATGAACTATGTCGTTAGATAGGAAATTACAATGTACATAAACGTAGACTACAATTAGGCTACATTAATTATGTTTGCAACTAATTAAAAAGTTATTTATACGCAAATAACTTACCTAATCCTACATGATATGAAAAAGTCTGATAAATAAATTACTATACAAAACCTTCCATCAGTCTTAATCTTTGGTATGGAAGCAAATGTATATTTAATTTAATCTTTGTTATTGACTTATTAAATTCAAATTAAATAGAGCTGTAGATGAATTAGATTTCAAATTATAGTTTTACTAACAAATATAATATAGTAATAAATAAATTTTTTTAAACAAATTTTGCACGGTTAAAGTAAATTCATGAAGGGGGACATTCCTGCCTTTAGTCTTTTAGTGAATGGCAATAAGCTCTCGGGTTTGTAGAGCCTCTGTGGACAAAACAACAAATTAAATCCGTCTTTGTTGTTGATGTAAGTAGGCATGAGCCAGGAAACTTGACTGATTTGGAACAACACGTTTTCATTAGGAACGGCTAATCATCAAAGAAACCATGCACCAACTAGCCTCAGAAAACAATTTTTCTTCATATCCCATTATATTCAATGACTGTTTGTTATAGACTAGACAATGTCCATATTTGCCCAACTGTCCCATAATTTATCTATTTTACAGTCTATAATTAACTGTCTATTTTAGTTTAAAATCATAAATAAGATAAAAAATCATAAATATTTGTTATTAAACCTAGTTAATTGGATTCGTCTTACATGAGTCAAATTAGTTTGCCGTTCTACTACAAAGACGTCTTATTTGGATTCAAACAAATAAGACGTCTTTTTAGTGTATAAATTTGTTTTGCGCGGCTGGATAAAGAGCGAGCCCCCCGGCGGGCGTAAGCCTAATTTTAGGTCTAGCCTGACATAATGTGATAGATTTCCAGGTTAGAATCTTTTGGAATGTCCCCGCATTTTTAAACAATTTTCTATTGAGTTCCCACATAGTGGAATGGTTAAGACACCTAACCTAATCTAACCTAACCTAAACTAACCTAAGCCGTCCCACAGCTATCCCGCGACTGACCCGCCGGGAGAGCCGCGGGACAGTTAGGTTAGGTTAGGTTGGAATGTCCCCACATTTTAAACAATTTTCTATTGCCTTCAACATGTCTAAGGAATGTACTGCAGGATAAAATCATAAACTAGAAACATGATGACGACTGAATATGTAAGCTGAGCGCGCAACCTTTTATTAGCCTACCGATAAGCAGATGAAGGACCCAAAGATAATCTTACTGATAACGATCACGATAAAATAACTTCCCACTTGACTACCAGTCATGTCTTAACCATTTCCATTATGTGGGAACTCAATAGAAAATTGTGCGGGGACATTCCAAAAAAGACCCTCAAAAAGCGTGGACGAGGGTGTTTAGTGAGAAACCCTACTTTTAGGGGAGTACCATACTACAGGCTGGCCATGTGTGCGTAATTGCATTTTTCCTGCTTCTCCCTAAAAAATTAATATGTAGGGCCTAATGATAAAAAATATATCAATTTTAGCAGAGGAATATTAGTTTCTTGTCAAATTAGTTCACGTACTAAACATCCATTTTCATTTCCCACAATTTTATGTTTTTGCTGTAGGCCATTAATATGGTGTTATATTTTTAGATAGAATTTAATATGGGATTATGACCATTTTGACTGCTACGGGTTTAATTCGTTGTATTTGATAGAAACCGTAAGATGCATGCGGTAAGTAATCGCTACTATAAGTTGTCTTATGCATAAGGCATAAGAGTTGCCCAATAGGAAATTCCTATTATAACTTACGGGATTTATGCCAAAAATTAAAAGTTAATAAAAAATTATCTTTAAATTTTAATCAAAAATTGAAATCGAATTTACTTAATTAAATTTATTAAATTTGTACTTATAATGGAAGTATTGGCCAGTAAATTTAAATTTCAATACATGAGTCCTGCGGAGATAATATCAAGTCAATAAAGTACTTTAACTGGCTGGGTAGCTGAGTGGTTATAGTGCTCGCCTTTGAATCCAAAGGTTGCCGGTTCGATCCTGAGAAAAGTTAGTAGCTTTTTAAAGGTTCGATTCCGGACCCAGTTGCCATTTGTCATTGGGCTATTAATTAATGATGCTTTCTATACCCCGTTCAAAATAAATGTGCGGTCGAAAGACAAAATTTTATTTCCCACCATAAGGGAAATTCCCTAAATACCTTTCCTAATTCCCCGATTTTCTTCAAAATCATATGTTATTTTAATTTCGCTCTTGAAATTCAGAGTAGAAAATAGCGCTGATGAACATGTTACTTCGCCTCGTCGCCGTTGCAAGCGCTTCTTTTTTCATATCAAACGTCAAAATAAGAATATTTGTTTATGAAAAAGCAAAACATTGGCATAAAGTGACATAAGATACTAAACAGCTGTACAAATTGTTAGTGATTGCCATTGGTTGGTTTGTTGGCAGTGGGAGGAACGGGAGAAAATGGGGGAATTGAAATATGCATTTGGACCGCACATTTATTATGAACGGGGTATAACAACTGGTCAATGTTAGATAGTAACAAGACTGGGGTTTGGACCGTTCCCCGTCAAAACGTTAAAAAAATGCCACTGGCGTAGAAACACCCAAAATAAAATAAAAATAATACTTTAATTAAACTTAACTTATACAGGGTGAGTTTTTAATATCCCCCTCCCCCTAATTTTTTCCGCATTTTTTAAGATATTGACTCCCAACTGCAACCAAACATCATTGATTAGTTTATACTATTTTTTGGTATGATTCACTTTTTTGGCCGCCATCTTGGATCCGCCATATTGGACTGAACTTAATTTTTTGAATGTAAGGGTATTGTTGTGACTAATCATTTCAAAGTGATTTTTTTGCGTAGAACAAGACGCCGCAATCCGTTTTTGATTATCTGTTTTCGTTCCCGAGATATTACAGGTTTTTTAAAAACTAAATTTCAAACTAAAAAAATTCAAAAATCTCTGGTTTTATCCAATTTTTTTTAAATAATATCGACTTTTTATCACCAGATATCCCATAGTTTAAAAGTACTTCATTTTGAAGGGACTCAAATTTTTGGCTGCCATCTTGGAATGAAATTAAAATTTTTAAATGTAAAGGTAGGGTGGTGACCCATCATTAGTAGTGGGGAATGGGGGCTTTTGGGCCAGTTCAAGGTCACCCGAGCGATGACGTCATCGATGACGTCATCGAGGTCAATGACCTCATTGATGACGTCATCGATTGCATCATCGATGACGTCATCACCAATGACGTCACTTCCTTGACGTCACACCCATGACGTCACAAAAATGACGTGCTGATGACGTCATCACCCCTTACGTCACCAAGATGACGTCATCGATGTCACAAAGGTCAAGGTCACGCTGAAACCTAAAATTTTTTGGCACTTTTGCTGTTTCTCGCACTACGCTCCGAGTTTCAGTCACAGTTACCATGACCTTGACAACTTGGAGCGAATTTGCGATGAGAAACAGCAAAAGTGCTGAGGAAACTTGAAGTTTGCAACGTGACTCTGCCTAAACCGTCATGTGACACCGCTCGGGTGACCTTGAACTGACCCAGAAGCCCCCATTCGACCATTACTGCAACCGCGATGCGCACCCTAAGACAGACACCGAGCGACTGACTGTCCGGCCCCGCGCACTCTAGGTATATGGGAAGTGGTGGGGGAAATTGTGATGACCTTGGGAAACTTGAAAATGTCAAGCCGGGTAGCACCGTTTCGGTGCTACCTTAAAGTTACATGCTAAAGTGTGATGACCTTGAGTAAAAACATAGAAATACTACAAGTTGATACCGCCCCAGAGTTAAAGTGTGGTGACATTGAGTCAAAACACTGAAATACTATAAGTTGAAATCATCCCAGAGTTAAAGTGTGGTGACCTTGAGTCAAAACACAGAAATACTACTACAAGTCGATCCCGCCCCCAGAGTTAAAGTGTGACGATCTTGAGTTAAAACACTGAAATGCTATAAGTCGAAATCATCCCAGAATTAAAGTGTGATGACCTTGAGTCAAAACACAGAAATAGTACAAGTCGATATCATCCCAGAGTTAAAGTGTACTGACCTAGATTCAAAACACAGAAATACTACAAGTTGATGTCGTTCCAAAGTAGAAGTGTGGCGACCTTGAACTACCCCAAATTGTCAGGAATTGGAGTAGCAACAGCGATGTGCACCCTTCGACGGACACCAAGCGACTGACTGTCTGGCTCTGCGCACTATAGGTATATGGAAAGTGGTGGGGGAAATCTCAAGGTCATCCAAATTGGGTTTTAAAAAATAAGAAACTCTAAACTTCATGCTCCTCTTCTTCCCTTTCCACCTCATTTGTAGGATATATGGTTGACAACGGTAAATGTGACAAATACTCCGGTGATTGTTGACCTCCACTGTGATCTGATTCTTGATCGTCTTGCTGCATTATAACTTCAGACCAATCATAATCTAAAGTGACCTTGAGCTTTATTCCCGGGTTGTCGAGGAGAATAGACTTCATCCAATCGCAGATGGTTTCTAAATAATGCACGTCGTTGATTGTCAATTTCCAACTTGTAGTGGGTACATCTTCGGTGGAAGACATGTCATCGCAAGCAGGTGTGTCCGCCATGGTTGTTGGAGGAGGAATGATGCTTGTTGCAGCGAGCAATGCTGGTATAACAGAGTGGTGGGGGAAATTTCAAGGTCACCCAAATGGAGTTTTAAAAAAGGAAACTTTGTCTATTTACTTATAACATAACCACTTAAACTAAAAGGATTGGGATCAACAGTACGTTTAATCATCATATTCGGTATATTCTTCATGTTTCTCAGTTTTCACCTCCGCCCAAATAGTACCTCCACTCTTTAGCTCCTTTTCGGCTTCTTCTAGTTGCTGGGTAATCGCCATCTGACATTGAAGTTCAAAATCATCACGCGGCACAGATCCGCAAATATCCATCTGAGCCAACCAGAGCTGCCTAAGGTTCTTTTCCTTTTCCTCGACAGCTTCGACGGCTGCATGTAATTCCTTTTCTGTAATAGAGGAGTCCCACAATTGTTGATCATCGGTTTTGTTGACAACCTCATTTTTGGACTCCTTGTACAAATCGTTCAGCTCCTGCTGAGTCTTAATTGTTACCTCCTCGTAACTAGCACAACTTACATTGAGAGACATCTTGATGTTGTATGGTTGACCGTTGGAGTTGAAATGAAGCTGAGGCACAGCGCTTGGGGGTACTATAAAAAAGTGGGGGAAGTTTCAAGGTCATCCAAATTGTGTTTTAAAAAATCCTATCTTGTTACTGAGCACATATGTCAGTAACAAGATAGGTGTTTTTTCTCTTTTACATCTTTAATATAATAAAGAAATAAACATATTCTACAATGGTAAGAAGAAGAAACCAACTGCTAGTCAGCTGAAATAATCCAAAGTCTGGCTCGCTTCAGTCTTCATGGACGCCGGTGATGAAGTCGCTGGAGAAGAGTAATGTTCAGACTCTTCTTTTGGGTGTCGGAGATTGCGTATATTGCAAGCGTAGACTTGCACATTTATACGGTAGCCTCGCGCCACCATCAGCTGCAACTCCTTGTACAAGTCGTTCAGCTCCTGCTGAGTCTTAATGGTTACCTCCTCGTAACTAGCACAACTTACATTGAGAGACATCTTGATGTTGTACTGTTGACCGTCGGAGTTGAAATGAAGCTGAGGCACAGCGCTTGGGGGTACTATGAAAAAGTGGTGGGGGTGTTTGCATTGAAGCATGTTTGACCTTTAGCTTGGTGGTAGGGGTAACTGTGAAATGCAAAGGTCAAAGGTCAAGGTCACCCGCGAAGTTTAAAAAAAATGCAACATATCAATATGTGACAAACCTCACATATTGATATGTTGCATTTTTTGTCTTTTGTATTTTTTTTGTCTTTTATGGTTTATTTATAAAACATTACAATAACATATGTACAACAGTAAAACTTAAATCTAACACTGCTGCTTGTCGACGATGTGGATGGTCAACTCGGTGGAATTGCTACCCGTGCAACCGTGGGAAACCAGGTAGAGACAGCCAGGTTGGATGGAGCGCAGATCCTCGTTCTGGAGGAGATGGACGAATCGTTTTGGCAGGTAGACTTGGAACTTGGGCTCATCCCCCGGAGTGAATGGTGCCTCGCTAAGACTGCAGCAGATGGCCTCTCCAACTGTAGTCTCCATCTTCTTCATGGCGTGGATAATGTAGTGCTTCTCATCTTTAAGTTCGGAACACTTCTTGACAGGTAGTATGGTAGATTTGGAGTGAGCATTGAACTGCTCAACCAAAGTTTGCAGGAACTGGTGAGATGCCATGGTTGAGTTAAAGAGTGTCTTCTTCTTCGTCTTCTTGCTGGGAGATGTTGTCGTCTCGGAATCTCGAGTAATACTCATGCCAGGTCCCGGTCTGCTCCTCACTTATATAACCCCCGTCACCCCCACCACTCCCCACTTCCCCACTTTGAAGGTAAGATGCGAGTTTATAGGCGTTTTTTAAAGCGCAATGTCTATCTTTTTCATGTTCTGGACTTTTAGTACAAATACAAACATTTTCCATCGTATACTTGTAGTTTTTATCCAAGTCCACATCATTAACCGGAACATGAGTAAATTCTTCGATCCATCTCTTCTTTTCCAGTCCTTTTGTATAAATATTGGTAAACCTGTTTGAAAACTGATGCATGATGTGATACAAGTCTGTGTAACTTGCAAAACCATCATACCAATCGATATGATGGAAATATTTTGAAATCCACCTGTTGGTAGTAGCGGCTTTGCTAGTTAATGATGAATAAGAACATGGTGGTTTGAACAAAAATGTATATGGAACACCTGTATTGATGTCGAAAAACACAAGTTCTTTTATGATAAATCTATCGTCATTACCCCGAAACGCTTGGAACTCAATTATACCAGGTTTGGACTTTACTTGTTCTTCTTCCTTGTCCATTGCGAAGGCCACTCGTCTGCTCATGTCGAAGTCCAAAGATCAACTGATTTCCACACCACGGTAGGTACGACTTTTATACCAGGCCGTACAGTTGTTGGCGCGTTGGTGTATATTTAACGTGGGCACCGTCCCCGGTAGGCCTAACCCCACAAAGCGTTTGATATTGTTTTAAAAACCAACCATTGTCATCTAAGTTTCCATCTTTACATTCTCCTTGTTTTCATTTTCATCACTAACACTTGATTCTTCTCCTCCTTCTTCCTCTTCTTCCTGTTTTACTGATTTCTTATGTAGTTGAGCGTATTTTTCCAATTGTCTCCACATTTGTACTTCATGAGGAACTCTATTAAATATAGAAGTATCCACAGGTCCGTACAGTATAGGTGCGTCCGGTTGTTTGTCCAAAGTGTCTTCCAAATAATCTTTAATAATAGAACTTGAAAACACTAGTTGTCTCAAGTATCTTGTTATTGGTTCAGTTGCACAGGTTAGAATAAAAAACTCTTCTCGATTAAGTTGAATCTTTCTATCATGTATTGTTGCGTCTCTAAACCGCAACTGATGGTCACCACGATTCTTTATAATATCAATTTCCACATTTGAATCCAAAAGTCCTACTCTTGTCTTTCTTCCATACATGTTACTAGTTAAATAGCATTCTAGCAGATGCAAGTGCTTCATAAAAGATTCCCAAGCACTATCGGTGAACAAAATCATTTTGGGTCCATGAGTTAAAATTACAGTAGGTGAATAATCCGTCGATTTCATAACACCGATTAAAACACTTTTGTCCAAACTGGAAGAGATTGGGTAAAATATTCGCAAGAATACCTCACTTAATATGTTAGGAGAAATATTATCTTCAATATCCCTTTTCCTCTTGTGTGCATTCTTTCTTCTTTTACCTTTTTCCTCAACATTATTACTGGCGTGGAGTTGTCCGCAAGCGTTGTGTTCATCTCCCTCCGGTTGACCTTGAAGATCTAAAAAGTCGGATATCTCCTTCTCAATATCTACTACATTTTCTTGTGTACCACTAGGAGAAGTCATATTGAATAAGATGCTACCCATACAACAACAGGCAACAAACTGATAAGGAGCGAGCTGAACGCTCTGCTTTTATACTCGCGGAATGCATTGGAATGTAGGAAAACCGGTCTTTTACAATACATTTTTAACAATTCCAGTTAAAGGTGTGTATGTTACGATTTTATCATGTAGAATTAAACAGTATGCAGTTGTATTAGCCGATATAGGCGCGTTGAATTCCATTTCTATTTTTATATCTACACTTGATGATTTTACCGATTCATTTTGTTTAGAACAATCGATTACAACTATAGGGTAACCATCTAAGTATTTTTCTGGTGATAGTAAAGGTGCATTCGTTTTACCATAATATGAACTTTGGAATCTTGCATACATATCGTACAATATGCTGTACTTTTTATTAGCAAATGACACATTTAAATTATCGTATGGAAAAAATTGTGAATTTAAATAAACTTTAATATTTTTCAAGTTGCAATGATCAAATTGGCCTGCATGTTTGGTGATGGTGTCTCTTCTGCCTGTTTGTAAACCAAATATAATATACCTGGCTCGTTCCACATAATTAGATGTTTTAACTGTCCAAGTGTGTCGATCCGTAGTTGGCAAGCTGGGATGTTCATGAAATTCCCAACTTCTAAAAGGAATTACAATATCACGATCAGCCTTTAACTTTCTTAATAGTAGCATTCTATGCTCGTCAGCTAATTTAACATGTGGAACTCTCCATACAATTTTGTCTAATGTTAATTTCCATTCTAAAGTTGCATCTGTTGTACCGTCTGGAGCTTTAATAATATCTTTATCGTTTGAAGATCTCAACAAAACTAATTCTTGTTTAACGTTTAATATTATTTTCCTATAATCTTCAGCAAAACCAAGCAACAAACGTAACGGAATATGAAAATCAAAATTTCCATTTGTATCTGGAGTGATTGTGTCTTTTGCAGGTAAAACCCATCCTGCAGGTTGTATTAAATTGGTTTCATTAGGTGATATAGATGTTAATCCCTTTAAAGTTGTTGCAATACCTACTTTTTTAGTAGAATCAACTGTTACACCTGATATTTCATATCTAATTTCATCAAACAGGAAAGCCATGGGATTATTTATAAATGGAACTGTTGTACCAGTAGTAGTACCGTCCTTTTTAGTAACTTTTCCTTCAATATACAAGTAACTTTCACATGGTAGTGTGTAAATGTCTTGATTTTGTATGGGAATACGAATTTCATCGTTATTGTTTAATTTTGATGAAGTGTAAGGGTTGTGGGTGTGATATTCTTTTTCCCATAGGGTTTCGTCGAATGTTGGACCCTGAGCTATATCCAGTATATCCATTATCGGTTACTTTTAATCCAATTCTCTCTAAGAAACGAATGTTCTCGCGTGTTAACTCCTCCACAGCTGAAGAGCTACTAATGCGGATTCCCGTAGGTTGTTCGCTTTTAAATGTTAAACCCATGATGTTATATTAAAGTGTTGATTTTAAATGTAATCTAACCGTAATAGGCTCTTCTCGGAAATCTATCAAGTTACCGTCTTGATCCAATACGTTCAACACGATGTCTGAAATGAAAGTGGTGTTCAAAGGTAGATATACCAGGTTTTGCGGCTTTTCAACAATTTTAAATCCAGGTGGTACACTGGGGTAAAAAGTATGTATTATATGAGTATTTGCTCCATCTCTGTAAGCTCCTTGTATAATATTACAAGTTATGTCTATACTATTGACTTTTAATATTGTTACAGTTTGTTTACCGGAATGTGTTTTATTTGGTTCTAAAAGTGCTCCATCTTTGGGAAATCCTAATAAATCACCAATTGAGTGTGACTTACTGAAATCTATATAA
Source organism: Neoaliturus tenellus (assembly GCA_030545055.2). NCBI lineage: Eukaryota > Metazoa > Arthropoda > Insecta > Hemiptera > Cicadellidae > Neoaliturus > Neoaliturus tenellus. Next base: position 78,623,965 of record CM061532.1, read on the forward strand.
TATTTTGAAGTAAGCTCAGCTTTCATTGTATTGTTATTACCTTTTAGCGTTATATTGTCTTTTCCCATTTTATTTTGCAAAAATTCATTAATATGATCAATTTCATAAGAACCTGTGGGTAGAGTGCAAACTTCCAAGTCTGTAAACTTCCCACTGGCATCTTTTCCTTTATAATAATGCAATAAGTTATTTTTACCTTCCGTAACATTGGGAATAGAGTTGTAAGTTGTAAAATCCAACAGTGCTGCCTCCCAAAATCTTCCTTTTTGCAAGCGTAACGCTGGAAAAAGGATACTTCGTAAAGTGGACGATTTTCCTGTTAATGATACCGTATAGGAAGACATCTCAATAGTGACTGATACTTTTAGCTAGGAATTCCAAACATAAATGGCCGCATATTGAAGTATTATCAGGTTGTTCTCTTTTATAGTTGTAATATATGTTTTTAGCAGATTTAAAGTAATGTTCAAGTTCTTTAGGTGGTGGCAAATTTCCAAAACTATCAAAATAATATACATTACTATTTAGTTTCTTATAACACACCCAATGGGTGCCGGGCCCTTCAGTATTATCCAAATTTACGATTCCAGTCTCATTTTTCCATATTTTCTTTGGTAAACTGTCTTTCATAAATACTCCGCGGAAAAATGGTATTTTTAAACAGGAAATATATTTAAATAATTCAACATTAGTCAACGCTTTATGCGGTATAACCAATTGATTTCTTTTATTTAATATGCACGATACGGTCTTAGGTATAGACCAGCCCCGTTTTTTACCATTGACCATATTGTCGGTTTTTTATTATTTTTCCTTGGAGAACGTCTTTTTAGTCTAATATTACCACCATGTTTTCTCTTGCTTGATCCTTTTTTATTCTTACCCCTCCTTTTTCCACCTCCTACCGCTGTTTTAGCCTTCATACCTGCTGTTACCGCTAAAGCTGCTGCTTTTTCCGCAATACTAGCGTCACTAGACTTTACTCGTTGCCAAGCTATATTCGCTAGCTTTTTATCAGCGATTGACCTATTTTTTGAATCGGTAAACGTGGAATATGCGATATCGTGTTCTTTACAAGCCTGATCTAACTTATTTATGCCTGGATCACCTCTTTCCAGTCGTTTTTTCAATTTAGTTCCTGGTCCGCAATACTGATAACCTCCCGGTATATGAAATTCGTATGGTAAAGCGTCTATTGCTCTATTTACGATAGATCCTACTGGAATTCGATTTAAGGCTTTACTTAATAGAGAAACCGCTGTGGACGTGATCCCACCTCCTTTCCTTACAGTGTCTCGATATGGACTGGTGTAATGAAATGCCATGATTGTCTTTTATATTCGAAAAGCGTAACCTATGTGTTACCTCTATGACAGGTTGCACATAAATGATGTAATTTATGGTGTTATTTAATTAAATATCAAAAGTACCCCAATCTGTTGATCTAAACTTTTGTGTATTATGATTAAAAAAGTATTTATAAAGAATTTCTTGTTTAATCCATGCACTTCTCATTTTTTCATCAATAGGTTTATGTTGTCCGGCTGCAATATAATTATGCATATCAAATAATAAATTACCTATTACTTTAACAAGAAAATTAACAGTTACAGCGTTATCAGCATAATCAGGGTCTGCAACATTTGTTAATCGTTTGTTATCACAATTCCACCATTGTTTTCCAGTTGGCTCTAATTGTATTATCTGTTCATAAGTAACAGCATCACCAGGCTTTTCACCAATACCTAAATTTGTCAATGACTTTCCTTTACCATCCCAAACACTATTGTTTTCTTCAAGTAAAGTAAACTTTTTATTTCCCTGTACAAATACATCTCCTTGTCGTGTTACTACTTGGTCTTGTTTCACAAAACCAGATGTTTCTTGTTTTAAAGTTTCCTTTATTTGCCCCACCGTTGCACCATCTGATGGTGCAGAACCATCTTTTACATTCGCTAAACAATTACCAAAGCAATCAATAATTCCTACATCACGTGTAATACAATGATCTTTGATGTATTTTAAATTTACAGCATCATTTTCATTCTTTGGATAACCTATATCGTTAATAACAAATTTATAAAAAGAAAACCCATCTTTTGTCTTTTCAGGTATTATAGAATGTAAATAGCGTCTATTTATGCTGTCTTTTTCATCTACAGGGTCTGCTACGTTAGATATACGTCGATTTTCAGCATTATACGTTTTTCCATCGAATTTTAACGTATTTTTCAATTCCGATGATAAATAACCTCTGTTTATTGCATCAGCGTTTTGATTTGGCTTACCGACGTTGGAAATTCTATGATTACCCGCGTTATATGTGTTTTTGTTTAGTTTCAGTGTTGGTAATATCTCTTTTTTTAATACTTTTAAATTTATTGCATCATTTTCATCTGTGGGATCATTAATGTTTTTTAACCGTTTATTACTAATATCATAATCTCCATCAGGTGTTTGTGGTAATCCAACACCTCTTTTTAAAGTATTAAAGTAATATAATCCATCTGATGAATACCGTCCGAACTTGTCAACACTCATGGTGCAACTGAATAACATTCTAGAGTGTAACCCATTTTTATAATATTAGTCCCGATTTCTAACCCATATCAGTTTTTATACAAATTCTTAGTCTTCATCAGTTACATTTGCATCATTCCCGGGACATTTAAAATATTTTAAATCTGCACTAATTAATGATCTGTCTGCTTCATTTCTAAATACATGATTTTTATGAATAAATTCCTCACCAGACAATTTTCTAAATCCGCTAAATGAATTTGGATCTGCAATTAATATATTTTGATAATCATTTACATCCATTAATTTAAATCTTTTGGTATTATAAATAAACTCTTGATTTGCACTATCATATTGTAATGTTTGTCCTACAGTTGCAGCATCCTTTGGATCTGTTCCTTGTGCCAAATTACCTATTTTCTTATTTTTCGCATTGAAAGTACTACCTTTTGGTTTGTCTAATATTAAAGATTGTTTTACTACAACACAATCGTAATCATCGATACCTGGAAATATGTCAATTATTCTTCTATTTGTACCCAACCAACTTCTATGATAATTGTTTGGATTAGTATGTAAAACTTGTGATAAAATCGGAACATCATGAGCATCTGTAGCTAATTGCGCATTTGATAATTTCATGTCTTTGCAATCCCAAACATTATTTTTTTGTTCAAGTAAAATAAACTTTTCATTTCCTTGTACAAACACATCACCCGACCGTGATACTACTTGATCCTGTTTTACAAATCCAGATGTTTCTTGCTTTAAAGTTTCCTTCATTTGACCCACTGTTGCACCATCTGATGGTGCCGAACCATCTTTAACATTCGCTAAACAATTACCTAGACAATCAATAACTCCTACATCACGTGTAATACAATGATCTTTTATATATTTTAAATTTACAGCATCATTTTCATTTTTCGGATAACCTATATCGTTAATAACAAATTTATAAAAAGAAAAACCATCTTTTGTCTTTTCAGGTATTAATGAATGTAAATAGCGTCTATTTACGCTGTCTTTTGCATCTTTAGGGTCATCTACGTTGGATATACGTTTATTTTCAGCAGTATACGTTTTTCCATTGAATTTTAACGTATTTTTTAATTCTGATGATAAATAACCTTTGTTTATTGCATCAGCGTTTTGATTTGGCTTACCAACATTGACAATTCTATGATTACCTGCGTCATATGTGTTTTTCTGTAGTCTTAATGTTGGTGATATCTTTTCTTTTAATACTTTTAAATTTATTGCATCGTTTTCATCTGTGGGATCTTTTATGTTTTTTAACCTTTTATTAGTTATATCATAATCTCCATCAGGTGTTTGTGGTAAACCAGCACTTCTTTTTAAACTATTGGCATAATATAACCCATCCGAGGAGTAACGTCCGAACTTGTCGACACTCATAGTGCAACTGAATAGTATTCTAGGGAGTAACGCATTTTTATGAGATTACCCCACGGTTTCGGAGTTCATCCACTAAAGCCACCCATTCGTTTTCCAATCCAGTATGACCCGCTTCTTTAGCTTCATGTATTAGTTTCATTCTATCCACCAATTTATTGATATTATTGTAATAAATCACATTTGTGTTATATAGTTTCTTCATTAAACCTGTACCCGTAACGGACTTACTTCTTTTTCTTCGTTCCTGAGCACTTACATCCAAAGTGGATGCCATAAATCTTCGTTTTACAGGTTTTCTTTGTGTTAACGGCATTGTTTGTCTTCTAGTTGGTATTAACTTGGATACAAATTCTTTATATTTTAAAGACTTAGATCTAAAAGGAGGCTGGTCAGGTAAATACTTTCTCCTATATGCATTTGTCTGTTCCAAAATATTTTTATATGCTTCCATGTCTTTTTCTTTCACTAACGATACTGAAGGCTTATTTTCAAATAATAATTCAAATAATCCTTTTTTACCCTTATACCTTTGATCACCAATGACAATATTATCATGTTCGTCAACGTTTAACGGGCTATTACCTATCATTAAACCATCTTCTGTTAATCTCGCTCCATAACTATGGTAATTCTTATTAGGAATTGTTCCGAGTAACATTTTTACCATGTATTTCCTTCCTAAAGGTCCTTTGTTATGAATGTTTTCACCCAACAAGCTTATGTTTGACGGACCTTCCCTTGCTTCTTCTTCTTTTTCCTCTTCACTAGCAGTTGATACATCTTCATGTCCTCTTTTAGCTTTTACTTCATATAATTCTCTTATACCACTATAGTCTGGTGATTCTAGCTCTCTTTCAGGTTCTCCGCCGGTAAAACCACTATATGTAGAGGATTCCAGGTCTTCATCACTAAAATCTTCTGATTTTACATTTTCTCTTTCAAACTTTGTAATAGGTGCAATTGCATCTCCTTCCAAAACGGGTTTAGCAAATTTTTTGTTTAATTGTTTCAAGGGTTCAGTAATAGGTTTAAAAGTAGATTCAAGAAATTTCTCCCTTTCGCTAATACCTAATTTTAATGCTCTGTTTTTATCTCGAATAGAATCACTAAGTGATTTTATTTCCTTTATTAACTTTTCTTGGTTAACCATGTTTGTAGCAAGACGTGTTGTACAACAATGAATGTTTTACATCATGATCAGTGTATTAGTATAAATTTATCAAATCCTATCCTGTATCGACCATTGTTTAGCGGTTGTTCCTTCATAATTGTTAAAAACCCATATTTTTCAGCCCAAGCCTTTCCACACAACTCTTTAAATCGTTCAAATGGCATATCCGCACTTACATGGTCATAATATATGTGTTTTAGGTTGGTTTCATCCTGTTTAAATACAATTAACATGTTTGCATTGTCTCTAATGAGCTGTTTCGGTATTTTGCTGTAAGTTTGACCAATATAAATGCTATCTATGTTGTTATGTCGACCCATGGCGAAGTAATTTCTTATTGTATTTTGATTTTCACAAGATACGTCGTCAAATATGAATACTGAGAATGGTTTAGCCTCTTGCGGTTGCATGACACTCTCGCTCGCGTTGAATTTAAAATATTTAACTTCAGGCACATTATTGAGTATTTGTTCCAATAACTGATATTTTGGTTGTTGTAGTGACTTTGAAAATACATATAAATTATTAAAACGTAATCCTTTAGGGTTTGTAATCAAATTGAATACTACATTTGTTTTTCCACAATTGGAAGGACCGGTAACCAGACAACGCACCGTGTTTGGTAACAAAACACCGTGTTTCCCAGTATTGAATTGAGAACCATCCACTGTGAGTTCATCTATATTATTAATAGTAAAATTGTCTTTTTGCGGTATTATCTCCATCCTTTGTAATGGTTCAACCCAAAATGATGCTCTATCATTATATTAGATCCTTTTTAGGTATCCAAGAATCTTCCGTTTTATTAAATCCTAACCATCGTACTTTAACCTTATCCTTTTTTCGTTGCAACACCTTTTCAACTAAATATACATCACCTACTGTTGATTTTAACATTTCATGTCCATAAAACCCTCCTTCAAGCAATTGTCCTTTATTATCTTTTAAAATGTAAGTTTCTGGTATTGTAGGTTGCACCTTAAATACAGTAAATACCTCATTTGTCCAGTTTGGAAGATATCTTTTACTGAATACGCCTTTGTATTTGCTTATTCGCACTTTATCACCAACATTAAACCTTTTAGGCTTTAGTTTTTCAACTCTTGGTTTAGTATTCATTTTTATACGTTTTAATACAAGTTTTTCATTTTTATTAGTCACCTGGCTTGGTTTCATACCGATAGTTCTATGAAACTTGTTATTGTAATCGCTTATAAGTTTTGGTAACATATCAATCCATACGTGCGATCCTCTGTTAGAAAACATCTTATACATCGCACCTTTTAAAGTTCTGTTGAATCTTTCAATTATTGATGCTTTTACCTCTGAATTGGTTGAGTAATGGTTAATGTTGTGTTTTTTCATTAAATTTGCAAATTCCTTATTAAAATATTCTTTTCCATCATCAGTTTGTAAATGTTTTATAGTATGTTTGTCTCTTTGTATAGCTGTTTCCATTGCTTTTGTAACACTTTTGCCACTTTTATCTTTTAGTGGTAAAGCATCTGCCATTTTTGAAAAACAATTAATAATAGTCAATATGTATTTAAATCCTTTATTTTGTTTACTATAAGGAATCATTTCGATTGAATCCGCTTGATATAAATCATTTATTCCTTTTATCACTGTATTTCTTCGTGGAAACTTTCTTCTTGCAGGTTTATGAAGCTCGTTGACAATTTCTTGCTTCGAGTTCTTCATATTGCAGGTTTGAATGTTTCATGTATCACATGTATAATCACAATGAATGTTGTCTTAAATATTCACATCATTTATATAGGTCAAGGTCATCCAAACTTGTGTAAAAAAATGGGGAACACGGCGTTGGACTTGCCGTGTTCCCCATTTTTTTACGGAAGGAGAAAGGAATAAGATCGAAGTTGTAGAAGGACGAAGAATAGGTTACCAGTTGATAGGGTTTAAAGAGTAGTGGCCGAAAGGAAGAGTATGAATCTTATCCGGCATAATATGCCTTTTATCATCTTGAGCTGATAGTGCTCTTTTAACTTCAGTGACACTGTAGACCTCATGTTTAAAGCTTCTGATAGTGTTGAACGTTGCAGACATTGTAGAATCTTCAAACAAGCAGGTCTTGTAATGGTCAAATGTCACACGTTTCTTCAAGTACGATGTTTTAACTCCTCATGCTATTGTTGTTGAAAGAGGTTTACAGTTTGCAATGGCAATGGTTTTTAAGACTTCAGGACCATTTGCTTCATCTTTAAATTTTCCAATTACTTTTTTATTCTTTTCATTGTAATTTGGATGGTTCTTCGGATAGTCAGAGAAGTCAAAGTCGTCTTTGTATGGGAAACTCCTTAGATCTTCATACATGTCCAAAGTCTTTATCCAGTAGATAAACGCGTCGGTATCCATGTATGCAACTCCAATGTTGTCTCTTCCATAGTGTTTAACCATTTTGTTGTAATGGAAATCATACATCAGAGTTTTACTTATATCCAAAATCGACATTCCAATGTATAACGGACGATCCATCACTATTGTTGTTTTATTCATACTGACAGCAACTAGATTTTCGTTTATAATCATTGATGTTCCGAAATTTGGTTTTTGCACTAATTTTTCCAATTTCCTAGGATCACTTACTAATTTTACAATTTTGTGTTTTCTCTTGTTCTCCAAGGTCTTCCCAAAGATGGCGTTGTTCATTAATTTGTAGAAGTCCTTTTCAAATGCTGTTGTCGCTGCAGCTCTTCTTGTAGTGTTGGAATCGATATATGGTTTCAACCAACAAGACTGGGTGAATTCAATTGCTCTGTGAATTTTCACTATACGTAGGCCCAATTCAAGTGCTTGTTGAACTACCAAGTAGTGTGCCACATATCGACTCTTATTCTCCAAGGTCATCATCAGCTTGGGCCATCTTCCTGTCGGTGAAACTTCAGTCTTGGCTAGGAGAGGCAGGTCGTAATGATGGTCGTGAAGGTGTTCTGGATATTCAAAATCACAGTCCAAAATATAGCCTGTTTGGCCATCTTTTGGAATCCGTGATATGTCACCAATGGTGGTCGGGTCAATCCACTTGAAGTCTGCGTAGGGAAGTGGATTTGACATCGCCCAACCATAGAGGTTGTTCGCATCAAAATATCCAAGGTAGAGTGATGGTTGTTGCTCGTCGAAGTTGGGGATATACTTGTTGTTGGCCTTAACATGTCTTGTCACAGCTTGAGTCAAACCACCTCGTACACCTGATTCGATCATGAGGACCATATCGATGTCTGTGAGAAGCTCCAATCGGCAGTTAGTTGACTTGAGCATAGCTTGCCATGCTAATCCAGGGGATGTATACGAGTGTAAAGGATCCAATCCGTATGCTGAGAAACAGGTGTTCCGAAATTCTTCCATCACATCGCACAGCAGAGTTACATCCAATTTTATATAAAAATCAGAATATTCCCCTAAAGTTTGAATGTTTAGTTGGTTCCAAACATTACACGCATGATTGTAGTCTTCAACGGAGATTTCACTTTCATTTAATTTGCTATTGAAGGCTTCAATCGGTGGTAGACTGGTTTCTTCAAACTTTTCTGTGGAAGTTATATAATCATAGGGGAAAACTCCTTTTCGTAATACTAAGTCCAATTTATCTTCAGGTACAATTTTGCTGGTTTCTTTTAGATCTTCTCTTCTTAGGTTCTCAGACAATTTGCTCAAACTAGATGACATAAATCTATAAGAGTCTACGAAGCGAAGTTTAATTTTACCAACTGTTTTTGAAAAACTGATGTACTTCTCCAATGTTTCAGCTAATACTTCGATTTTTCCATCATCTCGTCCTAACTCTGGGATAATGAAGTGGGAGTCATAGCCGCTAAGATTGTGTAACACGACAGGAATAAATTGAGGCAGTTTGTAATTTATATTGCATGAATTACAAGCAGGTCCTCTGTATAACCCTGTGAGGTGATCATGATCTCTTACTTTTTGATTTTCTTCACTGAAGCTCTTCTTGCATAGATAACATCTTGTTGCCGAAATGTATTCTTCTTGTTGATTTTGGTTCAAAGGTTTCATGGGTAAAACATTACCGTATAAGCGTTCCGCCTTTTCAGCAATGTTATACAACTGGTCTACAAAATACTTAGCAGCTCCTTCCCCACGGTAGAGTATCGGAGTGGATGTTAAGCCGTAGTCTTGCAATTGTTCTTCAGGTAAAGTAGATTTCACCAATAAGCAAAAACTGTTAGGTTGATGCAATTGATATTTGGTTCTTCTAGTTACTTCACCATCCGAAAGTTCCTGCGGCACTAACGTGGATTCAAAGTCAGCGTAGATAACTAGTGGAATCCGGTATTGGTGAACTGTTTTATTGAACTGGACAAATGCTCTAGATGGTGGTGGCAGACTAATCTTCACTTCATAGTTGTCATTACAAAGCCGCTGGTGTTCCGACAACCACTCCGATCCTCCACGTCTCAAGTCTTTATTTGTGAAACAAAAGCATCTCTTACACACTGTTACTCTTATTTTCTTTTTAGTCACTTGTCGTCCAACCAAAGTTTCAAAGTTCTTGATGTAAACATAATGTGATATTTCACCTTTGGTCAATAGCAGCAAATCTGTATGATTTTGACGTTCAGTCTTTGTAACTCGTAACGGGTATACGTTATTTGATTCGTCTAAACCAAACACATTAACTGAAACTCCTGGGTTTTTTCTTTCAAATTTAGCAACATCATTAAGACTAACAGGATACGACATACCTTGGAAGTTATAGCGGTGTTGAACAGCTTCGTATGCTATGCTAGGTCTACAGGAATGGTCTTCCACATATTTTGCTAACATTGCATACCGGAAACATTCATTATCCTCATTTTTCACATTGATACATGATCTTGTATCTCGGATCACCTTTGGTAGAGGGATAAAGCTGCTTCCTCTCATACCATATCCATGCTTGTGAACCCTCACATCCATACCTTCAATTGATGATAGCGTCCAGCCGGATCCTCTTCCTTCATGTTCTTGAAGTTTCACTAGCAGTTCAACCAAACATTCTTCTAAAATTTCGTTGATATCAGATGTGGTTGTAAGGGTTCGGTTTTTAGCAATGAATGCTCTCGGTGAATTTTCACCATCGGTATTAGTAAACATAGCCTCCAACACCAATCCAAATTTAATAAAGTTCAATCTTGCCAATTCTTCCGTCAATGTTTTTACAACTAGTTTTTTAGCTTGAGTTATAAAATTTTCCAATTCTAATTGCACATTATTAATTTTGAAATGAATTACAACTGGTCCTGGCAAGGCTGTAGTGCGCAGTTGTCTTATATCTTCCATATCCTCTTCTTGGGTACGCAGTTGTCTTACATCTTCCACTTCTTCCGTATCTTCTTCTTCCATTTTCTCTTCTTGAATAAATCCTCCAGCTGTAGATGGTCCAGCTCCGGCAAATTGAATAACACTTGGTCTTCTTCTTTGCATTAACTGTAAATAGCTAGCCCAGTCCTTCTGCTTATGGGGTTTTTCCAAAAACCGATCAATCGCATCCAAGTCTTCTTCACTTACTACAATCTCTTCTTTTCTGTCTTCTTCACGATGCAATTCTCGGTGTAACTGTAGATAGCTATCACAGTCGTCCATCTGCTTCTGGCAGTTTTCCAATAACCGATCAAACGCATCCAAGTCTTCTTCACTTACAACAATCTCTTCTTTTCTGTTCTCTTCATGATGCAATTCTCGGTGTAAAACAAAGATATCTTCATCTTGGAAAAACGCACCACAAATATCGCAAAGAGCCATTTTTTTACAGTTTGGCTTTGAGTGTGCACTCGGTGAATGTCCACGCAATAATGAGCAGCGCGCTCAACCGGGTCCCTTTATACCCGAGGTTGAAGGGTGGGGGAAGGTGACGTCATATACATCCAGTTTATCAATCATGTAGCAGATTTGGCTTTTAAACACCCATTTTCAATTTATTCTTCAACAGGTTTGATAAACCAATAATCTTTGGTCTAAATCCACTACTTTGTACAAATTTTTTGTTTGGGCACTTCTCGTCCGGAGCAAACAACTTTTTGGTCAAGGTCAAAATTTTTTCTCAAAAAAGTTCCGGGGGAGGGGGGGGGAGGGGGGGGAGGGGGGGGGGGTTATTACTGTATTTAGGTCAAGGTCACGAAAAAACTTTAAAAAATTAAGCCCCACCTGGGGCACTTGGGTTGTCATCGCTGTAGCCTCCGAAGAGACCCAACTATGACAACAGGCAACATCCAATGTCGTCTAACCTTCACCACGCAAGACTTAAGCATTTACTGCATTGCTAACAAATAACTTTTCCAATAGCTAACAAAAGGTCATTTACATAATTTTGAAAGAGGTTGAGGACAGCCCTAGTGGCTTATGTCCCCGGTCCGAGTGCAGAGGCCATCGGCTCATTACCCCCGTATAAGCGTACAAACGGACCAACTCCAATTTCTCAGCCGCATTTAAGCATGCATGAGTGGAGCCTAACAATTAATTATAAAAAATGGTTTTACACGGGGGGGTACTCCCGTTCCCTATCTTTAATATTTAATATTTAAGTTCAGCAATGCAGTAAATTTATATAAGTTCTTACTAGGTCAAGGCCATACGAACATTAAAAAATTTCGGCCCCCGTACATCCATGGCGAACCACGAATGTTCGGGGGCCTTGGGGACAAAAAAACACAAATAGCTAACAAAGTTTCATTTACATAATTTTGAGTTTCCGGAAGGGAAACTAACTGAGGACACCCTAGTGGCTTACGTCCTCGGTCCGAGTGCAGAGGCCATCGGCTCATTACCCCCATATAGGCGTACAAACGGACCAACTCCTATTTCTCAGCCGCATTGAAGCATGCATGAGAGTTCTCAGCCGCATTGAAGCATGCATGAGAGGAGCCTAACAATTATACAAAAGTAACTTTACACGGGGGGCCTACTCCCGTTCCCTGTCTTTACGATTTACTTTGAGCATTGCAAAAGCTCAAGGGGGAAATGCTACAACAAGCGTATACACTTTAGAAAAATATAACACAGTTACAACACACAATTGAGCTCAACGTAGTCAATGCTGGAACAAGCACATACACATTAAACACATATGACAAACAAGACACAAAGGATAAAAGACACACACACACAGGAGACATAGGGTACAAGTAAAACACTCTAATATAGAACAATTCGCAATACCCAAACGCAAGCGCAATATCTTACAACTAATACAAGTCTTAAAGTTAGAGTAGACTTCGCTAAACACTGAAGGCGCCATTCAATGTTTAGTGATGCCTATGGCGGTCCGTCCCGATCGTTCACGTTCAACGCGCGGGAGCGGACTGCGAGACGGCTCTGGCTGGGCCCCCTTATATCCCCACCGGGGCTGCCACGCCCAGGATATCAGGGGTGGGGGAGGGGGTGGGGGTGGGGGTGGGGGTGGGGGGGGGGGCTCGCACTTTTTGTCGGGGGGGGGGAGGCTCGCACTTTTTGTCGGGGGGGGGGGGGCTCGCACTTTTTGTCGGGGGGGGGGGCTCGCACTTTTTGTCGGGGGGGGGGGGCTCTCGCACTTTTTGTCGGGGGGGGGGGCTCGCACTTTTTGTCGGGGGGGGGGGGGCTCGCACTTTTTGTCGGGGGGGGGGGGTCAGGTAAGTTAAGTGGGTCAAGGTCACCCACAACACTTGTACTCTAAGTGTTGGCTATACCCCCACCACAACTGGGTCCCTAGGCTGCACAACACCGCTTCGCCAGTATGTCTCCGGCTTCCATGCGGTGCGTCTCGCTGTTCTCTAGCTCTCTATATGTAAGTCATTTTACAAGTTCTGAATGTAGGTCACTACACTTTAACTCTGGGACGATATCGACTTGTACTATTTCTGTGTTTTGACTCAAGGTCATCACACTTTAATTCTGGGATGATTTCGACTTATAGCATTTCAGTGTTTTAACTCAAGATCGTCACACTTTAACTCTGGGGCGGGATCGACTTGTAGTATTTCTGTGTTTTGACTCAAGGTCACCACACTTTAACTCTGGGATGATTTCAACTTATAGTATTTCAGTGTTTTGACTCAATGTCACCACACTTTAACTCTGGGACGGTATCAACTTGTAGTATTTCTATGTTTTTACTCAAGGTCATCACACTTTAGCATGTAACTTTAAGGTAGCACCGAAACGGTGCTACCCGGCTTGACATTTTCAAGTTTCCCAAGGTCATCACAATTTCCCCCACCACTTCCCATATACCTAGAGTGCACAGAGCCGGACAGTCAGTCGCTCGGTGTCTGTCGTAGGGTGCACATCGCAGTTGTAGTAATGGTCGAATGGGGGCTTCTGGGCCAGTTCAAGGTCACCCGAGCGGTGTCACATGACGGTTTAGGCAGAGTAACGTTGCAAACTTCAAATTTCCTCGGCACTTTTGCTGTTTCTCATCGCAAATTCGCTCCAAGTCGTCAAGGTCATGGTAACTGTGACTGAAACTCGGAGCGTAGTGCGAGAAACAGCAAAAGTGCCGAAAAATTTTAGGTTTCAGCATGACCTTGACCTTTTGTGACATCGATGACGTCATCTTGGTGACGTAAGGGGTGATGACGTCATCGGCACGTCATTTCTGTGATGTCATGGGTGTGACGTCATTGGTGATGACGTCATCGATGATGCAATCGATGACGTCATCGATGAGGTCATTGACCTCGATGACGTCATCGATGACGTCATCGCTCGGGTGACCTTGAACTGGCCCAAAAGCCCCCATTCCCCACTACTATCATTTTAAAATATTTTTTTGCGTTTAATACGTTGCCGCAATCCGTTTTTCATTATCTCTTCTCGTTCTAAAAATATTAGAGTTTTTTGTACAAATATTAATTTTTTTTACAAAATCGCTAATATTTTTAGAACTAAAAGACGAGCCGCCATAAGAGCTAGAAATCCCGCAGACAGAGTTCGTAAGTCGGAGGCCTATAAAGCTGCGAGAAAATCTCTCCGTCAGGCGATCAACAGGAGCAAGACGAATAGCTGGAGGAGACTTCGTGACGACGTTGACTCCGACCTGTGGGGCCTGGGTTACAAACTTGTAACACAGAAACTCGGCGACCGCTCTCCACCTTCCATCATGGAGGTCGCCATCATGGGGAGGATCGTCGCTGCGTTGTTTCCTGAACATCCACAGCGACCGCCGGTTGACTTCGTATGGGTAGAGGACGTTCCACTTTTCACATTCGAGGAGCTGGAAACCTCCGTTCTCTCCCTGAAAAGCAACAAGGCTCCTGGCCCGAACGGGATTCCCAGTGAGGCTTTAAAGAAAGTATTTTCAATCAACGCTGACTTGTTGTTGAGAATGTACAATGTCTGTTTGGTAGAAAGGGTGTTTCCGGCTCCCTGGAAAACAGCCAGGCTTGTACTGATCAGCAAGGGCAAAGGTGATCCCGAGCTGCCGTCGTCCCACAGGCCTCTCTGCATGTTGGACACGGCTGGGAAGCTGTTCGAGAATACCAGAATTCCATACAATGTAATATGTACCTGCATTAGAAATAGAGTATCCTATATTTACTTACAACAATCTCATTCATAAGTTGTTTATGGAGAAAAATAATATTTCGGTTCGAAATTCACTGAATACACAGGTCTGCTGCAACAGTTTTAAAATTGTTTTTAAATTTAAAAATATATATATAGATTAAATTTAATTGTTTTTTTGTTGAACTTATAAATTATTTTATGAATGAAAAATAATGTTAACCATGTAATATGTTTACATAATATATCATAATTTTCAATACGGAAAATATTCATTTTATTTTTTAAATTTGTTTAAAATACATTTAAAAGAAAAAGGTAAGTAATCAAAAATCCATGTTCGAGGACTCAAGGAAACCTCAACTAGTGTATCAGGAGATAGAGGAAACCACGCTTGTTTCCTTTTTTTATTGTTAGAAGTTGTAAACTCGTAAACTGTCATTGTTTTACTGTAATGTTATCATGTTATTCCACTTAGAGTACTTGTTTCAATATTGAAAACTGTATGATTGTTTTCCTGATAAAAATTTTCTATATTACAAAGAAAATATTTCTCTTAAGTTTTAATGATATGAAATTGAATCATAACGAAATTAGGAATAAATAGGTGATTAGCAACATTAATAATGTAAACTTTTATATGGTAAAAGAAATATCCATTTTATACAGATAGTATTTATAATACACTTAAGAGTAGTTTGGTCTATAGTTATTGTAATTTATTTACATTTTGTCTATCGGTGCTAGGCAAACGGAGGTTTCGGGCCCCACAGTACTGGGATAGGGGTGTCTTATCTCCTACGGGGGTAGACCTCCGAGGGTGCACCCGCTCTCGGCAAATGAAGGGCCTCCTCTTGCCGCACGATGCGCTGGTAACAAGATAGCATGGATTTTCTAAACCAAAACACGAAGTTAAAGGAGAATGAGCAGGCCGCCTTTAAGCGCAGCTCAAAACTGCAGAGGTCTCCGACCTCGAAGACTGGGACGCCGACAGGGGGAATTAAAACCTCCCCTCCGCCGACCCCGTTCAAGGCTGCTGGAGTCGCCGGAGTGGCCGTAACTGGAAAGGAGAAAGATGAGGTTGAGCTGGGCGTGGGGGTGACTGAGCCGGTAACATTTCTAGCCGGGATGCAAGGAATTCCTCCCAGGAAGAGCTTTCTTCGTCCGGCATTTGAGATGCAAATGCTTCGGCAGCAGCAGGACGATGCCAACGAGGAGGAAAACCTGTCCCTGAAGAAAATGTACGATCTTTTGAAGGAGATGGCCAAGGCTCTCCTTATTCAGAAAGTAGTGGGGTTTGGTTACTTTCAAAACGGAAGTCGTGCCAATTGCCAGCTGCTGCCGCCAGCTGCCATCGGCCAGTTGCGAAATCAGTTGCCGCCGCCATATGCCATGCCATATAGCTTCCGGTGGGGAGAGGCTATATAAAATGACGGGGTGGAGAAGGGGTGAGCAGATGGTGTTAATGTTTGAAGTAGGAGTTAGTTTATAAAGGAGAGGGGATAATTGCTTTAAGGTCATATGGAGGGGGTTTTAAAAAAGACTGAACTATTAGGAGTTCAGTTTATTGGCGATCACTATACAGGTTAGTCAAAACCGACAAGGGACCGAAGAATAGCTTCTACATCATTTATTGCTGTAGAAGATACATCTGGAACTTGTATAGGGTTTTGAGGAGTTGGCGAAGTTGAAATTCTAGGAGGATCTTCCCTTGGATGAGTTGTTGATGATATTTCTTGAACTTGAATATTTTCTTGGTTGGTCTCCATTGTTATTGTAGTGTAAATTAGAGTGGAGATGTTGTTAGCTCAACAGCGTAGAAGATAATGAAGTAGGAATTATTGTCGCTGCATTTATATAGGGAATGGTGGGGGTAAAATAAAAAAACTTGTCGAACACAGTCGATAGGTGTAACAAGTTGAAAGTCATTGAAGCGTAACATAGAACGCAAAATATCATAAATAACACTATCATCAACAGTAACCTGCGAAGTTGTCGAAGAATATAATGGGTTAAAACTGTACTTCTTCCTAACTCTATTTAAATTAGTTCTACACTTAGAAATTGAAGGTTTAGAAGTACTTCGTAATATATGTTGTGTTCGCAAAAGCTTTAATTTTAAACATTGTGCAGTCATCATAACCGATGTGTTAAGTTCAGAAGTTAAAAGAAGACTGAGATATAAAATGAAGTGTAAAAGAAATTGAAACAGAACGCCAGAGTAGTAATTTTATAGGTTAGAATTTACGAAGGCTATTCCATGGATAATTCTAACCTCAAACCTAGTAAGTGAAGTAGTCATAACATAAAACTAACGAGAGATGATGACCGAGCGGATGCGAGGCAATGAATGTTTGTAGCGCGATAAACTACCCACCTTTATAGAGGCAATAACTCCA
The DNA here is from genome assembly GCA_030545055.2 of Neoaliturus tenellus. Taxonomy (NCBI): domain Eukaryota; kingdom Metazoa; phylum Arthropoda; class Insecta; order Hemiptera; family Cicadellidae; genus Neoaliturus; species Neoaliturus tenellus. The sequence goes on from CM061532.1 coordinate 78,640,972, forward strand.
GCCAGATGGCGGCAGATGGCAAGCAAATGACTGGTTGACCGACTTTCACCTGAGTAGTAAGAGAAGTAGGGTTCTGTGTCTATCCCTACTCCTTTGGGTCAATGACCGACCGGAAAGGTCAATGACCCGACCCCCCCCCCGAAAAAATGGAGCCCCCCCCTTACCCCACCCCTTCCCCCACTCCCTCAGGCCAATGACCGGTCACCCGGTCATCAAACTAAACATGGCTGCTACCATGGATAATTCTAACCTCACTTGGATAATTCTAACCTCAAACCTTGGTTTTGAGTTGCTGCGCATGCGCCGCTCCCCACTCTTCTGGTTAACTTTTACACTGGTGTGAATTGGACTGGATTGAACACTGTACTGGAGTGAAACAACTTCCCCCACTACTGGAGAACCGGAGTAGGAATAGGAGCCCGATCTTCGCATTAGTCGCCAACAAACTTTCATAGCGAAAGGTTGTTGGCGATTCAGCAAGAGGTTTCAAATATATAGTAGGCCTATATATATTTGAACTTCTTATACTACGTTGCGTTTTTTAATGCAATGTGGTATGTGTGTGTGTGTTTAGTTGTATTTAATTTAAGAAATAAATTGCGCATTGCGATGTTAGTTTTAAGTTTGGTTTATCATTAAGGTGTACTAATTTTTAAGAGGTTTTTAGCATTAAGGTGTATTAATTTTTAAGAGGTTTTTAGCATTAAGGTGTATTAAATTTAAGAATAACAAAGGTATTTGGTTGTGTTGAATTATTTGGTTTTCAATAATGATGTGTTGTTAGTTTTAAGTGTTGCTACTAATAATTAATGTTGTTTTGCCTTACAGCTAGATGTTAGGGGGTAGATTAACTGTAAATTCAGAAGTTCAGTTGAACTTCACTTAGAAGGGGTGGGACATCCGCAAATTGTAGGTAAGCGGACTAGGTTTTTTGCATTTTGTTTAGGAATATGATGAGTGGGTTTAGTTTGGGTGGGGTTAGAGTTGCGTTTCTGCATTAGCTGTTCCAGTTTCCCTATTTAGCGTTACGCTTTGATGCGGACAGGGACGTTACGCTTTGATGCGGACGGACCAGGGCCTCCCTTGCAGAACGTAACTAGTGGGTTGGGAGTGGGAACCCGTTAGGCAAACAGGGTGGTGGGAACAGTATTACTGTTTCCATCACCTTGGTTTTTTATAAGTCTTGAGTGACCTTGACCTACTTTTGGAAAGGTCAATGACCCCCCCCCCCGAAAAAATGGAGCCCCCCCCCCTTCCCCCACTCCTTCCCCCACTCCTTCCCCCACCTCCCGGGCCAATGACCGGTCATGGCCGGCTGCTAACCCCTCTCATTTGCATACCGTTATAAAAGACGCGGCGATTGTGGCAAGTGTTTCATTCTGATTCCAGACATCACGCTGTGTACTCGGAGTTCTAACCATGTCGTCTCTGCCAACTACTACTTCTGCTACTTCTACTTCAACTTCAATTTCTACTACGACTGCACCTAAGAAAACTCTTCGCCTTAAAAACCTTCCTGATTGCTACAAGAATGAACTTGCATCTCTACCTTCAACTTCTGGAGCTATTCTTCCGCCAACCAACACTTCTAGACTTCGCAGTATTTTTTCACCGCCTTCGCCTTCGCCTTCAAACAACTCTGCACCGCCATCTGCACCGCCATCAACTCTCATGCCACCACCGAAGAAGCCAGCTTCCTATCCTAAAACCCCTTCGTTTGAAACCATTCTTCATCGCATTAGTACACCCATCATCCCACTATCACCATTGCCTCCTACCCCACCACTTACTACACTTGAAGACCATACCTATCACAAAACTGAATCCTCGACATCAGCTTCTAAACCAGCTCCTAAACCAGCTCCTAAACCTGCTCCTAAACCTGCTCCTAAACCTGCTCCTTCAGAGCAATTTCAATTATTACAACAAGAGCGTCGTAGGGCATTTAGCCGTCCCACTACTTGCCCTGAAATGCTTAGTAGGGGAAATAAGAAAGGATCAGCTTGTGGGAGGAAATGTGTTAAAAACGAAAGTTTTTGCCGTGTACATGTCGTGAAACACCTTTCTGAACCACAACTGACAGAAACCCCCACTGTTGAATACCAATCCAAAATTATTTTTGTAAAAGGAAATAGGCTTAAGAGAGGTTGTGTTTATTTTTTTGAAAGTGTTATTGACAACGAACACATTTTGGCAAGTTGTAACGGCGAAAAATATAATATTAAAGTAATTGAATCCTTGCGCAAAGAGAAATCTGTTTATGAGTTAGACTCTAAAGACTATCTCCTCAGACACAAAGTGGATGGTATTACAAGGTGGGGGCGTAAAAAGTAAATTCACATAGTTTTTTCAAAATTTTGCTATAAAAAATAATGGGGGAGAAACACAATGCGTTATAGCGTTGTGTTTCTCCCCCATTATTTTTTAACACTCTAAGTCTCGTGACCTACTTTCATGTGAGTAGTGAGTAAAGGAGGGTTCTGTGTCTGCCCCCATTCCTTCGGGTCAATGACCGAACTGGAAAGGTCAATGACCCCCCCCCCTGAAAAAATGGAGCCCCCCCCGAAAAAATGGAACACCCCCCCCCCCCGAAAAAATGGAACACCCCCCCTTCCCCCACCACTCCTTCCCCCACCACTCCTTCCCCCACTGCTCCTTCCCCTACCACTCCTCCGGGTGAATGGCCGGTCATGACCGGTTGTCTACCTACATTTAACCGTTACACTCGCTACTCCAGAGTCTTCATTCCAATCCGAGAGGCCACTGCCGCAATATGCCTACTCTATTAGAATTATGTTTGCGACAGATAATTTCAAATATAGTGTTGATGGAACTTGCAGTAACCGATGCAAACCTTCCACGAACACTACGTCAAGAAGTGTATTTTTTTATAAAGAAAATTTTGGAATTCTTCATTGCTCGCGGTATATATTTATTGATGGAACAGTTATGTGTTCATATTGTGGTGTGGCTGCACTCATAAATGTGGAGGGACAAGTGGACTTTAGACTTCAAGGTGGAATATATGAAGATAACTATTACTTGTCATACAAGTTCATAGTTCAACAGGAAAAATGCGATATTTGCGCATTTAACTTGTATGAGTTTATACATGCAGATCCTACAGAAATTGATTGGGAAAACGATCCTGGAGTCCCTTATGTGATTTACGCTCCATAGAGGTCCACCAAACCCACCAAACGGCCCTTTTCAGGGCCACCTAAGACTTGAATTTAGGGATGTAAGCTATTTAGCTTACATGCAACTTAGCAGAAATAAGTTCTGCTACATGGCTAGTTTGATCCGTGTAGTAGTAAGCAAAGGAGGGTTCTGTGTCCGTCCCCACTCCTTAGGGTCAATGACCGGACCTGAAAGGTCAATGACCCCCCCCCCGAAAAAATGGAGCCCCCCCCTTAATTCTATCCCCCACCAATCCTTCCCCCGCCATTCCTTTTCCCACCACTCAGGCCAATGACCGGTCTCTCATTTGCATACTGCTATAAAAGAGGAGCAAGCGTTGTTCTCTCCTTCATTCTGCTTTCATGCGCCACACTTGTTGTTTCGTCTCTGCCTGCATTATTTTAAAATGCTTCCTCAGCTTAATGAAGAGTTCAATCCTTCCGAATATGCTGATGTTTACCACCAACATGTAGAAGATCCAATAGATTTCTACGATAGTAGCAGTGAGACTGAAGATGATAGTAGCAGTGATGAAGATGATAGTAGCAGTGAGATTGAAGATGACAATGAAAATGATAGTAGCAGTGAGACTGAAGATGACAATGAAATTAACATTGAACTTAATGAAGAAATGAGACCATATTACTTTGATGAACTAGATCCTCTTGATATGGTAGAAAGATTCATTGCAGAAGCACACAAACGGCTAAATTTAGGATATCATATTATAATTGGTTCAGCTATTCTGTATCATGATAGTAAGTTCTTTTGTGTAACACCAAATACTAGAGAACGTATGCTGATTTGGCGGGATGATATACTGAGGTGTCACGAGGAAAATATTAGCATTGGTGGCTACTTTGTAGCACAAGTGGGCTTTTGGGTCTAATGTGGCTAGTGTAGTGGCTAGTATAGCCACACAAACCTTCCCTCACCCCCCACCCTATCCCCTCCCAATCCTTATTCCTTCCCCCTCCCCATTTTTAAAACTCATAAAAGGCGGACTATGAACCTCCAGGTTTCTAGTCTGTACTCGCACTTTGCGCTGTCAAGTACATCTCTTGTAGTTTTTTCTCCTCCATTTAAAATATTATTTGTTTGAAAAAATGCCTCCGAATGTGAATTACCATTTTAATTCTTCCGAAATTTCCGATGTTTTTCTACAACCTGAAGACATTTTAAATAATGATAGTGAGAGTGAGAGTGAAGACGATGATGATTATAGTGTTGAACTTAGTGAAGAACGTAAAGTTATAGCAATTGATCCAAAATTTCCATTTGATACAATAGAAAATTTTTTGGTTGAAGCTAATAAATGGTTAAATTTAGGATGTTATATACGAATTGACTCTTTTATATTGTATGGTAATAGTCATTCTTTCCTTGTCACACCAAATGACAGAGACCGCATGTTGCAGTGGGCACAATCTATGATGGAGTGCTATGAACAAGGTGTGGACACTGGCGGCTATTTTCTTGCACAAGTAGTGTAATAACAAAATTACCTTTCCACCACCTTACACCCTATCCCTTCCCAATCCTTATTCCTTCCCCCCTCCCCATTTTTAAAATTGATAAAAAGGCAGGCTATGAACCTCCAAGTTTCTAGTCTGTACCCACACTTTGCGGCATCAAGATGCTTACCAGACTTGATGGTTTCATAGCCAATGATATTAATATATGGAGTTTAATAACAAATTTACGGATAAAAATTGAAGAAAAAATTATGGCAAACAATGAGCTAGGAGTTATTGTTTTTGTTTCATTAGTAGAACATTTTGAAATTTTGTATAGTATAAAAGTAACAATTAACAATATTAATGAACTATTTCCTTGGACAATATTTATTCGCAATAAAGTTGAAGAGCAGAAAATTATAGTAGATGTCACAGCAATGAAATATAACCTAGATAGAGAAGAATAGATACAAACCCCCTCCTATTCCTTTGTTTTGCAAAAAATAGTGGGGGTAGGAGTATATATAAGACTAAGTAAGCGATACATAGTTTGTTATTTGAAGTTAAAGAAGTAGTAAATAAACATGTTGTCTAAAGATACACCATTTATTAATTATTTTGAAGTTAAAGATGTTTTTGAAAGCACAAATGAAATACAGGAAGAAAACATAGAGGAAAATTATAATGAAACTAATAACGATTCTACAATGGAAGAGGAAGAAATGGTACAGATTGAACAAGAACTATTTGAAGAAATGATAAACGATAGTGATGAAGACATAATTAAGGAAGCTATTGAAATATTTATCTTGGATTCATCGTTGGAATCACCCATATCACCTTTACTGTCTTCTGAATCTGAATCTGAATTGGACTAAGGTACCCCCACCATTTTGAAGACGTAGTGGGGGGAGAATATCCCCACTACAAGTTAAAAGTAGTGGGGGAATGTTTATAAATGTGTTAAATAGTTGTGCAGGAGATCAGTCTTAGAGAGACTAGTGACTGAAGATGTTTCGTAAAATACCTTTTGATCCTTCATACTACAATCTGTTTGATATACATCGTTTTCCAGACATTGAGGAGAAATTGTACAAAAAATTTTGTTCTCTACTTGATAAACCACAAAAACTACCACCAAATACTTTTACCTACAAGCTACCCATCATGGACAAGGACGATGTAAGCAAAATACCATTAGTTCAAGTAAAATTTTTGGAAGAAAAAATTCTTGTTTGTGTGAGAGAAGTATTTCATAATGATTATTCAAAAAGATTGGCTTTCAACTTTATTCAAGAACATGCAGGATCTGAAAGAGAACAATATCCAGAACCATATTACAAATATCTTTTTGAGAATGGAGCGAGTGTAACGGTAGAAATAACCATTACATTAGTATAACTCTCCCCACCACTGACGTCTCCCCACCATTGGCATCTCCCCACTACTGACTTAAATTTGGTGGGGGAATGTGGATAAATGCGTTGATTATTTGTGTAGAAGCTCATTCTTTGAGAAATGTTTTATCATGTACCTTGTGATCCGACTTCTTCCTTCAGGGAAAAACAAAGATTAAAAAGACTAGAAAAGGAAAGACAAGATAGAGAAGATATGAAGATGGAGTTTAATAGACTACAATTTCAAATACCTGGAATTGAACTTGGAGCACCAAGATTGAAAACCCTCCACTGGGCTGGAAGTTATATCAAATTTTTGAAAGTACAAGTTGAAGCAAGAGATCTAAAATTGAAAAGATTAGAAATGGAAAATCGAGAATTGAAGAAATTAATATCACACATGTCTGGTAATACAACAGTTCAAGAAGGTGAAGAAGAAGGAAAAGAAATTTTAGGAATCTAAATTATCAGCACCCTTTTAGAGAATGGGGAATAGATCACTTTGTGGTAATGTAATAACATGCCACTTACTGATCTATTCCCAGTTCTCGCTTAATATCCGATGACCTTGACCTATATAAAAATAGTGGGGGTAAAAGCATATAAGGAGATAGTTATGGATATAACTTTCAGTATGAGTCTAACACTATGGACAGCTTGTTAGTTTTATGTTTACAACAAATTATCAATAATGGGTTTCTTTACAGTTATATAATAACATCAAATAAATGTGAAATACCTCAACCAATTCGTGAAATGCTCATCAAATTTAAGAAGGACAATTGTGGATTTGGTATTTATCTTGCTTTTATTTTTGAAGATGGAACGAAAATGTGTCATGATTGTGGAAAAGCATCTGTTTTAGACTTTGAACAATTTGAAGAGGATGGAGGTAAATTAGTTCACCTTGTAAAAGGCCAAGTGATGAAATTTGAAACAGTTAATAAAAAATGTAACATTTGTGCACAAAATTTGTTTGAATTTATTAAGTATAGTGCATTGAAATAATAATACCCTTTCCACATATGAAGAAAGTGGGGGAAAAGGAGTGGGGATTATATAGTAGTGGGGGAACATGTATAAATGTAGGTTGTTTATAGAGAGTTTTAATATCTTTGCAGCATTTGTTGGAACAAGATGCAGTTTGAAGTACGTCATTTCAAAATGAGATATGAAGAGTGGGGCTCAGTTGCAGAATTTGTTAAATCTAAAGAAGATAATAGAAAATTAATAAATGTACATTGCTACATTCATGATCAACATAGTAATGACAGGGTGATGGAGTATTTAAATACTCCTAACATAACACCACAAAGTTCTCCATTTATAAAATATTTGAAAGAAGAAGATTTGGATGTTACCCTAGAAGTTTGGTATCTAATTTAAATTATTGTGGTGGGGGAAATGAGATATAACCGGCAAAATTGTAGAACAGAATTCACTCTATACAACGATGGAGCATCCTTCCACAACACCTGTATCAGCATCTGCGGATTGGCATCAAAATCATCAACCAAATATTTCAAGTTCAAATTGTTATGAAAATCAGCAGCCTAGTACTTCAAATTGGTATGAAAATCAGCTGCCTAGTACTTCAAGTTCAATTTGGTATGAAAATCAGCAACCTGCCACTTCAAGTGTAAATCGGTATGAAAATGAACAAATTACTACTTCAACACAAAATTTGTATGAAAATCAACAGCCAACAACATCAACTCAATTTTGTACATCAGTATTTAAAGTATCAAAGCCCCATTCGAATTGTAATAAGTGTATATCAGCTCAATCAGGAAGAATCAGGAAAAACACATACATGAGAGAAAGGTGCAAGAAAGAAAGGATAGAATTTACAAAATTACAGTTAACAGTTCCCTCTATTAAAGTGGGATGTACTAGAATAAAAACTTTGGAAGCAACCAATGCATATTTGTTTGAATTGTTGGACAGAATTGAAAAGTTGGAGAAGAAGAATGAACATTGTAAAAAGTAAACACTCGTTCCCCCCAAGAAAAACAAAAAAAAATAATAAAATAGCAAAATAAAAAAAAGTAGATGTAGAATAGAGAGCGAGGAATAGATCGCTTTGTGGTAATGGACTAACATGCCACTTAGTGCTCTATTCCTCGTTCTCGCGTTATATTGGATGACCTTGACCTACATTAGTAGGGTGGGGGAAATTGAAAATGGTGGGGGAAAGTGTATAAAGGACGAGCCTACTGTAAAGGAATTACTCTGAAAGCAAACTTGTCACGAGTATGGACTTGACCACAAGCAAAGAAGATAGAAAACAAAGATTTCGAGAAATGGCTAAAGTAAGAGAATCAAGAATGAGGTTGAGATTTTACAAACTACAGAGATTGATTCCTGGTGTTAAGTTAGGAGAAATAAGATCAAGAACGGTAGACATGGCAGCTGATTACATCAGTTACTTACATTCGGAATTAATGGTAAAGGAAGCAAGAATAGAAGAGCTGGAGCACAAGATAAAACAACATATTGAAACATCTAACAGTGAACCTATAAATTATGTAATAAAAGAAGAAGATGTAAAAGACATAAATTAAACAAAAGAAAATGAGCTTGAACTTTGGTTATTGATTGGACACTTTTTAGAGAATAGGGAATAGATCACTTTGTAGTAATGAATTATCATGCTACTTAGTGATCTATTCCCAGTTCTCGCTTAATCAAAAATGACCTTGACATACTTACCAAAATATCATATAAGCCGAATCAAAAGCAGTTATTCCTCATTTACTTGAAATGGCTCCTGTGGACAACACCGATTATCCGAGGAAACCTCTTATTGAAATATTGTATAAAATTCAACTAGAGAATTTAAATATGGAAGAAGATGAAAATAACAGCGAAACATCAGAAGTAGAAGCTATAAATGATATGGATGTAGATGTGACAACATCAGAAGAAGAAAATGCCAATGATGTGGAGAATGAAAATTTGGATATGGATGTAGTAATATCAGAGTCTTCATCATCATTTGAATATGAAGAAATACATATTGAAACTCCAATGCATATAGAGAATACTAACGAAGAATCTGTTTGTAGAAGATTAATATTTTGTTCAAGACGTTTGTTTTCTTCTGAAAGTGAAGAAGAAGAAGATGAAATAGTAGTGGGGGAACTATTATAAAAGAAAGAAAGGAAGAGCTCATTTCATTTCTTGGCGAAATTTTGAAGAGTGAACACCACCAAACATGTATCATTGCGATGAATGTTTGGAATCGTTTAACGATGATATTCTGTTAGAAATACATAAAGAACTAATTCACAACAACACAGAAGAACAAGAAGAAGAAGAACAAGAAGAAGAACAAAATGAAATAACGGCAAGACCTACAACAACTTTACCAAATTTACAAGTATCAGCTTTACATGGAAAGGTAGTAATGCATCATAAGATTCAAAATGAAGATTTAAACTTAGAAGAATTTATTAGAGAAGCAAAACCAATCATCAGTAGAACTTTAAAAGAAGAATTAAAAAGATTAAATTTTCTCAAATTTGGTTTACTACTAGAAGCTATGTTTATAAATGTACAAGAAGAATTATCACCAAGAGGATTTATAACTAAAAACCAAACTATCATAGGAAGTTCAGACATTGATTCAATAGTTGAAAAATGTATAGAAGAAATATTAACTAAAATTCAGGAACATGAAGGACGAGGATCAGGGTGGAGTCTTATAAGTATTGAAGGATTAAATATAAGAGTTCATAAACATGGATATGGACTAATGGGATCTAGTTATATTCGTTTGCCAAAAATAATTGAAGCTACAAGATCATGTGTTAATGTGAAAAATCAAGATAACGAATGTTTTAGATATGCGATGACATGTAAATTTGTACCAAATCATTGCAATGAACCAAACCAGCACTATGAAAATCAAAGATATAGATATAACTTTCAAGGAATTAGTTATCCTGTATCACTAAAAGATATATCAAAATTTGAGAAGAAAAATCCCGGCACATCTATTAATGTTTTTGGATTAGATAGTTCAAATAAAGTTTATCCTTTACGTATTGCTAAAGAAGAGCTAGCAGATCATACAGATTTACTACTACTAACCCAAGGAGATGTATCTCATTATGTGTATATAAAGAAATTTGACTCTCTTGTTAACAAGCAACTTTCAAAAAATCGAAACAAAAAGCTGATTTGCAAGAGATGTTTTAATTTCCAACGAGAAGGAAGACAAGGAATGGAATGGTTACAAGAGCACAAAAGATTATGTAACAATAATTATGAAGCAAAAATTATTTTACCATCAGAAAGCAGAGCATTTGTTACATTTCAAAAGGTTCATCATCAATACCGTATCCCTATAGTTGTATATGCAGACTTTGAATCAACACTAATTCCTATAGAAGATGAAAATTGTGAAGCTAGAAAAAGTGTCAAATATCAAATACACAAACCAAATAGTTTTTGTTTAATGGTTAAATCAACATTATCAGAAGAACATTTAAACCAATATGGATTAACTTCAGAACCTCTAGTATATCGTGGTGAAAATGTGGAAACAATATTTCTTGACCATTTATATTTAATAGCTGAAAATGTACAAAGATTATATGTAAATATCGTGCCAATGAAACCAATGGAGGAAGAAGAAGAAATTCAACATGAAAATGCAACTCACTGTTTCTTATGTAAAAATGAATTTACCATTGACAATTATAAAGTTAAAGATCATAACCACCTTACAGGTTATTACAGGGGTGCTGCTTGTAATAAATGCAATTTGAGCTATCGTTTACCACTATTTATTCCTGTGGTTCTGCATAACCTCAGTGGGTATGATGCTAATTTTATAATACCTGAATTAGGAAGAGACAATGGTTCAATAGATGTGTTGGCTGAAACTTCAGAAAAATTTATAAGTTTCTCTAAAACAGTTGGAAATGTCAAATTAAGATTCTTAGACTCCTACCGATTTATGCCGTCAAGTTTGTCTAAACTTTCTGAAAATTTAAGGAAACAAGATTTTATTGAAACAAAGAAGATTGTTAGTAACGACAAACTGGATCTAGTACTTCGGAAAGGTGTTTTTCCATATGATTATATAGACAGTTTAGAAAAATTTAATGAAACATCACTTCCGCCAAAAGAAGAATTTAAAAGTAAACTATACGACATGGACATATCTCAAGAGGATTATGATCATGCATGTAAAGTATGGAATGAATTAGGATTTACAACATTGGGAGAATATTCAGATTTTTATGTTAAATTAGATGTAACTTTACTATGTGATATAATGGAAGAATTTAGAAATACATGTTTTGCAGCATATGGATTGGACCCTCTTCATTCATATACTTCACCTGGACTAGCATGGCAAGCCATGTTGAAAGAAACAAATTGTAAATTACAACTTCTTACTGATATAGATATGGTTTTGATGTTAGAATCAGGAGTTCGAGGGGGATTAACACAAAGTGTAACCAGACATGTTAAGGCCAATAATAAGTATCTGCCCGATTATGATGCATCAAAACCAACAACATTCCTAGGTTATTTCGATGCAAATAACTTATACGGATGGGCAATGTCAAATCCCCTTCCATATGATAATTTTAAATGGATAGATCCAGAATCGATTGGAAACATAATGGATATACCAAAGCATGGTGAAACTGGTTACATTTTTGACGTCGATTTTGAATATCCTGAACATCTTCATGATCATCATTACGATTTACCACTTCTTCCAAAGACTGAAATTTCCCCTACTGGAAGATGGCCGAAATTATTAATGACTTTAAACAATAAGTCTAGGTATGTTGGACATTATTGGATGATACAACAGGCTTTAGACTTAGGATTAAAAATTACAAAAATTAATCGAATACTACAATTCTCTCAATCTTGTTGGTTGAAACCGTACATCGACAACAACACAAGAAGAAGAGCTGCTGCTACATCAAGTTTTCAAAAAGATTTCTTCAAACTGATGAACAATGCAATATTTGGCAAGACTTTAGAAAACAAAAGGAAACATAAGGATATCAAATTAGTAACTGATCCAGTAAAATTACAGAAATTAGTGCAACAACCAAACTTTGGTTCATCCTTAATTATAAATGAAAATCTTGTCGTCATTTCTATGAACAAAAAATCAGTTCTATTGGATCGTCCTTTATATCTTGGAATGTCAATATTGGATATTTCTAAAACACACATGTACGAGTTTCATTATAAGAAGATGGTTAATTATTATGGAAGAGATAACATTGGTATTGCATATATGGATACGGATGCACTTATTTACTGGATTAAAACAAATGACATGTATGAGGATTTACGGACCTTTGTAAATAAAGATGATTTTGATTTTTCCGATTATCCTAAGGACCATTCAAATTACGACTATGACAAAAACAAAAAAGTATTGGGAAAATTTAAAGATGAAACAAATGGTGTGCCGATGATGGAAATTGTAGCATTAATGTCTAAACTGTATTCATTTCAACTGTACATAAATGAAAGGAACGAATATCAAGTCACAAAGAAAGCTAAAGGAATAAAGACATCTTTCCTAAAGAAGAACGTACAGTTTCAACACTATAAAAGATGTTTGTTTGAAAATGTTGAAACAACTGCAATATTCAACACTATTAGAAGTTATAACCACCAACTTTTTAGTGTCAAACAAACAAAGTGGGCATTAAGCTGCAAAGACGACAAGCGACATATTTTAGAAGATAAAATTAATACTCTACCATTTGGCCACTATTCCTTAAACCCTATTGACCAGTAAACCTATTCTTCGTCCTTTACCTTCTTCCTTTTTCCTTTCCGTAAAAAAGAGGGAACATGGCAAGCCCAATGCCATGTTCCCTCTTTTTTACACTAATATAAAATGACCTTGACCCATATTTCAACTATATATAAGAGAATAAACCATTGTATGGATCAGTATTTCTACAAACGGTGTACAAGCAACACTTTAAGATGGAAAGTGTAAAGGATAAGATTGTAAATGAACTACATAAACCAGCAAGAAGAAGATTTCCAAGAAGAAGTACAATCATTAAAGGAATGAATGATCTTTACCAAGCTGATCTCATTGAAATGATACCACACAGTAAATTAAACAAAGGATTTAAATATATTTTAACAATCATAGACTGTTTTACTAAAATAGCTGATGCTTTACCATTGAAGGACAAGACTGGTAAAAGTGTTACTAAAGCTATGGAAACAACAATACAAAGAAATAAATATAAAATTAAACATTTACAAACGGATGATGGAAAAGAATATATTAATAAAGATTTTGGAGCTTTGATGAAAAAATATAAAATAAATCATTATTCTACACATTCTGAAGTTAAAGCTTCAATAATTGAAAGATTCAATAGAACATTAAAAGGAGCAATGTTTAAACAATTTTCAAAACGAGGATCATATGTGTGGTATGACATATTACCACAACTTATAAAAGAGTATAACAACAAATATCATCGCACCATAGGAATGAAACCTATCCAAGTAAACAGTGCTAATGCTAAAATTGTATTACAACGCATCAAAAATAATACAACACCAAAAATAGAAAAGTTACAACCAAAAAAGTTTAAGGTTAATGATAAAGTTCGTATAAGCAAATACAAAGGTGTATTTAGTAAAAGATATCTGCCAAATTGGACTAATGAAGTATTTACAATTTATAAAGTGCAACCAACTATACCTGAAACTTACATTTTAAAGTATAATAAGGGTGAATTACTTCAAGGTGGATTCTATGGACATGAGTTGTTAAAATCAACAGTTGGTGATGTATATCTTGTTGAAAAAGTTTTACAAAGGAAAAAGGATATGGTTAAAGTTAGGTGGTTAGGATTTAATAAAAGTGAAGACTCTTGGATTCCTTCAAAAGACTTGGTATAGTTATTTAATAGCTCATTATGTGTTTAACCTTTAAACAAGATGGAGATTGTACAACAAAAAGATCGATTTAATATTAATAATATTGATGAATTGACAGTTGACAATAATAAGTTAAATCATGGTAAACATGGTGAATTACTACCAAATACGATAAGATGTTTAATAACTGGTCCTTCGAATTGTGGAAAAACTAATGTTGTCTTTAACCTTATAACTAATCCTAAAGGTTTACGCTTCAACAATATATATATTTTTTCAAAATCATTGCAACAACCAAAATATCAATTATTAGATAAAATACTTGCAAGTGTACCTGAAGTGAATTTCTACAAGTTTAATGCCAGTGAAACAATAATGCAACCAAGTGAAGCAAAACCATTTTCCATTTTTATATTTGACGATGTTTCTTGTGAAAATCACGATACTATAAGAAATTATTTTGCTATGGGAAGACATAATAATATTGATAGCATTTATATTGGTCAAACATACAGTAAAATTCCAAAACAACTTATAAGAGACAATGCAAATATGTTGATCATCTTTAAGCAAGATGAGACAAATTTAAAGCATATATATAATGATCATGTTAATGCGGATATGCCATTTGACAAATTTAAAGAAATGTGTGGTAAAGCATGGAATGAAAAATATGGATTTCTTGTTATTATGAAAGAAGAAGATATTAAAAATGGTAGATATCGTATAGGATTGGATAAATTTGTATTAATACGTTGAACTACCTATGCTACATCTAGTAACACGTTGAACTTCACAGTGTAAACATGGTGAATCAAGAAAAACTATTAAAAGAAATAAAATCACTCAGTGATTCTATTAGGATAAAGAATCGTGCATTAAGGATGGGTTTAAGTGAAAGAGAAGAATTTTTTGAAAATACATTTAAACCTATCACGGAACCTTTAAAACAGATATCAGAAACTATTGGTAAACCTCGTTATGAAGGAGATGTTTTACTACCAGTTTCTAAACAAGAAGTACAAGCATTAAAAAAAGAAGATGATGATGATTCATATACAAGTGCTAGTGAGCAAGGAGAAACAAAAGAAGAAGAAGAATCAATTGTTGAAAAGGAAGAACAGCCAATACCTGAAGCAGAACAATCTATTCCAAATTTAACTCAATTGAGTAGTGATATATTACAACATGGACCTCTTGGACGAAAATATATAATGAAAACGCTACATGACATGAAATCAAATCCAAATTTAAGTAAATCACATGTATATGGAGCAAGAATTGATGGAAATGAATTGAAAATTGGTAACTCTAAGCTTGAAGTAACTCAAGATGATTATATCATTATTGGTGATCATAGATATAAAGGAACAAAAGGATTATATGAATTAATTTTTAAAAATATACCAATAAAATATTCGGCAAAAGATTTAAATACTTTTAAAGAAATTTTACAAAATACTAACGCTCATAAAAGAAACTACTCAAAGGATGCAATGATTAATCGTTCACGTGCAACAAAATATAATATTGTTATAAAAAAATTGTTTCCCCCACGAAAATTACCAACATTACGTACCACACCGGCTGTGAGACAACCTTTAAAAAGAAAATCTTTATCACTTATGGATTTATCACTTCTTGAACAACATGGTAAAAAGAGTAAAGGAGATACTTCAACATCTGGTAAAGGATTAATGAAAAATCTATACAATACAAATGTTATCTATTACAACGACATCAATAAATTAGTTGACAGAATGAGACTATTGCATGAAGCTATGGAAGCCGGTCATACTGGTTTAAATAATGAATTAGTGGCTCTAGTTGATGAACTTAAAAATCGTGGCATAGTTGTATAATTGTCCGCAAATATAAAGAAGTTACAAGTATAAGATGTATCAGTTCTAACATGAGCGTCGACAAGTTCGGACGCTACTCCGCATTAGGAGTGCAAGTTGGAGAAGACAGAAAAAGAAGCGGATTGCCGCAAACACCTGAAGGTGACTATAACATAAGTAATAAACGTTTAAAATTAGTTAAAGATCCAGAAGAAGATACTGATGGAGCAAATTTAAAGACAGTAAAAGAAGCTACTTCAACATCATTGAAATTACATAAGAATACTTATGATGTTAAATCACATAGATTAATTAATGTTGGTAAACCAACTGAAGGTTCTGATGCAATTACTAAAGAGTACTTATCATCTGAACTTTCAAATACTTTAAAATTGCAATGGGGTAACAACTTAAAAGATGGACAAACATATGATGCTGGAAATTATAGAATAACCAACGTGGGAAATCCCAAAAATGATAAAGATTCAGTTAATAAAGAATATTTACATTCTATAATACCGGAAAAAACTAAACATGGATATTCTTTTTATAAATTTATTATAAATGACATTGGATACCCAAAGGAAGACGGTGATGCTGTAAACCTAAAATACATCAAGGACAACTGTATTTTACAAGATGTTAATGAAATCGATTGTCATGGTAAAACATTGACAAATGTAAAGTTTGGTTCTCAACCAAAAGATGCTGTTACTATGGAACAATTATCTAAAGAATTAAAAAAGGAAACATCCAATTTTGTAAAACATGAAGATGCCGTGTTAAAGCGGGGAGATAAATTTATACATGGAAATGAAAAGTTTAATTTAATGCAAGGAAATAATGATGAATGGGATGCAGGACATAAAACAATAACAAATGGAAGATTTGGTATAAAAGATTCAGATGTACCTCTAATGGTACAAACATTAATTGCGAGTGGTGGTGCATTAGGTACATACAATGGTCGTAATAGAAGAATAAAAGATATTTATCCTGGTTACGAAGAAAATGATTGTGTTACAATGAAACAAACAATAACTTGGGATAAACACTTTGGGACCCAATATGATGCAAAGATGAAGAAAATAATTAATATTTTACCAGGTGAAGATTCAAATGATGCTGCTACTATTGGACAAGTCATAAAAACATCAAAAAGTGATTCAACAGCTTACACATGTAATGATAAACGTATTATGCAATTACATGATCCTCAACATCCAAAAGATGCTGTAAATTTAGATTGTTTAATAAGAATACTGGGCAATTTACTTATTGATACCCATAATCATATAGCTAGTACAACGAGTCATGTGATAATTCAACCCGATGAACGGGAAGCTTGGATTAAAAATAGAATTATAAATCAGTATATCATTAATTTGAATAACTAAGTGTTTAAATATATAAAATTATACATAACTTATTCATTTATGTAAAGTATCTTGTGGAGTAAACACGCTAGTTTATATAAGACTACATAATGAAGGCTGTATCACTCAGTCATCATCAAGACAGCAACAAGAGAGGACGTGGTATAACTTCAGCTGCGTTATCCCTGCTTAAACGGATACCTGTTGGTGCTATTGTAAATCGAGCGATAGACGCTCTACCATACGAATTACATATTCCAGGAGGTTATCAATATTGTGGACCTGGAACTAAGTTGGCAAAACGTTTAGCAAGAGGAGATCCTGGAATTAATAAATTAGATCAAGCTTGCAAACAACACGATATAGCATATTCAAAGTTTAAAGATTCAACAAATAGATCAATAGCAGATAAAATTCTAGCAGAAAAAGCTTGGCAAAGAGTAAAATCAAGTGACGCAAGTATTGCAGAAAAAGCAGCGGCTTGGGCAGTAACAACAGCCATGAAGACAAAAGCTAAGTTTGGTGGTGGAAGACGACGTCGCAGAGGAAGACCTGCAAAAAGAAGAGTTCCCAAAAAAGGTGGAAATATTAGAAAGAGACGTCGTAGAACTCGTAAAGCAAAAGTAAAAAAGGCTTCTGTTTGGTCAATGGTAAAAAAGGAGCAGGTTTATACCTAAGACCGTACCGTGTGTACTAAATAAAAAGAATCAATTGATAATTCCAAATAAAGCATTAACTAATCATCAGTTAAATGATTATGTAAAATGTTTGAAAATACCATTCTTTCGAGGAGTTTTTATGAAAGATGCATTACCAACTAAAATATGGAAAAATGAAACTGGAATAGTAAATTTGGATTCCACCTATGGTCCAGGCACTCATTGGGTATGCTATAAAAAGCTCGGACAAACCGTTTACTACTTTGACAGTTTTGGCAATCTACCACCACCGAAAGAACTTCAACATTATTTTCAAAACTCCAAAAACATTTTTTACAATTACAAAAGAGAACAACCTAACAATACTGAAATATGTGGACATTTATGTTTGGAGTTTCTAGCTAAAAGTGTCAGTCACCTTTAAGATGTCATCGTATACAGTGTCACTGAGTGGAAATTCATCCACGTTAAAAAGTACGCTATTCCCAGCATTGCGTTTATCCAAGGAAAGATTATGGGAAGCGGCATTACTTGATTTGACTACCTACAATTCAATTCCTAATGTTACAGAAGGAAAAAACAATTTACTACATTATTATGAAACAAAGGATGCTGCAGGAAAATACTCAGAATTGAAAATAATTACATTTCCTACTGGAGCTTATGAAATTGATGATATAAACCAATTATTACAGAAAAAACTCGGAGAAGATAATATCACAATCAAAGGAAACAATAATACTTTAAAAGCAGAAATAACTTCGAAATATTATATTGATGTCAGCTTGGAACAGTCGATTGGCAGTTTACTTGGATTTACAGATACAAAAAAGAAAATCTTAACTCCTGGAACTACTCATTCAGGTAATACAACTGTTACAATATTAAAAGTAAATAGTATTGATGTAACATGTAATATTATACATGGATCATATAGAGAAGGAGTAAATCAGCATATCTTACATACATTTTATCCAACAGTTGCTCCAGGTTTTAAAATTGTTGAGAAGCCACAAAACTTGATATACCTACCATTAAACACCAGTTTCATTTCAGACATCGTACTGAACATATTGGATCAAGACGGTCATAGTGTTGACTTTAGAGGAGAAACAATTACTATACGAATACACATCAGAGCGGCGACATAAAAATCAACATGGGATTATCATTTAAACCACAACGGAAGAGTCGGGAGCTCAGTAGCTCCTCGACATTGGAAGAGTTAACATCAGACAACATTCGTTTTCTACAAAAGATTGGATTGAAACTTAACAACGATGGATATACTGGATATATCTCAAGGACCGACATTCGACGAAACACTATGGGAGAAGGAATATCACACACACAACCCTTACACTTCATCAAAATTAAACAATAATGATGAAATAAGGATTCCCATTCAACAACAAGATATTTACACATTACCATGTGAAAGTTATTTGTACATCGAAGGAAGGGTATTAAAATTGGATGGAAAAACTGCTTCAACAGTTCCTTTTATAAATAACCCAATGGCATATCTTTTTGATGAAATAAGATATGAGATATCAGGGGTGACAGTTGATTCAACAAAAAAGGTTGGTATAACAACTACATTAAAAGGATTAACATCATTAACACCACATGAGAAGAATTCAATAGTCACCGCCGGATGGGTTGCTCCCGATAAAGACACTATAACACCTGCTTCCAACGGTCATTTTGATTTTCATGTACCTTTACGATTGCTTTTGGGATTTGCTGAAGATCACAAAAGGGTTATAATAAATGTTAAACAAGAATTAGTATTACTCAGATCTTCAACTAATAAGGACTTAATACTTGCAGACCCTGCAACTACGGAAGATAAATTGGAATGGCAACTACAATTGGATAAAGTTGTTTGGAGAGTACCTCATGTAAGATTGGCTGATGAACATAGAATAGTATTGTTAAGAAAGTTAAAATCTGACCGTGACATTGTGATGCCATTCCGAAGTTGGGAATTTCATGAATACCCTACATTACCTCAAACAGAACGACAAACATGGACCGTCAAGACATCAACTTACGTGGAACGTGCAAGGTACATAATACTCGGTTTCCAAACTAAGCGAAAAGATGTTATTACTGCAAATGCTGGTCAATTTGATCACTGTAAAATAAAGAATTGTAAAGTTTTCCTAAACTCTCAATTTTTTCCATATGACAATTTAAATGTCATGTTTAGTAAAAAACGTTTTTCCATTTTATATGATATGTACGCAAGATTTCAATCATCATATTATGGAAAGACTAATACACCACTATTATCACCTGATCAGTATTATTCCAAAGCTCCAATAATTGTAATCGATTGTTCAAAACAAAATGAATCAGTAAAATCATCAAGTGTGGATATAAAAATTGAAATGGAATTTGAAGAACCAGTAGCGGATGGAACTTTGGCATACTGTCTAATTCTACATGATAAAATAGTTACTTACACACCTCTGACCGGAATAGTGAAGAATGTACTTTAAGAAGAATTAGTATAACTACTGCAAAATATTGAGGTTAGAATTATCTTCCTTTATTGTTAAGGTTAGAATTTTGTTTCTAAAAGACAAGTTGAAAATAAACAATTTTGTAATTGTATAAATTTCAAGGATTTTACAAAAAAATATAAAAGCAAGAAAATAATTAGTAGAAACTTCATTCTATCTTCAACCGTCGTATGGGAAACATCGTTCGCAAGATGAATTCTACTAACGGAGAAGAAAATACACCTCTAATGGATGAAAATAGTTCTGATATAGAAAAACAAGTTGAACAAGAAATGGATGAATTCCTCAAGTTTAACAAACATAAGAAGAGAGAAGAAGAAGGAGAAGCTGAAAAAGAAGTAAAAAGAAAAAAGGTTGAAGTTAACATTACAACAAATATTTTAACAGAAGTATTTCTTCGAATTTTCTACCCTATTTCTTCATGCATGACAAAAAGTATATCGGTTGGAATTGTAAAATCATTGGATTATTCACCAATTGTTATGTTAAATCAAGGAAGTAAAATGGTTATCTTTACTGAAACTTCTTGGGATTCTCTAATGAAACATTTACATCTTTTGGAATGTTATTTAACTAACAACACATTTGGAAAAAGAACAAGATTAAGTTTATTAGAATCAAATATTGAAGTTGATATAATCAAACATCGTGGAGGACAAGTTGTTCGCTTCAAAGATTTAACTAGACATGATGTAAAATTACATTTCACTAAAGAAGAATTTTACACTTTAAGTTGTACTACCGGTCCTGTCACTAGATACTTAAAACAACTAGTATTTTCAAGTACAATAATTAAAGATTATCTAATCGATACATTGGACAGACAACCATTTATTCCAATTTTATATGGTCCTGTAGATACTTCAATTTTTAATCGAATACCTCAAGAAGTAGATATGTGGAGACAATTAAACAACTATCACACCAATTTTAATATAAACGAAGAAGCACAAGAAATAAAAGAAGAACAATCGTCTTTGTAATAACAGTTAGTTGTTGATGAGACTTCATCATGAACAAACGGGTTTCGTTTTCTACTGCATCACAGTTAATGGAAGTTAAAAGAGGTATAATTGAATTTCAAGCTTTTCGAGGGAATGATGGAAATTTCATTATTAAAGAATTAGTAATTTTGGATATGAACACATCTGTAATTTATCATTACTTGTTCAAACCTCCATTTCCATTCAATAAACTAACAACTAAAGCGAAAGTTACAAACAAATGGTTAAACAAACATTTTCACAACTTAAAATGGGATGAAGGTTTTATTCATTATAACATGATGCCACATATTATGAATCATTATTGTAAAGAGTTTAAAACTATCTACACAAGAGGATTGGAAAAAGCAAATTGGATACAATCATTTACAAGCAATGAAGTGATAAATGCAATAATATATAGAGATTTCCAATGCTACTTTAATGAACTTTGTATTTCATCAAAAAGTTTTAAACATCGAAGGTCACAGTGTGCTTTGAAGAATGCCTACCGCTTGAATAATTTCCTTCAACAAAGTGGTGGGGGTAGCGTCAGTGGTGGGGGTAGTGTCAGTGGTGGGGGTAGTCTCGATAATAAAAGTGAGAGCGCTACCATGACACAGCATGAGTATTACTCGAACCTCCGAAGAGACAACATCTCCAACGGATATTCTTATTAACAAGAAGATTAGCATCAGCAAAAACATTAAGATGGCATCAAACAACTTACTTCAAAATTTAGTTGAACAATTCAACGCTCATTCAAAATCAACAATCCTACCTACGAAGAAATGTTCCGAGCTGAAAGAAGAAAAACACTACATCATTCATACAATAAAGAAGATGGAAACTTCAGTAGGTGATGCTATAAATTGCACATTAAGCGAGGCACCTTATACAATTGGTGATGAAGCAAAATTTCAAATCTTCCTACCAAAGCGCTTCGTACAACTACTACAAAATGAAGATCTTCGTATAATTCAACCCGGCGCACTCTATTTGGTATCACATGGACCAAGTGGAAACAACTCTACTGAACTTACAATTCATGTAACACCTACTACTGATTAGTTTGTACATAAAATTGTAAATATTTCTTTGTAATTGTTTCTCAATAAATATGATATAAACCTAAAAAAAAAAAAAATAAATAAAAAAAGCAACATATTGTAATGTGTTTGTACATTACAATATGTTGCTTTTTTTAAAAATTCCATGGGATGACCTTGACCCAATTTTGTGTGATAATAAAAGTGAAAATCAACTTGTGAAATTCATCAGTCTACGACTACCTTTCGTACCGTACACATCTCACTCTCTATCACTAAATACAAAACTTCAACATGTCCCTAAAGGTTAAGTGTGCATCTTATGATACCAACACCATAACTACTTTTGAACAACTTGAAGATTTAACTAATGAAATGCGAGTTTTACTTACCGGTGGTTATCACTTAACTGTTTATGTTAGTGCTACTAATACAAGGATGTTCACTAAAACAAAATATTGCGATGATGAAATATTTTTTTCTACACAACCTACAACTTCTTCATCGCCAGCTGGTCAACATAACGTCAAGTTCCAGAAGTATTACCAATGTTAAATAACTTTTAATAAATAAAATTACAACTAAGGAATCACGTGATCAATGTCAAGTTCATAAAAAGGATGTAACAGTTTGATAAATAATCATTCGCTTCTCAGCTCTCGCCACGACAAGATCTATTCTAGAAAATGTTATACAGAATGATGATTGAACTTGATGGGAAAATCCATGGAAAAGATTATAACACTGTTAAACAAATGACTCAAGATTTAGATGTATTAACTAAAGAAGGATATCAAGCTAAATTAATTTTAAAATTTCCTGAAGTACATCCACTATCAACAGAAGAACTTATTGCTATGGCTAAGGCGGAGAGAGAAAAAAAGTCTGAAGAAAACAAACAGAAACAAACTTCCTAAATTTCAATAATCCTTACACTTGTAAGGTATAATTTTTTAAAACTCCATTTGGATGACCTTGAAATTACCCCTACCACTTTTCATAGTACATAAAACTCGCTATTCATCACTATACAATCTTATTCTTTCACTAGACTCCGCAGCATCAACATGGAAGAGCAAAAATACAAGTACAAACCTTTTTACTGTTGTGAACAACAGTGTACAGATTTAGGACCAATGATGGTGGATGGGTTAGCTTTTACTAAATGTGAATTCTTCGGATCTTGTTATTGCAAATGTAAAACAAAACAACTACCGCCACCGGAATTGCGAACTTTCAAATTTTACAAATCAAGATATTTTCATACATGTTGTCCTCAGAGATGTTTCAAATTTCACCCTCTAGATCTTGCTCATTGTCAACGCACCAAGTCTCATCAAGATGATTTTTGTACACATATGATAAAAAGATGTAAATACAGATCAGATTGGTATTCCGATCCTGTAGAAACATCAAATGTATAATTTCAGTTTTACACTCTTTTTTAAAACTTCAATTGGATGACCTTGAAATTTCCCCCACCACTAGTTCTAACTTTTATATAATATTAAATCATTCCACTTCCAACACTATAACTAACAACATGGAAGGAAAATTTATCAAGTTTGAACATATAATAACTGACAGGGAGGAGATGGAAGAATTGTTTCAAAACTTACTTTCTATCATTGACGAAAATCCTATAAGATAGTTCAGAATTGTAGTTCAATATTTAAATCCTGGTGAATTGTTTTCTTCATCGAGTGAAGAGGATGAAACAAATACTTCGGTTCAAAAAATTGAATTAAAAGATGAAGAAGAAGAACTAAACGTTTTATTCAATCATAAGCTCAAGGTTTCCTATATAAAAGCCCCCTCCCTAGACAGCCCCCCTCCCTAGACGCCTGCTCAAGGTCGCCATTATATAAGCCCCCTTCCCTAGGCGCTAATCCTCATTCGATTGCCAACTCTCTAACGATGAACAACTCTCCATTGGCACGAATGAATGCTAGTTTTGAAATAAACTCAAAAGAAGATTTACAAGATATATTTAATACTTTAAATGAAATTATAGATAAATTTAACGCTATTACAATGAATTTGGAAATAACTTACGCTTGTCCTATTTGTAATAAGGTTGAAAGTTCTGATGAAGACAGATTACTAAATCTTACTCCTCTTACCCCTCTACAGTCGGACACAACTTCTGAGGCAAATGATGAGCAACATCTTTCCCCCACCACTTCTATGTAACAACGCTCTTTCCCCCCACCACTTCTTTATTTAATCTACATTTCCCTCTTTCTATTCTCATTCCATCGTCGCCTCTTCGACTATCAACATCGCTTCTTTCAAAATTTCAAAAAACACAAACATGATGGATATGATGGATGAAGTTCCATTTGTAACAAAGATGGAAGAGGATAAATTGAAATTGGAAATCAAACGATTGGAAATGGAACGGGAAAACCAACTCGAGATGTTACGTTTGTTCAAACTTTTTAAATACATCATCTGGGGACTCTGCGTTTACCTTCTCATCGTCGTCGGTGTTTGTGTTTACAACTCTGTAGTTCATAACAAAACTTCAACTTGTTTAAACACTGCTGTCACACATTGATTGTATGTTTTTCACAAATAAAATTCACAAACCTAATTCTATACCTATCCCGCTATCGCCAGAGTTAGTTCCACTCTCCGAACTTTTACTCCAGTGGTAGCGGGATAGGGTTTTTTAAAACTTACTCTGGATGACCTTGACATACTTTCCATAACCCAATTGTCAAGTTGAATTTCAAATTTCAAATAACATCTCCTCCCCCACCGGAAGCTATATGGCATGGCATATGGCGGCGGCAACTGATTTGGCAACTGGCCGATGGCAGCTGGCGGCAGCAGCTGGCAATTGGCACGACTTCCGTTTTGAAAGTAACCAAACCCCACTACTTCAGAAGAACGTTAACAATGACGGAATTCCGAAACTCGAGGATATCCTTGGCGAAATCGAGGAATGCAGAAGATCAGGCTGAAGGCAGTGAAGTAGGAGCGTGACGTTATGAACCGAGTTATGGCTGAGTCCCAGACTCAAGCCAGAAAGCGAAAGAAGAAGCAGAGCGGTTCTTCGCCGGAAAGCCCTGAGCTTGTTGATGTGGACTCAGTGCCGAGACCGGTTTTTGTCACTGCAGCATCGCAGACATCTCCTGTCCTTCTAGATCAGCTCGCCGAGAACTTGGTGCTGATGCGCTCCTTATCAGCGAACAGTATCGGGACAGAGACCCAAACATTTTGATCTCCGACAGCCTCGGTACTGCTGCATTTTGGGCACGTAATACACAGGATGTCTTGGTGCGGAGTCACGGGCGCGGCCGAGGATTCGTCTGGGTTCGGTTTAGGGACGTGACTATCTTCAGTTGCTACCTCACACCCAACGAGGCCGTCCAGGACCTCCGCGACAAGATAGATAGTCTAGAGGAGTGCGTTCTCGGCACCACCGGGCATGTCGTCGTTGGTGGCGATTTCAACGCCAGGGCCGTCGAGTGGGGAATGCCCTCTACCAGCTCCCGGGGGAAATACATCCTGGGTTTCATCTCCAGGGCCGGTCTTGTCGTCCTCAACCAGGGCGACACACCTACTTTTCGGCGCTCCGGGCAGAGAGGCACAATCATCCCCGACGTCACCTTTGCGTCTGAGTCGCTCCTTCCGAGGATCTCTGGCTGGAGGGTTGTGG
Organism: Neoaliturus tenellus; assembly: GCA_030545055.2. NCBI lineage: Eukaryota > Metazoa > Arthropoda > Insecta > Hemiptera > Cicadellidae > Neoaliturus > Neoaliturus tenellus. Next base: position 78,667,014 of record CM061532.1, read on the forward strand.
AGCGACCACTAATACATCGTGTTTGACCTGCATGATCAGGCAAATCGTCGAGTTTCCGCATCTCGGGAAGGGCCACGCCGGTGGAACACCAACAAACTGGACGTGGTCAAGTTCACCGAAGTCATCTCTCGGGGAGCGCAGGGGAATCCTGGTGAGGCTGGGGCCGAGGCACTAGTAACATCCACGATGGAACTGATCGTCTAGGCCTGCGACCAGACTATGCCGCGAAGGAAACCCCGACGCGACAAACAACCCGTCTACTGGTGGACTGAAGGGATTGCGGAACTCAGAAGAACATGTTTAAGAGCCAGACGAGCCGCCATAAGAGCTAGAAATCCCGCAGACAGAGTTCGTAAGTCGGAGGCCTATAAAGCTGCGAGAAAATCTCTCCGTCAGGCGATCAACAGGAGCAAGACGAATAGCTGGAGGAGACTTCGTGACGACGTTGACTCCGACCCGTGGGACCTGGGTTTAAAACTTGTAACACAGAAACTCGGCGACCGCTCTCCACCTTCCATCATGGAGGTCGCCATCATGGGGAGGATCGTCGCTGCGTTGTTTTCTGAACATCCACAGCGACCGCCGGTTGACTTCGTATGGGTAGAGGACGTTCCACTTTTCACATTCGAGGAGCTGGAAACCTCCGTTCTCTCCCTGAAGAGCAACAAGGCTCCTGGCCCAAACGGGATTCCCAGTGAGGCTTTAAAGAAAGTATTTTCAATCAACGCTGACTTGTTGTTAAGAATGTACAATGTCTGTTTGGTAGAAGGGGTGTTTCCGGCTCCCTGGAAAACAGCCAGGCTTGTACTGATCAGCAAGGGCAAAGGTGATCCCGAGCTGCCGTCGTCCCACAGGCCTCTCTGCATGTTGGACACGGCTGGGAAGCTGTTCGAGAAGCTAATCCGTTCCCGCCTGACTTCTGCCGTGAAGCTGCTGGAGACTTATGCCCCCGTCAGTACGGCTTCAGAAAGGGATGGTCAACGATCGACGCTGTCACCAGAGAGCTGTTGAGAGACCCGAGAGCCACAACCATTTCTCTCGCCAAGTAGTGCTTCTTGTTACGCTTGATGTCAAGAATACCTTTAACTCGGCGAGGTGGGTCGATATGTTGGATGCACTTCGCAACACCTTTCGCATTCCTGTATATCTGTTGCGGCTCATCGAGGATTATCTACGCTCTCGAAGCCTGATTTATGACACAAGGGACGGAACGCGGACGATGAAATCCACTTCTGGTGCCGCACAAGGTTCAATACTCGGCCCGGATCTCTGGAACGTTGCCTATGACAGCCTCCTGAGGTCTGAGATGCCTGATGAAACCACTTTGGTTGGGTATGCCGATGACGTCACAACTCTCATCGCTGCACGCAACGTTGAGCAAGCCCAACTGAAGTTGAACCGAGTTATGCGGGTGGTCAACAACTGGATGTCCGATCACGGTCTCTCGCTTGCTCTCAGTAAGACGGAGATCATGATTCTCACGAAGAAGAGGATCGACACCGTTGTCCCGTTTCAAGTGGGAAGGGAGGTGGTCACATCAACTCGTGCCGCCAAATACCTCGGGGTTATGGTGGACACCAAGTTAAGCTGGAGGGATCAGATCTTCCGTACGGCGGACAAGGCCGCTAAGGCAGTCACTTACCTTAGTAGGCTTATGGCCAATGTCGGGGGTCCCCGATCCAACAGAAGACGTCTGTTGATGTCCGCGGTCCAGTCCGTGCTCCTTTACGGGGCAGAGGTGTGGGCAGGCGCTCTAGATAACGAGTGCTACAGGTTGCGACTTGCCCGGGTTCAGCGTCAAGCTGCGCTCCGGGTGTGTTCCGCCTACCGGACAGTGTCCGAGACTGCCGTCCTGGTGGTCACCGGAGTCATCCCTGTCAAGCTCTTGGCAGGGGAGAGGAAAGCGATTTATCAGAGACAAGGCGAGATGGGCAAGGACACGGCAAGAACAGAAGAGCGCTCCCGAACCTTCCAGCAGTGGCAACACAGCTGGGAGCACGACACCCGAGGACGATGGACTGCGCGACTTATCAAGCAGGTCCAACCATGGGTGGAACGGCGGCATGGGGAGGTGGACTACTACCTGACCCAATTTTTGACAGGTCACGGCTATTTTCGGTCGTACCTGAACCGGATGGGAAAGACCGGTTCACCGGACTGCATTTATTGCCCGGGTGTTCCCGACGATGCGGAACACACTTTCTTCCGCTGTCCCCGTTGGGAAGGGCCCCGCCTGGAGGCCACACAAATCTTTGGTGCATTTTCGGTGGACTCGGTCTGCCAAAAGATTTTGGAGGATGAGGGCAACTGGGATTGTCTGTCACAATTCGTCCGGGGCATCCTCCTAGAAAAGAAACCCGATTCGGACCACGAAGTGGCCCAGATCCCTTGACCGAACAGCTGGATAAGGAGCGAGCCCCATGGGCGTAAGCCAAATTTAGGCCTAGCCTGACGTAATGTGATAAACAATTCCAGGTATAATTCTAAAAAGTAGAGGAGGTTTTTTAGTGGGTAAATCCGTTTTTTAGGGGAGTCCCACACTACAGGCTGGCCACCTTTGTGCGTAATGCATTTTCCCTGCCTCTCCCTAAAAAAAACCCTTACATTAAAAAAAATTAAGTTCAGTCCAATATGGCGGATCCAAGATGGTGGCCAAAAAAGTGAACCATACAAAAAAATAGTATAAGCTAATCAATGATGTTTGGTGGTGGTTGGGAGTCAATATCTTAAGAAATGCGGAAAAAATGGGGGGGACATTAAAAACTCACCCTGTATTTACGCGCTGGCTTTGCTCGCGTTTCTCGTCTTCGGGTTTAGTTTGTTAGCTACACTCACTCGCGGACACGCTCACCCACCGTCAGGGTTAGCTCTTTCGCTAAGATCGTTTGCTGTTACGTTTAAACTATATATAAAAAATCGCTAGAATACTTAAAATTAGAATTTTTCATTGATTTCGTTTCTTAGCAACAAATAAATAGATAATTAAATAGATTTGAAATTTTTTGACAAAAATTTTTTATCTTTAGTAACAAATATTTTTGTTTAGATAAAAGTGTCTTATGTTACTTCTGATACCTACCAAAACATGTGTTCAAAGTTTCATGATGATTGGTTAAGTATTTTTCGCGAGAAAGCTTAACAAACATACGGGCATTCTCATTTAAAATATTACTAGGGATTACTCATAACATTTTCCACTCTCAATGTTGTAATTTTTTATCGATAGTTTAATTTATACAAACAAGGTAACGTTACGAATGAAGTTATACCGCTCCAAGCCGACACGGTCCGGCACAGTTGTACAGTTCCAGCGATGTGTCCCGTGTCGCTGACAGGGATCATCCGCTGGTCCAATTAAGTCATGTGATAATCAGCACAGCAGCAGTTGGGACCGGCCCGCCCGCAGCTCCAGCCTGTCCCGTATACGCGGCTTCGTCATCCACTGCTGCTATCTTAATTGAAATCATGAAATAATTTTTCTTTTGTTCACGAGGCTTCCAATATGAAAGTTTGAGCAAAGGAATAATTTTGTTACTCTATATCAGGCTTTGTACAAAATTAAGCTAGTTTTTATTTATTTATAAAATATAAGTTACAAACGGTGATAAAACCTTTGAGTAAAATGTTTTACAAACCTGTGTATTGCAATGAAATTATGTAACTGTGAAGTTATCGGATAGTTTATTCACGTTTCTGTTGTAGTTTTATTAAAATAATGGTATAAAAATTAAAGCAACATAGGAATAACTCAAAGATACACGAATACAAACAAATGTGATAATGAGACAATCATTTGTTATTCATTTTTCACAACCAGTTAACACGTTCAAAGCAATTAAGGTAAGCTGGAATGGTGTGAGTTTTGGCTTTTGGTTACCCAATATAATGTGAGGTTTGTTGGATGCAATGAAATTGCAAAATTACTACTTGGTCCGCATTCGTGTTTGCAATTTTGCTGTGGTTATTTATTCTCAATAAAGTTACATTATACAAACTAATCTGTTGCGATTTCTCTCTTAAATTATATTTTCAACGCCACATAGAATTTTTTTTATAAGTTTTGTATACTTTTACTTCTGGAATTCGTTATGAAATTTTCAGTTTTTATTAACAAGTTATTTAGTTTAATATTGAAATGTTACATAATTTTATAGCACACATTTAGAGTTTAAAAACATAAGATTTCAAAATCAACTAAATGTATTTTAATTTTGAATATATTATTCAACTATCTATTTTTATTAAAAAGGCGGAATGTATTAAAAGATTAATATCATAAATTTATATTGTATAAAAATGGCTCCTAAGTATATAACCAATGTTTATTAATTTGTTGTTACTATCATTCATTATAATAATATTATATTCCCTGAAATATCCCGTAATTAAGTTACAATCTTCTACCTATTAACTTTATTAATTCATTTCCAATTTTCGTTAAATATTTTACCCCGAAAGATTATCTTGCTGATAAAAGAAACTTTGGTTGACGCATTATTGGGATTGGAAAGTTTGGTTATAAATCTTAGTTCTTGAAACATCAAACAACCTCTTTGTAATGGAAGCTTGAGTTTAATAACTTTAGATTTATGATACTTTCAATAAGTTGTCTAAATAATCAAAAAATTATAATTATATTACAATTTTAAATCAGTAGATTTATTATTTAAAAAAGTTATACTAAATACAAAAGATGTTTTCCTATCTTTCACAGTTTACACTAAAACATGCATCACTCAATTTTTATTAAGATGATACACTGCACAATTCAGAAATAAACATTAGTTACCACAAATGACAAAACCATTTGTTTTATGACCGATTAGGCCTAAAACGTTATTTATAATCAGACACGAGGTTTGTATTAATAAATTGTCAACAATTTCTCTCTTGATATAAAGGTTTAAAAAAATGAAGTATAAGAAGCTCTCGGTAATCTACTCTAAGCTTCCAGAATGTAACCATTTCATAAATAATATACATTTGAAAAAGTCCAAATCACTATTATAGTATAATACAAGTAAATACATTAAGTCTTTAATACTAGCAGCAAAAAGTATGCAAATTATAAAATATCATCAATTCTGATATTTTCTGAACTTTCAGCCGTACTTGTAACATGAATATTTTGAGGTCTGCGAGTACGAAGATGACCACATGGACCGAAGGCTCAGTGTTCGTGGTTTTTGGGAATTCGAGCAAGATATTGTAGCAGAGAGGAGCCGAGCTCTGTGGTGGATACAATACCATGGACATGGACAACACCTGCCATTGATAGTCTTGAGGGATTTAGCCCTGACACAGACCCCAGACCCCACTTGTGTTTTGGTGAATGCAGTAGAAATACTTTTAAAAAAAATTATTGCTTAAGCAATTTAGGAATCACATACACCCAATAATGAGAATATTATATTTTTAAGTAACAAGTCAGAAAAAGTGTTCAAAAGAGTAATGCTTACAATCATTTTAAAATGTAGAACTTTTAAATCCATACTCATTTTAAATAGTTAACTAAAAATTATTTATTTATTTATTTTATTTATTTATTTATTTATTTATTGGCAATGTACGGCATATGCCAGTATACAAAAAAATTACAGTGAAATGATACAATATGATTATTGAAGTTAACTAACAATAAAATACTCCATATTCATCAGAAATTTTCGTTTCATGTTAATACGTACTGTGAATAAGTTTAAACAGGGTTAGGCAAAAGTCTGGACACCCCTAGTAAGTTATTAACCCGTTGCAGTAGGAAAACCAAATTTGGAACATGTTAACAACATAAAAACTGCACTTTTTCATCAACTATACAACTATGCCCCTGCCCCCAAAATGGGGTATTTCGGGGGCAGCCCCAAATTTTCAAAAGTAAACCCCTATTGAGTGACCCTTCATTTTAAACGGTTTATCAAGAGAAATTGAATGGCACAAACCGGAGGTCGATATCTCATCTTAAATTAAAATGGCAACCATTTTAAAATTTGAGATCGGGTGATTGATTGACATTCAATAAATTTAAATCGGAAAATAACTATTTTAAAAATACAAATATTTAGAATTATTTTAGAATTGAACCTACTAGTTCATTTCTGCTACTTGGTTCAATTCTAAAATAGTTCCAGAAATTCTCGATTCTAAAAAAGGTATTTTCCGATTTAATTTTAACAAATGTCAATTAACCATTCTCGAATTTTAAAATGGCTGCCATTTTGGTTAGAGATGAGATATCGACCTCCGGTTTGTGCCATTCAATTTCTCTTGATAAACCGTTTAAAATGAGGGGTCACTCAATAGGGGTTTACTTTTGAAAATTTGGGGCTGCCCCCAAAATACCCCATTTTGGAGTGTGCCGGAAACGAGAGATGTTTAAAATTTTGTCGCGGCACAGGCAGCCTGAGTGCATCGCCACGAAACCTGTTGGCGGCACGGCGAACTATTTGAATCGGTGGCCGTCCGGTGCTGCGCTCTGAAACTTTCGGTCGAAGTGCCGTTTTTCGAGGCATTTCCGTTTATGTAAAGAAATAAAATAGACTTAAATAATAATGAAATTTGGTGTGTGAGTAATAAATATTGGTGGAAGCGTCCTGGGCCCACCGGACTATTAAAAACATCAACGATTGTAGAAATAATTTATTTTCCATTGTTTCCCTCCAGCGGAAGTTGTTCCGACCAAGGCCAAGAGTAGTTTTATTTGAGTTCACAAATGAAGTTTTATTCATTATCAGAGTGGCTTTCTGGTTTGAAAGTATGTAAAAATTCAAATGAGACAAATTTTAAGTTTTGAATGGAGTTTTTACCCAGCAAAGGGTTTATTTCATTTTAGTTTGTAATGCGTTTGACGCAGGTGGTTATTGTTCGTTTTCCCCCAACTCAGCCCATGTCTCTCTCTATTGCCAGCTTTCTTAAAGCAAGCATGCAAAGTTATATCAAATGCTTTAAATTTTTTATTCGAAGGCTGTAGTAGCCTAGTTTCTTTAAAGATGTAGTTTTTATTTAATGTTGTAACAGAACTAGTATCGACTCACCACCCCATTTGGTAAGTGTCAGTTTTAAATATGTAGTTGCTAAATTATTATATTCTCAAAGTCTTTGTAATGGTATGCCCAAACTGAATTTGTAATGTACAGCACTCAACATTCTTAACTATGTAAAAGGAGCAAAGAAAGTAGGCCAATGTTTCTGCTCATTTTATTCTGATATATTAGTTAAATACAGTTTTCTGTTTCACTGAGAATTTATGATTCAACAAAGGTTTGGCTAGGAAAATGTTTGTTTTTGCTTTTGTAAATTCATGTAGACTAGGCCACATTTCTGATCTTTTCAAAGTTCAAATAGTTGTGTTGTTTTAATTTCAAATGAGTATTTTCCCTCTCATATTCTTTATATTTAGTGGTGAGAGTCACCTGGTTTCAAATCAAGCAAGTAAAATAAATATATTTCTCATGTAAGTAGTATGCACCAAATTGTACGGTACAGTTATTAGAATTAGGGCCTAATTTCATAATTTGGGTTTTGGAATTTTGGAATTCAAAGAAATTACCTGTTTTTCAAAAGGGCAAACACTGTCAAGTTATCCTTATTTAGTAAAAAAAAGGGGGAGAAATTTCATAATTGTAAAGCGTGTAGCCACAAGCAATAAAATCATGATGAGCTGTTGTATGAAATAGATGTTTAAGTTAGGCCTATACTTTTCTATGGTTTACCCACAAGAAGCATACATTTGGTAAAGATTCAATTTTAAATCAGTGATGGCATAGTGAGACTAAAGGTTTGATTTTGTAATGAGAAATGATAGCCTATATATACAATTTTTGGAAATATTACCTTTGATAAACCCAAATGTAAATTAAATTGCCAGTTTCATAAATTAAGATGTACATAATATTAATGCAATTGTAAGGTTAGGAATTTTTGGTGAATTTCTGTGTTAAATTGTAGATTGGCAAAATTTGGAAAGAACTGGAGTAGGCTATAGGGATTTTGTTTCATACTCTTGTATATCCTACTTTGTATTGGGGAATTCATTTTAGGGGTTTCAAGTACCGGCTTTAGAAGCACTACTCTTCATTTTCCACCCTTTGAGGTGATGTGAGACGTCCACACCCGTCTGACTACCACTCCATGGGTCCACTGGCGTAATTGGTCACACGCTACACTGCAGAGTCGTTAGCCTGGGGGCTGCACCTAACCCTCGCCTGCTCTCCAGGGCTGGCACTTTTCATCTTTCTCGGACCATGTACTTGGGTGTGCCTGAAACTTCGGTTGCTGGCCTAACCAGACCGCGGTGACTGCATTGCCGTCAGCAGAGACTGGATCTCATGGAATTCCCCCTGCAACTTCTCAGGTGATAGTTTTCCTTTTTTTTATTCGGACTTTTCAACCTTCAAAAACGTCGTGGGAATTTTCATCGAGGGAACTTTTCATCGTTAGTGGTTAGGGTGCACCCGTAGCTTAATTTTTAATTGGACTTATTAAATTTTATAGTCTTAGATAATTTCAAACCTTTGTAAGAATTTTTATTAACTGATTTTGGTAATTAAATTTTCGTAAACCTTTAAAATACAAATTTTCTTGAGCAAATTTATCAAAGCTTTATTGAGTAAACTTATTTCATTTAACTTGAGATATTTTCTTGTGGAAACAGAAGTTTAAGCACTTAGGTGAAATTTACATTTTTTATAACGTAGATTTTAAGTCTCAAAACTAGTTATCTTTGGTAACCTCAAATTGCCTTAACTGAGATTGTCATTAATCCATGTAAAAAAAAATTTTAACCTTGCGTTTGACCAGTGGATCACTAAATATTAAGTTAAGATGCTTTTGTTTATATAGTTTTTTTGAAAATGTATGTACCAAAATGGAAAGGTATGGTTGAAATGGATCCATTTACAGGTGTATTTTTGGTTTAATGTGTTTTCTAAGGCTGTTGTTCTTAATAAACTTGGGTGAGTCGATATTCAGGCGTTTTATTCCTCGCCCCTTGCAATCTCAGGTACTTGAGACTTGTCACATTCTTCGAATGCGACAGGAGTCAGGGGAAAAGTTGTGTAGTTGATGAAAAAGTGCCGTTTTCCATGTTGTAAACATGTGCCGAGTTTGATTTTCCTTCTGCAACGCGTTAAAAAGTTAACTTGGGGTGTCCAGACTTAAAATTGCTTGCCCTTCTTAATTTTGAAATGACTGCCATTTTGTTTAGGGGTGAGATATCGACCTCCAGTTTGCGCCATTTAATTTCTCTTGATAAACCGTTTAATGAGGGGTCACTCAATAGGAGTTTACTTTTGAAAATTTGGGGCTGCCCCCTAAATACCCCATTTTGGGGACTGGGAGAAAGTTGTATAGTTGATGAAAAAGTGCATTTTTTATTTTGTTAACATGTGCCAAATTTGGTTTTCCTACTGCAACGCGTTAAAAAGTTAACTAGGGGTGTCCAGACTTTTGCCTAACGTATATATAAGCTAAGTATAAGTGTGTACCTCCCCACATTTTAAACAGAACTGCTCTTCATAAAAGCAATTATATTGATAACCCAACTGTCAAACCACCTTAAAATATGTTGGTGTGTTTGTGATGTAAATAGTGATACACAACACGCATGATAGTTTATGAATTTATTGTTACGTATAGTTTGTATCATCCTATATTTCATGTTAAAATTAAAAAAGTTATGTTGTATCATAATGTGCAATGTTTTGAAATTTCATAACCGTTTGATTAATAGCTCTCTCAAACATGTGGGGAGTTTTTTGTGTCCCCTAACAAATTAATCATCTTGTGTTTTGATGGTGGGCAGTGTCTGAACAATAGGACGGACCGATAATACCCATTTGAGGCAGTAGAATCTCATTCACGGTTCCCGCGTGGCCTGCATCGGGTTGATAACACCAACACCTCCCCGTCAGTCATTGTGAAACCCGCAACATGCTACAGCCGGCTGACGGCAGAGGAAATTGTAAATTCACAGAATGGTATTTATAAACTAACCAAATAACTAACCAGCTGGTCTTTTCCAGTTACAAAGAACCTAATCATCAGATCAATCATATCCTTTACTGTCATTCACGGCGATTGGTCGAGGTAAAGACAATGGCACGTGTTTGGGGTAAATGTGAAATATATACTTGTTACGATATGTGAATTTTAAATATAGGAGTGTAAACATGCTCGCAAGTAACTCAAACATCTCCAGCGATTCAGCTCTTGTATGCTTTACGATCGACAAACTGAGCTATTGTTTGCGCTAAAAATGTACACAACTTTAGTTTTCACGTAATATTTTCAGCAAACCATTGCTGTTATTTCTTATCTTACAATGACATTATTTTATTTTTAAAAGATTGTTGAAAAAATAGTTCTTATCATTTGTCGCAATCAAGAAGATGAAAATTACATTACTTTAAATTTTATAAAAAAGTCTGCAAAAATAATGACGGTGACCCTACCACTCTTACATTGATTTATTTATTTATTTACGGGTGACCATTTTTATATAATTTATTACAATTGTTGGCAGATGGCTTAAACTGTAAGGTGTTGCATAGTACTGACTTACGAATAATGCACTAATACAAATAACATTTTACATGACATTACTTAATAACAATGAGTCCAAAATTATTTGATGCTGTTAAAAAATGAATAAAGTTACAGAATGCAACACTAATGATGAAACGCTAATGGTTTTCAATATAGACAATGTTCATTTTCTTATTTAAATTTGTTGTCATACAGTCTAAGGTATATTCTTATGTATATGCACATGGATCTTATAAATTGCTAGAAAAATTTTCTTCAAACTTTATATAAACTTATAGTTCGGGGATAAAAATAATTTAAATACTCTGTGCCAGTAAAAATCTTTCATCGTTATAATCTCTAATTGAAGTTAAAAAAAAATATAGGTCTTATGAAGTTAAATAAAAAGCAAATAAATAATAAAAACAGCTGATTTAATTGTCAAAGTGTATACTAAGTGTTCCACTTATTTTACTATATTATTTAACTATTTAACATAACATAACGTAATATAGCGTAATATATAAAGTACGGTATACGATTAAAAAAATGGCATTTTTTTTATTATAGTAGGCCTACCATTTAGTAATTTAGTTACTGGCTGGAATGCAAAATCAAATATAGTTATACTGCTGATTATGAATTTCTCAATAAATTAAAGTTACATAAAATTATAAAACAACTATGTTAGTTATTTTATTTGTAGAATTGCAATTGAATTTAAAAACAAAAGAATTAATAACAATTATGAATTTAGCTGTACCACAAAATAAATAGAATACACGTGTTACAGATTCAACATGTGGTTCCACAAATATACACCAGAGTGCAGCACCCGTAGGCCTTCTTTAAAGCAGTATGAAAGGCGAGTGAGCGAAGCGAACTAGTTCATCGTGAGGGCGAGGGAGTGGAGCGAACAAATTCATCTCGAACAAGACTAGCCTTTTTGCACTTGCATTTTAGCAAACTGTCTGTAACTGATATCACGATAAAGAATTCATTAAGTTTACCGAGCAAATGCTCGGCCCCCAGGTAATATAGAGAATGTGTTTTATAGTTTTTATTTAGTTCTATATTTATTCTTAATTTAGTTATTTAGAATGTGTCTTACTTCGTTAATTATTTACTTTCCGTAGTTACGATTTTTAAAGCTTTGGATATTCAAACCTCTGACAAAGAAACTAACCATTACTACAAAAAGATTGTTTGTATGAAAAAAGTATAGTTTTAGAAAAAAAAAAAACTATAATTTATCTAATGCAAGAAATAATTTAACACTATGTACAATTTGCTGCATGTTCCACTACTAGGCTGAAATGTTTAATATTCTGTGGTCAATGCTGTTTGTTATTAGACTTTGATCACCACCACTAATCCAATTCATTGCTTTATTGGTTGAAAAAGCTTTAATGACATGGACGCCACCCTCGCGTAATTATTACAGCCTTTACATTTGTGGTAATTTTCGTTTAAATAAGGGATGTTTGAATAGCGATTTTACATTCGTATTAAATCTAATCGAGTTCTTATTTAGTGTTCTAAATTTAGATTACTTTCGAATTGAATATTTATGTCAAGTTACAATTTATTGTTCACTATTACAGTTTTTCAACTGAGATCAATAACACTTAATAGATAACTCTTAAGAGTCTTCTTCACCTTTGGGCTAGAAGCTCATAGTTGTGCTGTCGGCAATGTTAACCATACGGCTTTAATGCAAAACATGGTATTTTATTCCCCTGTTTTGGACGCAATTTTTCAACCGCTTTTCTTTCAACTTGGTAGTTATATTAGGTTCCTCATACCTCAAAATTTTGAAAATTTAAAAAGATGACTCTGTGTGACGTTGCAAAGTAACTCGAGTTTCCTTAATTTTAAGATTTGTTTCGTACTTATACCATATTAGTAAAGATTAATTTTTACTCATATATCAGACATGAGGGACCTACATCCAACCTTAATCTACAATAAAACATAAATTTAACCAATAAATATCCAAATATCCCAAATCACCGTCCGAAACAGGGGAATACGGACACATGTTTTCGGTGTTTTTACAAGGGTGAAGATGACTAAATACAAAACAAATAATAGATAAAAATGGAATATATTTAAAATATAATATTTCTATAAGCCAAATATATCAGGAATACTCAATTTAAGAGCACTTTTTAATATCTTGAGAGCAATATTCTTCTTATTTTGATAGAATTTAAATCAACAAGAAGAGTAAAAAAGAAATAAAAAAACTAGGTCTGTTGGAAATATTATTACTGTTTTAGAAGGTTCTATTGCAAGAGGGCAGTCTACGTACTCTTCGTCCATTGTTGCTGAACTAATTGAAACACTCTAAAACGTAATTAGGAACGATCAAAAGAATTAGTGTGCTACTGACGACGACTGCAAACTGTAGTATCTGTACTCTACTAACTATACCGCAATGAATTTCAACAATCCAATAACAACGAGCGCCATTTTAATTTTTAATTTGATTTAGAGAACACGGTGTATAATTTAAATTTAAGTGTAACTTCACGATTCATGGTATACTAACCGCCGTGTTATAACTTGCGTGACGTATCCAACTTAAGATTTTATCTTTTAGATGGAAATTGAGTATCAACTTTGTTGATTTCACTCTACACCTATACCAAAACATATTTAAATACCTTTCGCATCCCGAAAGGACTGTGACAGTTTTGTGAATTTGAAATATTGCACAATTGATCGGCGTGTACTAGGTAGAGCTTAACACGTATTTGCTTACATCACCCATTTCTAGGCAAACCTACATACTCATCCCCTTGAGTTTTATGGGGGAATAAAAATACCAGAATTCCATACAATGTAATATGTACCTGCATTAGAAATAGAGTATCCTATATTTACTTACAACAATCTCATTCATAAGTTGTTTATGGAGAAAAATAATATTTCGGTTCGAAATTCACTGAATACACAGGTCTGCTGCAACAGTTTTGAAATTGTTTTTAAATTTAAAAATATATATATATAGATTAAATTTAATTGTTTTTTTGTTGAACTTATAACTTATTTTATGAATGAAAATTAATGTTAACCATGTAATATGTTTACATAATATATCATAATTTTCAATACGGAAAATATTCATTTTATTTTTTAAATTTGTTTAAAATACATTTAAAAGAAAAAGGTAAGTAATCAAAAATCCATGTTCGAGGACTCAAGGAAACCTCAACTAGTGTATCAGGAGATAGAGGAAACCACGCTTGTTTCCTTTTTTTATTGTTAGAAGTTGTAAACTCGTAAACTGTCATTGTTTTACTGTAATGTTATCATGTTATTCCACTTAGAGTACTTGTTTCAATATTGAAAACTGTATGATTGTTTTCCTGATAAAAATTTTCTATATTACAAAGAAAATATTTCTCTTAAGTTTTAATGATATGAAATTGAATCATAACGAAATTAGGAATAAATAGGTGATTAGCAACATTAATAATGTAAACTTTTATATGGTAAAAGAAATATCCATTTTATACAGATAGTATTTATAATACACTTAAGAGTAGTTTGGTCTATAGTTATTGTAATTTATTTACATGAAAATTTTTCCCAAAACTTAGAACTTACTGGTTGATTTACATAAGTGTGCCAGCTTTTTTATACGAATAGTATATTTCAATGAATGGTTTCTGAGACAAGGAAATAAAAATTTGCCCCATATTATTATTATAGGACTAAAAATGAACCTCAAATACATTTTCAACGGTTAGGCTGAGAGGGAATTGTTAAAGAATAAAAGTCTTAATATTAGTTATTCGAAAAAAAATTGCATAATAAGGGTTGTTTGTATTTAACATTTTTAAGTTGGCCGCAATATTGCGAAAATGGTGAACAAAATCAAAATTTGAAAACCAGCACAGTAAACAGAAGAAAATAAAATAATGTTTTCGAATGTAACAGGTGACACACTTACATTAATCACCATTTTAGTTTTCTAATTTTAAGTTTTGATACAGAATTTACGAAAATCGAATAAAATTGAAAGTTGTAGTTATAGTAAATTACCATATAAGAAAAAATATGATTAAATTCGTGTTAATTGGCAGTTTATGGTTTAATGTTTATTCCTTAAATTGTAATTCAATAAAGTTTTTAAGAAATCTTAATTTTACTTTTTACTGTGTGTATTTTATATGTTAATTTACGAGTTAAAGAGAATAAAAATACAGATTACTTTCCCAACTAACAGATTACTAGCCAAAAAACAGTGCTAATTGCTATAATATTATACTTAAAATTGATATTCGTATCTTGTATAAACTCTAAATGTGACAACGGATAAAAAGTAACAAGACCAAAATTATCCATGTTTACGAGATATGAGGAGGTTTGATGTATTATTCTCGAGGGAACACGAGCGGCACAACCGGCTAAGCCAATTATACCTCCGCAAACACAGTTGCAACTAATCATCATCCGTGTTACTGCTTGCATTATCCAAATTATTATCATAATAGAGAGTTGGCGTGGTTGTATTTTTGCTAAAGAAATTGATTGTGATCCAGAAAATGGCAAATAAATTTTAACAAAAATAAAAAGATTCTATTCCCTCCTCCACCGAAAAAAAATAAATAAATAATCCAAAACAAAGTTTACACTCAGTTTCTAGTCAAATTTTAATTTTCATCACTAGTAACCTCATTTTGAATTTGTAAAGTAAAGTTAGTAAACAGAAGTAAACAGTTTTAATTGCAATCTCAGATAAATCGTTTACTAAGACTTATTTTAATGAAATCTCCCTTCCTTTTAGTTTGTTTATTCATTTATAAAGTGGTATTGAAACGTGTTGAGTTGAAAGATCCTAATTAAATTAATTCCATGATATGAAAATTTAATATTAAAAGCGCGATATACAGCAGACAAATATTCTGAGATGATTAATTTGTAATGGAACAAAGTATTTCCGACTGTTTTTTAAGCACATTTGAACACAATTAAACCACAATTTGAATTGTAATTTTACTAACTAACTTTACGGTATTATTAATTGTGGCAGCTATTCAATCTGTTGAATGTAGGGGTTTAAAACAGCACTATGCTGTTAGAGTTTGAATATTATTGTGTTTTAGACAGGTAATGTTTTGGGGGTCGTATACATTGTTCCTCAGAAGATTTATATATGGACATTAAACAACATATTGCTGATAAAAGAGATGATAAAAAATTCGGAAGTTCATTCATTGACCAGAAAAAAATAACATACCTTTTCCATGAATTCTAAACATTTCCGGATGAATTCAGCACTAAATTGTTAAATGAACAGGGTTTTCCTTCCGAATGTTTCACTTTAGAACCCGTTTCCATGAAACATCGAAACAGGACAGAGCACGATTCAAACAGTTCGAAACCAAGGGATGGAATATTGAAAGAACTATTGTATCTGCATATAGGGTGGACAGGCATTGTTGATGTGTTGTGTGTGGGATGCGGTTTATGTTAGGACAGTGCTTTTGTTTAGTCAAAAAATTTGAAGTATTTGTCTATAGTTGCAAATAAGATATAACCGTAATTTAAGTTGTGCCCTACTTTAATAGTTATTGATGGATTTTAACAGTCAACATGATCTGAGAGTGTATAATTAAAAGAATATGACTTTGACTTATATAAGTCAAACAAAATACTTTAATTATAAGCATGTTCACTAAAATTGATCATCTTCTAAAGATAATACAAAATGTAGGTCTAATAAATATTTTTTTAATGATGCAGTATATTATATATTATTAGTGAAATCGTCTATTTTAAAATTATAGATCATATGAATAGTTTATCGATAAAAAGGTTTTCAGTGTTAACCAAGTTTTAAAACGACAAAAGTCATATTTAAAAATGGTTAAAATACATCATTTGAAGGCAAACTAAAAACATGAAATAATTTACGAATTAATACTGATGAAACAACTGTACTTCACATTCCTTCCACATCATAAACAGGTTAATAATGTACAATAATGTACAAGTGTAGTTTTGATTACGATACCGAAATTGACACTCAATAGGTCAGCTCGGTAGGTCTCTACCTAACAATAGCAAGAATAGAATAGAATATATTTTATTTTTCTGAAAGACAATACATGTAATACAAACAGAAATTAAGACAATATTTATCTACTACGTACGTCTAATAATACATAGTGTCTTTTTTCAGGAACAATAATTTCAGTTTTAAACTCAATAGTGTACTTAATATTAAACACAACAAATATACACGCATGTACAAAAAAAGCAAACATAATAATATGTTTCTTTTACCTAGTCCACCAGAAAAATTTAGGGCCTCAAAAGGCAAATCCTGTAGAAAGGTTCCTTATATTTACATTTCTTAAAATCTAGGGAAGAAAGTGATAATCAATTGCACGGTGATAATCAATTGGATCACTGCAGGACGGTGTACTTCGCCTACGTGCAGTCGGTGTTGCAGTACGGGATTTTGGCCTGGGGAGGCGTCTCGTCGTCTATCCTCTCTCCACTTTCTGTTGCGCAAAAATCTTTGATCAAAATTATTCTTAAATAATACCCCCGTCGCAGCAGACCTGCGTACTCAGCGAATTTCCAATGGAATTTTGGTATATTTTTTCTATTTCCCCATAAGATCCATGGGGATGAGAGTATGTGGGTTTGCCGCCATATGGGTTTAGTTGGTAAATATAATTTAAACCCTACCTAATGATTGTACATATCACATTTTATAAGGTTATGGTGTTCTTTTTATTTTCCCCATAAACCCCATCTGGGTGAGTACGTAGGTTTGCCGCCATATGGCTTTTCTAAGCAAATATAAGTTAAACACTTCCTAATGAATGTATATACCAAATTTTTCAAGATATGTCAATAAATAAGCAAGATCGAAGGTTTTGTTGATTTCCCATAAGAATAACATGGAAAACATAGTTTTTCGATTTTCTCTATAACCATTTAAGCTAGGTAAAAAATTCAAAATACTAGATTGTTTGTTTTTTTAAGCTCTTTTATATGGTTTAAGTTAAAATTGTTGAATTTTATAAATAAAAGTAAAAAAAATCCAAAAACCAATTTTTAACCCTTTTGAAACCCCATAAACTCCGTTCCCATGGTGCGATCATTCTGGTTCGGGAACTCAACCTAGTAAATGCTGGCTTACACCCCTGTACCAAATTTCATCAAAATCGGAGGTTCCGTTCAAAAGTTATCGTCTTCACGGACACATACATATATATATACAGGGTGTCTCTGAACTCCTTACCGACCTTTTAAGGTATTATTCCTGGACCAAAGACAAGTCAAAATATCATATTTAAATTGTCCGGAAGTCTTTAGTTACTCACACAGCCGCCATTTTGTTTTTTTCACATAATAATTTTTATTTCCGTAACGGATGGTTGTATTCAGTTCATATTTGGTATGAATCTTTATCATGCCAATGTACATTTTTAAGAAAAAAATTAATTTTTTCCACTGTATATTTTCAAAATGGCGGCCATTTTAAATTTTCAAACTGAAATATCTCAAAATCGGTAAATTTTATAAAAATTTTACAAGACACAAAAAGTTGACAAATTAAAAAATCTAACCAATGGTACCAAGTTTGTAAGGATATGTCAACAAATAACGGAGTTATTGCGATTTTATCCATGAAAAACATTGATTTTGCATTATAAAACGGCAATTTTAACAGAAAAATCAATGTTTTTCATGGATAAAATCGCAATAACTCCGTTATTGTTTGTCATATCCTTAAAAACTTGGTACCATTAGTTAGATTTTTTAATTTGTCAACTTTTTTGTGTCTTGTCAAATTTTTATAAAATTTACCGATTTTGAGATATTTCAGTTTGAAAATTTAAAATGGCCGCCATTTTGAAAATATACAGTGGAAAAAATTAATTTTTTTCTTGAAAATGTACATTGGTATGATAAAGATTCATACCAAATATGAACTGAATACAACCATCTGTTACGGAAATAAAAATTATTATGTGAAAAAAACAAAATGGCGGCTGTGTGAGTAACTAAAGACTTCCGGACAATTTAAATATGATATTTTGACTTGTCTTTGGTCCAGGAATAATACCTTAAAAGGTCGGTAAGGAGTTCAGAGACACCCTGTATATATATATATATATATATATATATATATATATATATATATATATATATATATATATATATATATATGTATATATATATCAATTTGAACGAACGGTGTTTTTGGCTTCTAGGGACCTCAAAACGAAAAAGTATCATGGTCCCGGGCTTAGGTCTTACCGTTACTACTACCGTAATAGCGTATTACCTATAGGGAAATTCGCTGAAAACCACAACCTTTCCCAACTGATCAATTATTTAATGAATTCCCTGTTTTTAACATTAGACAGTTATTTATTAAATCCCTTTTAATATTTATTAAAACTAATAAAATCCAAATGTTCCATGATTTACAACATAGTTATCCAACAAGAAATAGATTAAATTTCGGTTATTTCATTCCCAAATCAAATCTGAGTTCCATAAAACATAATGCTTTTTACATCGCTCATATTTTATACCACAATCTTCCTAAAGACATCATTGAAAGCGAGAGAGGCAGTGTCGCTGTGTATAAGCGGAGAGTACAGGGGTGGCTCACTCGTATTGGACAGGCTGCTGCTGAACCGCTCATACAATCTCCGTACACGTAGCATACAAAAAAAAAAAAAAAAAAAAAAAAAAAAAAAAAAAAAAAATAGAGTTTTGTTTTTTAGCTTTAACTATAGCTTCTGGTGATATTTGATGTATATTTGATGATTTTAATCAAATATAATTTTCTTGATGTTTAACATTAGTCTTGGGTTTTAGTTACGTAAGTTACTTTTAGTTTAGTTTCTAAAGTGAAATGTATTTTAAGAATGTTATATAATGTGCCAGTGATAGCATCAACTAGATATGAACTCTTTCCCCGAACACGGACTTATCTCGTCTATTCGGGGAAATAATTTCCTTGTAATTGTTTATCACTGACGATTGTATTTGTATTTTTTTGGAAATAAACGAAAAAAAATCATAAAAAAGTAATATATATTTCCCACTTATACATAATTAAAGAAAATAAAACCAAATTACACAAGTAAAAGACTGAATGTTTAGTTTTTATAGAAATTAAACTTTGTACTCTTATCAAAATGCTAATTTATAAATATTTTTAGTTTTTACATCTGTATTGTTAACATAAAACCAATGTTCTCGTGTTGTAGCATCACTTCAAGAGCTCATTGGTCAGTAAAGGTTTTATGAGTTTCGCCATTAGCAGAGCTACTGTTACGTTATTCACGCTCTTAACTAAAATTACTCTGATTATTCAAAATAAATATATGTTGCTTCATTGTTCCGAGTTGTAAATCGTTTAGGTTCAAATTCCACCTTAACCAACCCAGCTCCTCGGGCAATCTTCTAAACTTATCAGTTTATAATTTAACTCATGTCATTTAAACAAGAGGGGTTCGTAAGCATTTGTAAACGTACGGTCAATCGTGTTGTATCTTTCAACTCATGGAATTTGCTGCCAAATATTTTTTTTTATTGTCATGGTTGGTGATTACATAACACCGTCGTATACGCAGTACTTTAGTATGCACATATTTACTTTCTTTTGTTTATTATGCTAACTTTTTTGTTTCGAGGGTTTTTACATATTTTGTTATTATTGCTTTTTTTCAACGTAACGACACAAATATTGATATGTTTATGTCCTACAGTTTTATACTTAATATACTAATCTTTATTTAATAGAAGAGTGGGGTTTTAAATAAAAATATAAATTAGACTTAATATTCTAATCTTTATTTAATAAGAGTGTGCGTTTCAAATGAAAAATATAAATCATTGTAATCCAACTGTAACACAACATGCTTTTTGGATGAAAGCAGAGCAATTGTGACAAAATGAATTCACTACTGCACCAGAGGCACCAGTGTTGGGAACCTTTCCAAATTGTGGGACAGTTCTGTTGGAACAAAACTCATATAATGTTACTCCTTATATTAACAATATGTAATGCTCATCAAAGCATACCCTTAAAATATAATAAATATGTTTTAAATTTCAAGGTCTTATTAGTGTAAAAATTGGCATTGAAAAAGTGAACTGTATTTTTATTATTGTTTCTATAAGATTTGAAAATGATTTTAATGACAATGGTCAATATTTATGTCAGGGTTACAAATCTTAAAGATTAATTAATACTACGAGAAGAATAGCATAATTCTGCCCTGATGGAAATATTTATCTTTGTTCTCATGCAACGGGATGATAGTCATTTTATGTTATTGCCCAAGCAAATTTACTTTTTAAGTTTAATTTATTTTCCACTCCAAATGAAGAACATACTAAAATATATCACGTAAAAAATACTTAACGATATATCCATCAGATGTTTTTAAAAATAATGAAATAATGGTGTAATTTCGCTAGTAAAATTATAGAATATATTTCTTTTATTGTACAAATAATACTTGTGGAAAGTACATTTTATAAATTTTTATAGTAGCCTGGATTGTTGAATTACAATTAAACTTTGTTACTTACGTCATACAATCCTTTGGGTTATGAATGGCGAACACGTGTTTCGGCTCTAAGCCATCATCAGCGCCTTCTATTTTTTATGCAGATTGCCATCAAATTAAATGTATAAAATATCTTGACCTTCGAAGGCAGACTCTGCCTTCGGTGACGCCGCGGCGAAAGTGAGACCCACTTGGGCTAGGTGATGCAATGCAGTGCATTTTTAACTATCCGTTTATGTGTTACGTGTCGTGTGTGTGTGTGTGTGTGTGTGTGTGTGTGTGTGTGTGTGTGTGTGTGTGTGTGTGTGTGTGTGTGTGTGTGTGTGTGTGTGTGTGTGTGTGTGTGTGTGTTTGTGTAATTATGACGCGGCTTCATCGCCAAGATATTTTATAAATTTGATGGCAACCTGCAGAAAAACTAGAAGGCGCTGATGATGGCTTAGAGCTGAAACACGTGTTCGCCATTCATAACTCAAAGGATTGTATGACGTAAGTAACAAAGTTTAATTACATTTTATCAACTTATATGTGAACAAATTATTATAATTAATTGTCTTTAAACTAACGTATTAGATTTTACATCATTTGAATTTATATTATCCCACGTATATATTACAATAGTACCCTTGGCAATATATGGTTATACCTTAAAGCTAGGTTTTTTTTCATGAGCACTACACTAAAACAATTGTGTTTGGCCAGTTAATAAGTTTACAATTCAAAACAATTATATAATCAAATCATACGAATTATATTTCATATTCATATTCATTTCGTATTCAATATTTTCATATTGTTTTATCTAATTTAAGTCTTCTAACCGTAGTCTTTAGTTTGAGTTTTACGAAAGGCAATGACCTTTTTGGAACACATGGAACTTTTCCAAACCAGTTTAAACTGTCGGACAAACTACCACAATCCATTTTACTCACCTTCGCGACATGAACATGTGCCAGTGTGGTGACGTACCTCGAAATCCAACAACCCTCCTTACCTTAAGTCTCATGTATTTTAGAGATAAATGTTCACCTACCGATTATCAACAAGCACAAGTATGCACAACACAACACTACTTTATACACAAATATATACTACATTACTTTATTCATTTTCTTGTAAATAATATTAAGATCGATTTTACCACAGAAAGTTTTGTGGTAAACATCACAAGAATACAACTCGAATAGCATACTTATGCCGAAGTTCAATAATAGTTCTGGATTCAAAACCAGATACGTTCAAATAATATTATGGTTCATATTATGAGGTTTTATGTTTAAAAATAAAATAAATGCAATAAATATTTTTAGCAAAATATATAAATTATGCAAATCTTTAATTGAAAGTTTTAATATATTCTAATCCATAAAAAATCAAAAACTTAACTTATAATTAAAAAGAATATAATAATGTATGATGTAGGTTGTATACAATTTTAATATTAATATTAGTTCATGTAAACCATAATTTTAATCTATAAAATCACTTATTCTTGTCTAACTCGTATAAACAATTAAAATTCCGTATAAAATTAGTATCCCGTCACATTCAATCACTGCTTGGCCCCTTTAACGACATCGAAAATGCACGACCGATCCGGTGGACCTTTGATTGCTCTTAGTTCGCTAACAAAGGTATCGAGTGCTAAAGAGGGCGTCGCTTGTTTGCTGCTATCACTTCTGTTCTGGTAAAAACTCTTTAAACAGGTGAAGGCACATGCCAGATAAAAGACAAAAATTTTCAAGCAGATGAAGCTAAAGGTATTATCGTCATACTTAATTCTTCGAATTCTTCAAGCGTCATTCAAGTGGTAAGAAACTGAGGTTATTAAATCTGAAATATATAATTCTTGAAGACAAAATATATTAAAAACTTAAATTTATATTTTACATTAGGGACAAAAAACTTTAAATGGTTTTCTTAAAACAAATTTAATGGTGTAATAATATGTAGAACCTAGTATTATTTTATTTATTTAATAAAATATGAGGTAAATTCATTTATTTATTAATAATATAACAGTATAAACCATGGACAAATAATATGCTATATTCGTAGTTCTGCCTCAGTCTAAATAAGTTTACTGTATGAATTTTATGTTAAAACTCATTTGAATAGATTTGATACCAATTCAACATCTGACCAATGGTAATATGAACATATATAGCTTTATCTCTTAGAAACTCTAACCCGATTACAACTTCGCTATTGCCCTCGCCTTTGATAAGCATCTCACAAGCTTCTTAACTGGCTGGGTAGCTGAGTGGCTATAGTGCTCGCCTTAGAATTCAAAGGTTGCCGGTTCGATCCTGAGAAAAGTTAGTATCTTAGTAGATTCCGGACCCAGTTGCCATGTGTCATTTTGCTATTAATTAATTATGTTTTCTAGCAACTGGTCGATGTTAGATAGTAACAAGACTGGGGTTTGGACCGCTCCCCATCAAAACGTTAATAAAATGCAACTGGCGTAGATACACCCAAAATAAAGTTCTCAAGAGCTCTATTACTCCAATTCAGTATAGTTACTAATGAATTAGCAATTCAAAATGTTAAAAACTCAAAAGGTTTTTTCAATGTATCTTTACAACAAAGGTTCTATATTGGTATAAACTTCTAAAAATACTTTTTCTTAAAAACTAGAGTATCCAAAACGTTTTGTATTGAAAAATTCTTAATATGCCACAACTTTACTTATAGTTTACTTTACGGTGTATGAAATATTAAAATAAATAGTTTTATTTTTTATTTTTTTAAGAGGTTGGTGGACCTCTTTTTTACTTCCTTTGTCCCGTTTACATAGACTATTGATCTGTGCGTGGATCGTATTAGACAAAGTAAGGGGGTGAGCCGCTACTGTACAAGGTGCAAGGTACTGATAAAAGTCACTGGCATAACGCGGATTCGAGCCCACGACATCGCTGTCATGGTCTCAAAGTCCGGCGCGCTAACCACTACGCCACCGACTCACCAAATTTTCTTTTTGTTATTATTGTTTCATTATAATATATTATTTGTTACTACTGTGCATTAAACAACAAAAATGAGAGTTTAAACCATACTAATAATAATTAATTCGCAAATGATAGTTATGTAAAAGTATTTAGTATTTGTTTATTTAATTTCTACTGATGATTTAAAAAACTCAATGGAAAAGGGATGATTAGGGATATTAAACGATGAGTTATCACCATGATTGTAAAAATATCTCACTAAACTTGCTTTAATTTCAATTTTTTTGTAATAAAAAAATATATATTGGAATTCAATTATCCATTGTATGGCGAGAATGTCGGACGTGAGAACCATTTGTTTATAAATTAAATATAATATTTGTATGCATTATTTTCAGAAAAATTCAGACTGAAAGCTTACAAAGGAAGAGCTTTAAGTAATGTGTATTAAAATGTGTGTTTTTAAAGTTGACATATAAGAGTTGAGGTATAACCGAAAGCGGGTTGGTGACAAGCTGTCTCTACTCGCCGAGGTCAAGACCAGACGATGTTTATCTCTCCCAGCCGCTCAGCCCCTCAGCGAGGCTGCTTGATCCAGAAAATGGTTCTCAATTACATATAAATTCAAATGGAATCTTATTCGACTTTTTATTATAAACAAAAGGAGTTATCTCAGCGTGTCATGGCAGAGGGAAAATTGAAGAGCATTATTTAGTCAAATTGTTACACAAACGGTAATTAATTACGCTACTAATGTATAAGTATGAGAATCTTATGTGCAACCAAAGTAGCCTATACAGCTAACTCAAAATAAAGAACATTTTACTTAAGGATTCAGTAACTATGACGGACTTAAAGCTGTAAAACCTTTTACAGTGATCTATTAATATAATAAATCTTATGCTGGACAGGCACTGTAGACAATGTAGTACTGTTGACGTCATGATATTGAAGGGATATGATCCCCATCACCAGAGCCTTTGTGCCCGTTAAGCCATGGCTTACACGGGTAGTCAATCATATCAAAGACACTTGATCATAGACTACAAAAAATTATATACATTTTAAAAGTTTAATTTGAGAGATAACTTAAAACCTGAATAAAAAATAATAAGTAACAAATTCTGTTTAGTTAAAGTTCATACAAAATATTGGAAAGTTACATTTATTAATTGATATATGTATTATTATTAAAATAAATTAGTTATGTTTTACTTTCATCTTTCAATATACTTTGTATAAATACATACATTATTTTTTCCTACGAATAATTTATGTAAAATTATAATCTGAATAAAAACTTGGGTTGCTATTATTCATTTATCTTGGACGTACAGGGAGGAAAATCTATTAATAGAATATAAACTTTTACTAGGGATCCATTTAATATAAACAGACGTTTTCATAAGAGTTTCAAGGTCTTGTTGTGATATATGTAGAAGGTTTACTTAAGGTGACAAAATTCTATGTTACTTTTTAAATTTAATTAAAAATTAATCAACCTCTTAAAGTAATACAATTAAAACAATTAGTTGTACCCAATGGTTCACCTTGTTGAAAGAAAATGTGTAGCATTTTATTTTGGTACAAACCTTTAGCCATTTATAGCTGTAGGCTACAGTTTTAAAATGTATATAATTATTTTTATAATTGATATAGACTGTAAGGAACAAGTTTAAAGTAGTGTATGGTAAAAATATAAATGTTATCAACAATCATAATAATATATTAGTGCAAAAATTTAAAAATTGTTTAAGTGGCAGGGAGTTTAAACTAATCTAAGGTGCGGTATATACATAAATCAAAATGTAAAACATGGTAAAATTTAAATTTTTTTGAATCATGGTTATTACTAAAAAATATGATTTGTTAGTTTTAAAAATTATATCATATTAAAAGTGTTTATAATCTGAATTAATATGTTTTTAAGCCTTTAATAAGACTGCAGTTAAATATTGTTCTGATGTCGTCTATTCAAATAATGCTGTTTTTTTGTATTGTTTTTCAATTGTTCAAATAAAAGAGGCTGAGAATCAGGTTTCAATTGAAATCACAGTTGGTCCTGATTGAAAGTGAAATTCGAAGTGAAGAGGTTGGTTTTAATTTAATCTTGCTTTCACTTTATTCGAAGCAGCTCTTTGAGAGCGTATTGATTCGTTGTCAATTAAATGTATGAACCCATTCGGAGAAAGAAGTGGTATGTCTCTTTTTAAAGGCTTAGGTAAAAGGTTTTAACAATCTTTAATAGAAAAAGGAGCGGCCTTAAAGTTAATATGATGAAATGCTTCAAATACATACTGGCAGTACTGATAATCTTTTTAATAACTGTCCATTTATTTCTATTATTCCAACATAAAATTTATAATTGATTTTACATATTACCTAATATATGTGCAGCTTTGTACATATTAAAAATAAAAGTAATTGTTTTAGTTCATCCATTGAGTCCATTACGTCTAATTTATACGCATGTTAGACGGTGGTGTGTGTATGTGTTTTGTTCCAAAAGAGGTCATTTAACATGACAATAACAAACAAAAATTTATTCTAACCTAATGTGTTCTGTGATGGATAAAATAGAGGGACTTAAAAGACGAAAATCATTAACATTGTAACCAAAAAATGTCCTATACATTGATAACCGCTCCCGGAGCCTGATCTATGACACAAGTGACGGTACGCGGACGATGGAAGTCACTTCTGGTGCCGCGCAAGGTTCAATACTCGGCCCGAATCTCTGGAACGTTGCCAATGACAGCCTCCTGAAGTCCGAGATTCCTCAGGAAACCACTTTGGTTGGATACGCCGATGACGTCGCAGCTCTCATTGCTGCACACAACGTTGAGCTGGCCGAACTACAGTTGAACCGAGTCATGCGTGTGGTTAAAACCTGGATGTCCGATCACAGTCTCTCGCTTGCTCTCAGTAAGACGGAGATCATGAGTTTTACGAAGAAGAGGGTCGACATCGTCGCCCTGTTCCGTGTGGGAAGGGATATCGTCCAATCAACTCCTGCTGCCAAGTGCCTTGGGGTTATGGTTTACACCAAGTTAACCTGGAGGTATCATATCTTCCGTACGGCGGATACGGCTGCAAAGGTAGTCACTTACCTTAGTAGGCTGATGGCAAACAGCGGGGGTCCCCGATCCAGCAGAAGATGTCTGTTGATGTCATCGGTCCAGTCCGTGGTTCTTTATGGAGCAGAGGTGTGGGCAGACGCTCTAGATAAAGAGATATACAGGTTTCGACTCGCCCGGGTTCAGCGTCAAGCGTCGCTCCGGGTGTGTTCCGCCTACCGAACAGTGTCCGAGACTGCCGTCCTGGTGGTCGCCGGAGTCATCCCTGTCAAGCTATATAAATATGCAAAATATATAAATTATGCAAATCTTTAATTTAAAGTTTTAATATATTCTAATCCATAAAAAATCAAAAACTTAACTTATAATTAAAAAGAATATAATAATGTATGATGTAGGTTGTATACAATTTTAATATTAATATTAGTTCATGTAAACCATAATTTTAATCTATAAAATCACTTATTCTTGTCTAACTCGTATAAACAATTAAAATTCCGTATAAAATTAGTATCCCGTCACATTCAATCACTGCTTGGCCCCTTTAACGACATCGAAAATGCACGACCGATCCGGTGGACCTTTGATTGCTCTTAGTTCGCTAACAAAGGTATCGAGTGCTAAAGAGGGCGTCGCTTGTTTGCTGCTATCACTTCTGTTCTGGTAAAAACTCTTTAAACAGGTGAAGGCACATGCCAGATAAAAGACAAAAATTTTCAAGCAGATGAAGCTAAAGGTATTATCGTCATACTTAATTCTTCGAATTCTTCAAGCGTCATTCAAGTGGTAAGAAACTGAGGTTATTAAATCTGAAATATATAATTCTTGAAGACAAAATATATTAAAAACTTAAATTTATATTTTACATTAGGGACAAAAAACTTTAAATGGTTTTCTTAAAACAAATTTAATGGTGTAATAATATGTAGAACCTAGTATTATTTTATTTATTTAATAAAATATGAGGTAAATTCATTTATTTATTAATAATATAACAGTATAAACCATGGACAAATAATATGCTATATGCGTAGTTCTGCCTCAGTCTAAATAAGTTTACTGTATGAATTTTATGTTAAAACTCATTTGAATAGATTTGATACCAATTCAACATCTGACCAATGGTAATATGAACATATATAGCTTTATCTCTTAGAAACTCTAACCCGATTACAACTTCGCTATTGCCCTCGCCTTTGATAAGCATCTCACAAGCTTCTTAACTGGCTGGGTAGCTGCTGAGTGGCTATAGTGCTCGCCTTAGAATTCAAAGGTTGCCGGTTCGATCCTGAGAAAAGTTAGTATCTTAGTAGATTCCGGACCCAGTTGCCATGTGTCATTTTGCTATTAATTAATTATGTTTTCTAGCAACTGGTCGATGTTAGATAGTAACAAGACTGGGGTTTGGACCGCTCCCCATCAAAACGTTAATAAAATGCAACTGGCGTAGATACACCCAAAATAAAGTTCTCAAGAGCTCTATTACTCCAATTCAGTATAGTTACTAATGAATTAGCAATTCAAAATGTTAAAAACTCAAAAGGTTTTTTCAATGTATCTTTACAACAAAGGTTCTATATTGGTATAAACTTCTAAAAATATTTTTTCTTAAAAACTAGAGTATCCAAAACGTTTTGTATTGAAAAATTCTTAATATGCCACAACTTTACTTATAGTTTACTTTACGGTGTATGAAATATTAAAATAAATAGTTTTATTTTTTATTTTTTTTAAGAGGTTGGTGGACCTCTTTTTTACTTCCTTTGTCCCGTTTACATAGACTATTGATCTGTGCGTGGATCGTATT
The DNA here is from genome assembly GCA_030545055.2 of Neoaliturus tenellus. Lineage (NCBI taxonomy): Eukaryota > Metazoa > Arthropoda > Insecta > Hemiptera > Cicadellidae > Neoaliturus > Neoaliturus tenellus. The sequence goes on from CM061532.1 coordinate 78,695,935, forward strand.
AGACAAAGTAAGGGGGTGAGCCGCTACTGTACAAGGTGCAAGGTACTGATAAAAGTCACTGGCATAACGCGGATTCGAGCCCACGACATCGCTGTCATGGTCTCAAAGTCCGGCGCGCTAACCACTACGCCACCGACTCACCAAATTTTCTTTTTGTTATTATTGTTTCATTATAATATATTATTTGTTACTACTGTGCATTAAACAACAAAAATGAGAGTTTAAACCATACTAATAATAATTAATTCGCAAATGATAGTTATGTAAAAGTATTTAGTATTTGTTTATTTAATTTCTACTGATGATTTAAAAAACTCAATGGAAAAGGGATGATTAGGGATATTAAACGATGAGTTATCACCATGATTGTAAAAATATCTCACTAAACTTGCTTTAATTTCAATTTTTTTGTAATAAAAAAATATATATTGGAATTCAATTATCCATTGTATGGCGAGAATGTCGGACGTGAGAACCATTTGTTTATAAATTAAATATAATATTTGTATGCATTATTTTCAGAAAAATTCAGACTGAAAGCTTACAAAGGAAGAGCTTTAAGTAATGTGTATTAAAATGTGTGTTTTTAAAGTTGACATATAAGAGTTGAGGTATAACCGAAAGCGGGTTGGTGACAAGCTCTCTCTACTCGCCGAGGTCAAGACCAGACGATGTTTATCTCTCCCAGCCGCTCAGCCCCTCAGCGAGGCTGCTTGATCCAGAAAATGGTTCTCAATTACATATAAATTCAAATGGAATCTTATTCGACTTTTTATTATAAACAAAAGGAGTTATCTCAGCGTGTCATGGCAGAGGGAAAATTGAAGAGCATTATTTAGTCAAATTGTTACACAAACGGTAATTAATTACGCTACTAATGTATAAGTATGAGAATCTTATGTGCAACCAAAGTAGCCTATACAGCTAACTCAAAATAAAGAACATTTTACTTAAGGATTCAGTAACTATGACGGACTTAAAGCTGTAAAACCTTTTACAGTGATCTATTAATATAATAAATCTTATGCTGGACAGGCACTGTAGACAATGTAGTACTGTTGACGTCATGATATTGAAGGGATATGATCCCCATCACCAGAGCCTTTGTGCCCGTTAAGCCATGGCTTACACGGGTAGTCAATCATATCAAAGACACTTGATCATAGACTACAAAAAATTATATACATTTTAAAAGTTTAATTTGAGAGATAACTTAAAACCTGAATAAAAAATAATAAGTAACAAATTCTGTTTAGTTAAAGTTCATACAAAATATTGGAAAGTTACATTTATTAATTGATATATGTATTATTATTAAAATAAATTAGTTATGTTTTACTTTCATCTTTCAATATACTTTGTATAAATACATACATTATTTTTTTCCTACGAATAATTTATGTAAAATTATAATCTGAATAAAAACTTGGGTTGCTATTATTCATTTATCTTGGACGTACAGGGAGGAAAATCTATTAATAGAATATAAACTTTTACTAGGGATCCATTTAATATAAACAGACGTTTTCATAAGAGTTTCAAGGTCTTGTTGTGATATATGTAGAAGGTTTACTTAAGGTGACAAAATTCTATGTTACTTTTTAAATTTAATTAAAAATTAATCAACCTCTTAAAGTAATACAATTAAAACAATTAGTTGTACCCAATGGTTCACCTTGTTGAAAGAAAATGTGTAGCATTTTATTTTGGTACAAACCTTTAGCCATTTATAGCTGTAGGCTACAGTTTTAAAATGTATATAATTATTTTTATAATTGATATAGACTGTAAGGAACAAGTTTAAAGTAGTGTATGGTAAAAATATAAATGTTATCAACAATCATAATAATATAGTAGTGCAAAAATTTAAAAATTGTTTAAGTGGCAGGGAGTTTAAACTAATCTAAGGTGCGGTATATACATAAATCAAAATGTAAAACATGGTAAAATTTAAATTTTTTTGAATCATGGTTATTACTAAAAAATATGATTTGTTAGTTTAAAAAATTATATCATATTAAAAGTGTTTATAATCTGAATTAATATGTTTTTAAGCCTTTAATAAGACTGCAGTTAAATATTGTTCTGATGTCGTCTATTCAAATAATGCTGTTTTTTTGTATTGTTTTTCAATTGTTCAAATAAAAGAGGCTGAGAATCAGGTTTCAATTGAAATCACAGTTGGTCCTGATTGAAAGTGAAATTCGAAGTGAAGAGGTTGGTTTTAATTTAATCTTGCTTTCACTTTATTCGAAGCAGCTCTTTGAGAGCGTATTATCATATCTTCCGTACGGCGGATACGGCTGCAAAGGTAGTCACTTACCTTAGTAGGCTGATGGCAAACAGCGGGGGTCCCCGATCCAGCAGAAGATGTCTGTTGATGTCATCGGTCCAGTCCGTGCTTCTTTATGGAGCAGAGGTGTGGGCAGACGCTCTAGATAAAGAGATATACAGGTTTCGACTCGCCCGGGTTCAGCGTCAAGCGTCGCTCCGGGTGTGTTCCGCCTACCGAACAGTGTCCGAGACTGCCGTCCTGGTGGTCGCCGGAGTCATCCCTGTCAAGCTCTTGGCAGGAAAAGAGAAAGGCCATTTATCAGAAACAAGGTGAGATCGGCAAAGACACGGCAAGAACAGAAGAGCGCTCCCGAACCTTCCAGCAGTGGCAACACAGCTGGGAGCACGCCATCTCGAGGACGACGGTCTGCACGACATATCAAGCAGGTCAAACCATGGGTGGAACGATGGCATGGGGAGGTTGACTTCTGCCTGGCCATATTCCTGACAGGTCACTGCTATTTTCGGTCGTACCTGAACCGGATGGGCAAGACCGGTTCACCGGACTGCATTTATTGCCCGAGCGTTCCTGACGATGCGGAGCACACCTTCTTCCGCTGGCCCCGTTGGGAAGGGCCCCACCTGGAGCCCCCCACACACAAATGGTTTGTGCATTTTCGGTGGACTCGGTAGATCTTGGAGGATGGGTGTGCATCATTTGCGCATCTTGGGGAGAGCCAGGTAGAAGGGATGCTTGTTTTGCGCATCGAGCTCCCAGGGGGCTCTCAGTTATATGCATCGTTTTCGCACTATGCAGAGTGGTGGAAGGCATTATTTTTATTTACAAAGTTATTGAAAACTCATGTCCGTGTTCAAATGGTCTTTTGAATGATTACACGTGTTTGGCATAAGACATATAAGTTTAAAAATTAGGAAAACAATATTCAACAGAACAGAAATAATGGCAAATAATCTGACACAATATCACGAAGTTGACCCGTACATTAACACTTGGATTTCATGTCTACCATTTGTAGTTTGTTTCTATTGCAACAGTGAATTTTATGAGTGGTTTTATTCTGAGGAGTTAGTATAGGAAAGACTGCTATCTACAGTTAGAATAGAGGCAAAATTGCCATAGAAACAATTCGTACAAAACATTTCAGCCTGAGCAATTACAGTAATACAATCCTCACCAACCATTGAAAGTAAAATAAGTAAACACTCGATGTATTACAAAAAAGGTTTATACGTTAAAAACTTAAATTATTCATGAATGTACGATACACATGTGTTGCCGTCCAGTGGTATGTGTGGGGGACGACTGTTTGCGAATTGTTGTCAACAGGCTGAGGCTACCTAGACGGGAGAGTGCGCAAATGATGCAAGGGGATTAGGCGACCCTTCGAAATATTTTACAGAAGGATTAAAAAGTGCGCAAATGATGAACGACCTGGAGGATGAGGGCAACTGGGGTTGTTTATCAAAGTTCGTCCGGGGCATCCTCCTGGAAAAGAAAACCTACCTGGACATCGAAGTGACCCAGATCCCTTAATCAAGCGGCTGAATAAGGAGCGAGCTCCACGGGCGTAAGCAAAATTTAGGCCTAGCCTGACGTGATGTGATAAAAAATTGCATGTTGGAATGCTAAAGAGTAGAGGAAGTTTTTCAGTGGGTAAAAATGTTTTTTAGGGAAGCCCCTCACTACAGGCTGGCCACCTGTGTAAGTAATGCGTTCTTTCCTCCTCTCCCCCCCCCCCAAAAAAAAAAAAAAAAAAAAAAAAAAAAAAATTGATAACACCTTATCTTATCAATAGTTATCTTGGTGCACGCCATGCTTTTACCAAATAGGTTATCCACTGCACTGGTCTTTTCGTTTGAATACTACCGTCACCTGACCTAAAGTTACATAACTTGAAATAACCCAACCTAATATAACCTACAATAGCCTTTTCTAACCTAGCCTAGAAAGTGATTAACTTGTACTGGCAGCAATTAAAATAAATTTTTTGATAAAGTAGTTTTTATGGGTATTTAGTGGTTTCACATTAAATGTTAATAAAAACTCGTGAATACAGCTACTTATTTTTTTTTATATTTTGATATTTACATCTTAAATTGGTGTAGTAATATGTATGTGGGGAAATCCATTTTTGAAAGAAAAAAAACCTAACCGCTGTATTAGAACCATCAACCAATTTTGACGAAAATCACCAAATCCTATTTTTCATTTTCATTTTTTAAGAACGTTATTATTAATTTACTTGCTATTGCTTAATATACTTGATCAAAAGTTCATTGCAAACCATTTATTGTAAATATATCTTGTAGTTTGTAAAATTTTTACCTTACTTTTCACGATACATATGAATTTAGGGTCATGTATAAAATTATTGGTAAACAATTCAATTTTAAATACAATTCATAAAAATTAGGCCTTACACGTGGTAGGCATAAACTCAATGACTCAAAAAAATTATTTAATAATTCGTATTAAGCAACTGTAATTTTCTTAATAAATTTATTATGTTCAACTCTCAAATCAACATTTTTAGAATCATAATTATGGTACCGTAATTTACTTTCTTAAACGTTGTCATGTACCTTGCACAAAATTCTTCTTTGAAATCGTGGCTCTCAAAGGAGTGAAAGATTAAAAGGTAAAACATATTGAAAAGCTACAAAAAACAATACACAACCTTGAAGTTAGATGTATAGCTCGTGTAAGTAAAATTCTGGAATGTATGTGTATATTAAATTGGAATGTATGTTTCTTTCTAATGTTTTATATCACTTATGTAATGTAACGTTTTATAACTTACAGTTTGTTGTTGACGGTAGCAGAAAAACGTCAATTAATTTCTTCTAGACTGAAACTCTAATATATTATATAATGTATATATATATATATATATATATATATATATATATATATATATATATATATATATATATATATAGGGGCCTATACTAGCAGTTACCAGGCGCGCGTTGCTGCGCTAAATTAAGTTGTTTACATAAATAAAGCTATTTTAATATAACAAAGAAAGATAAGTTAAGTTTTTAAATATAACAAAAAAAAGTCAATGACATAGAAAGTAAGTACATTAATATTACTGTAAGGCCAAAGGATAAACAGGCATTTTGAAAATTTAAACCCAGAATAGTCAAAGTTTGCCTCGTATCTTATTGATCGAAATTGCAAATGCAAGAACACCTATGAGCAAAGAGGCACGTCCATGTCAAATTTCAACCCCAGAGGCCCTAAATTAATTTAAAGTCCAGTGGAGCACAGCCCTACTAAAAATATATTTGCATAACCATTCTTGAATCCAGTGGGGCGGAGCCCTAAGGAGCTTAAAAATTATATTTGCAAAACCGTTTCCTTGTGAGTAGCTATGAACAAAAAGAATCGTACATCAAATTTCAACCCCGGTGGCCCTAAAGTAATTTTAAAGTCCAGTGGGGCGGAGCCCTAAAGTGCTTAAAAACGACATGTGCAAAACCGTTTCTTAATGAGCACCTATGAACAAAAAGAGTCATCCATATAATTTCCACCCCGGTGGCCCTAAAGTGATTTTAAAGTCCAGTGGGGCGGAGCTCTAAGGATCTTAAAAAACTATATTTGCAAAACTGTTTCTTAATAGGCTAAGCACCTACGAGTAAAGAGAATCGTCTGTCGAATTCCAACACCGGTGGCCCTAAAATAATTTCGAAGCCCAGTGGGGCGGAGCCCTAAAGAACTTCAAAAACTATATTTGCAAAACCCTTTCTTGGTAAATACCTGTGAGCAAAGAGGCACGTCCATGTTAAATTTCTACCCTGTTGGCCCTGAAGTAATTTTGAAGTCCAATGGGACAGAGCCCTAAAAAGCTTCAAAAACTATATTTTCAAAATTGTTTCTTAGTGAGTACCTATGGGTAAAGAGCATCGTCCATCAAATTTCAACCCCGGTAGCCCTAAAGTAATTTTGAAGTCCAGTGGGGTGGAGCCCTAAAGAGCTTAAAAAACTATATTTGCAAAACCGTTTCCTAGTGAGTACCTATGAGCAAAGAGAATCGTCCATGTCAAATTTCAGCTCCGTAGGTCCTAAAGTAATTTTGAAGTCCAGTGGGGTGGAGCCCTAAAGAGCTTAAAAAACTATACTTGCAAAACAGTTTCCTAGTGAGTACCTATGAACAAAGAGAATCGTCCATGTCAAATTTCAGCTCCGGAGGTCCTAAAGTAATCTCAATGTCCAGTGAGGCGGAGCCCTAAAGTGCTTAAAAAACTATATTTGCAAAACCGTTTCCTAGTGAGTACCTGTGAGCAAAGAGAATCGTCCATGTCAAATTTCAACCCTGGTGACCCTGAAGTAATTTTGAAGTCCAAAGGGCAGAGCCCTAAAAAGCTTCAAAAACTATATTTTTAAAATTGTTTCTTAGTGAGTATACCTATGGGTAAAGAGCATTGTCCATCAAATTTCAACCCCGGTGGCCCTAAAGTAATTTTGAAGTCCAGTGGGGTGGAGCCCTAAAGAGCTTAAAAAACTATATTTGCAAAACCGTTTCCTAGTGAGTACCTATGAGCAAAGAGAATCGTCCATGTCAAATTTCAGCTCCGTAGGTCCTAAAGTAATTTCAATGTCCAGTGAGGCGGAGCCCTAAAGTGCTTAAAAAACTATATGTGCAAAATCGTTTCTTAGTGAGTACCTATGGGTAAAGAGCATCATCCATCAAATTTCAATTCAACCCCGGTGGCCCTAAAGTAATTTTGAAGTCCAGTGGGGTGGAGCTCTAAAGAGCTTAAAAAACTATATTTGAAAAACCTATGGACCTATGGTGCACCTATGGACAAAGAGAATCGTCTATGTCAAATTTCACCACCTGTAGGCTTTAAGTGTAATTGTGAGCTTCCGTAGGGCAGAGCCATAAAGACAACACAAACATCAACATTATACCTCACATACTTCTATGATTATAGCATCTGCTTAAATGAAACTTTCAAATTTTTTAATTACAGCAGTTCATTTTGTAAACACTAAATTTCTAAAACCTGTCACTGCACCATTGTATGCCCTCTGGGTCAGAGCCCTTTGGACAGATTTGCACCAAACTTCACACAAACCATCCTTGAATAATGCTTAATAATGCCTGAAAGTTTCATTACAATCTGTTCAGCGGTTTCGGAGTCTATAGGCAACATACATATATATATATATATATATATATATATATATATATATATATATATATATATATATATATATATATACATACTTCCTCTTTTATAGATATAGATTTAATTAATTATATATATATATATATGTGTATATATATATATATTTATATATGTATATATATAAATGCCAAAGGACTTTTATACAACAATAATTAAAAACTTCATTTCATGAACATAAACTGCTATATTTCGTCAAATTTAATGACTTTATCAAGCAGAAAACACACATTTAAAAAAAATAAAATAAAAACTAATATAAAAACTAGAAAAACAAGGAACATTGTATAAATATTTACATTTTTGGTAATTACCAAAAATGTAAATATTTATACAATGTTCCTTGTTTTTCTAGTTTTTATATTAGTTTTTATTTTATTTTTTTAAAATGTGTGTTTTCTGCTTGATAAAGTCATTAAATTTGACGAAATATAGCAGTTTATGTTCATGAAATGAAGTTTTTAATTATTGTTGTATATGTATATATATATATATAACCAGACTTTATAGTATTATTATGAATATCTACCTATAATAATAGACAAAATAATTTATCTATTCCAATTTTCATTTCAGAAGGTTATAAACATACAATAGATCTCTTTCTCACCGTAAGATATAAAAGTGTGTTTGTAAATAAAAAGGGTTAAATTAATCAATTTCGTCTGGATAATTAGGACTTTAAAAGGACAACATTTATAGTTTTGAGAGTTTTAAATCGTCATTTCTCTCAATTCTTAACAACCATGCTATTTCTATGAGTTTTGTTTCATTCAGCTATAAATAGACATTAAAGTTTTTCACCGGAACGTAAATTTTAAGTTAAAATACGTAGTTTATGCTATCAAATTAAAGGAGCTATATTAGTTCTCAAAAAAGTTTGTTGATCATTACAGGAATAGGTCAAATACGGATGGCCAAAAGGAACTTATGATTTGATGGATTATCTCTTATGAATAACCTGTATACATTCTTTAACAATGAAATATAATGCGAAAGTTAACTTGTTACCTTTCATACAATGCTACAGCAGCTCGTGTGTGTGCACGATTCAAAATTCGTGATGAAATCACAATAGTTTCAAAGGTGACAAAGATATATTAAAATTTTACAATATAATACCAAAAAGTACTTTCCATAATAATTCATGTATGCAGTACCATTTACATTGTAAAAGATTAATATTAACACACAGTCGTGTATTAAATATTTGTGTAAGTGACTGGATCTAAAAATTTTCTAATTTCTTAGTTAATGAAGGAATGGTTTACAAAGGGGTTTTTGTAATTTATAAACAGGAGTTGTTTGTTTTTTCTCTACAGTATACATTTTTCATTTATAAAACCATCTCCATTTATAAAAACTTCAAAAACTATATATTTCTACCTCTAGAGATATTGACTTTTACCCTTTAAGACACTCAAATTGGTTAAACCAAAACAGAAGTTACCTGAGCAGTAACGAAGTAACGCCCTAACGCCTTCAGCTTCTCCGTGATTCACAATCAGGCCCAGTGAACTGGTAAATGTATCAAAGTTCGTACAATCTTCAATCAGTAGCGAATGTTGAATTTTCCTACACCTTTACTTTCTGTAACTTTGACGGTTAGTTAGTTTAATTTTAAAACTTAAAATTTAATGTTGTATGAAAACTATTTTTAAAGGTAATTTTAAATTTTTGTTCCAGTAAATCCAATGTTTCTGTTAAATACAGTTGACCGAATAAAAATTAATTAATAATTGAATTTTCATAGTTGGTTTTACCGTTATATTATTGACTTCTATATTAATTTTTTTTCTCATTAAGGACTTAAAACCGGGGGTAAGACAAGTAATAAAAAGTTCAATACATCCAGGACCAACATTAAATTATTGATACCACGTTACTATTTCATCCTCCAATTATAATTTATAACTATTATTATTGTTATTATTAAGGGGGTGTGAAAGTTGTCCTCTCAGAACGTCATGCAGTGCTTCGCCTGCTCCCATTTCATGCCTTTATTTTAAGTCCAATAAAAGTGGGAGGAGATTTTAATAAAAGATAAATAGTTGAGCTACTTTATTCGCGTTTTGATTTTTTATATATTTTGAATCCATATTAAGCCAAACAATTTTTAAAACGGCTCTGTTCATTATAGCTCAAAATCGATTCATAATATAAAACAATCAAGAAGCTAATAAAATAGCCCAAGTCATTATCTTTTATTTAAAGCCTCTCACTTTTATCATACTTAAAATAAATTGACAAAATGGGAGCAGGTGAAACACTGCATTATTAGTCTATGACCCGTGAGAACTCTGAATGGTTGTGCAAAAATGCGAACCGTGTTTTATTTAGTTAGGGAAAAACTATATAATCGCTCTACCTCTTTAACCTTCTCTTAACAATGTAAGCCAAAAAAAGGCTTTTCAAAAACAAATACATTTAGAAAGAACCCAAAGTTAAAACTTTTTTGTAACATGATTTTTTAACGTTTTATAGTTTGTAAATAACAAATTAATTGTATTTGCCGATTTTTATGTCAATCTGGGGCGAAAGTTTAAATTTAAAATTATTTATATGTTAGGGGCCGTCCATAAATTACGTCATCGCTTTTTGGCCATTTTTGGACCCCCCCCCCCTCCCTAAAATCATCCTACCATCATAATTTGTCTGACCCCCCCCCCTCTTGAAAAAATTACGTCATTTTTAACAAATCTCCGTTTTAAGTAAAAATAATGATTTTTAAACGCTACATGATAAACTGAAAAAAATTAGCAATCAAATCTGAATTTACCTTCAGAAATAAAGCCAAAATGACTTTCTCAATGGAAAAATAAACTATAAAACAACGCCTTAAAATAGTCTAATGTATTTTTATAGATCATTATTTTATAATAGTTGAGTTGTGTTAGAATTTATCATTGTTTTACTGTTAAAATTTGATATAAAATCATATTTAAAATGACGTCATATCAAAGCCGACCCCCCCCCCCCTTGCACATCACCTTACCGTCATTTTCAGTCTGGACCCTCCCCCCCTATTTTCAGATGACGTAATTTATGGACGACCCCTTATATGAAAAACGACTAAATTAAAATGAATCAGCTAAAATAAACATCTTGAATTTCGTGATATGGATAGTTTATTGTTGTCACAAGTGTGTGTCTTACGTCGTCATTCGCCTGTTTTGGGATTCAGAATAAAAATATGATAAGACATTGTAATGAATCCATTCACTCTAAGGAAAGCAAATATTTTTAATTTAACATTAAATATGTTTATAGTGTTTTTTATTACTCTTTCTGTTAGTAATTATATTTTATTAAAATTTTAAATAATTTAAGTTCTAGATCCAATTATTTATAAGTCAATTTTCTCTGTTGAATATTTATTTTGTTTAGGCCTCCCTATTTATCTTAATCATAATCAGCATTAAGTGAGCCGTATAGTCAGTCAGATGACTTCACGCTCCTATCATCCTTTGCCAAAAACGTAGAATACCAAAAGACAATTGTACTTAATGTAATCGATGGGCTCATAAACTACTTGACTGTTTGCCATAAAACTCGATTTACCATATATAGGCCTATATACGGAAATTTCTTGGGGTAGGTTTGTAAGCCATTTGTTTTTCATATCATTCAAGGCGTAGACTGTCATAAAATTACCCATACCATGTCAGATTTTTTGGAGTTTTTAAATATATTTTTTATCTCAGTCATTTATGAACACAACAGATGGGATACACAAATATTTGTGTTTAGAAAAAATAAAAACAATAACAAGTGTTTGAAGTACGTGCCAGGTGGCAACTATTTAGCATAAAACTATCTAAGTACGGTGCAGGACTGGGGAAAACTGCCGTAATGTAATAGACAAGGGCTGTTTCATTAGCGGGTAAAACGATGTAAAAATTAGTACCCAAAAACGTCACTAGCCTGATCATCTGGTACATGTTATTCTTATGGACATCAGATTGATTACGTCACCGGCCTGACTCAAAAGCGGCATTTTCCAACATCAAAGGAATGAAATAGCCCTTCTTTTGTTCATATGTTCTCCGCGGTCCTGGTACGGTGGAAAACCAACTGAAGCAACATTAATTTCGTGAATGAATTTAAATATATATGTCGTATAGATAAATTACACACATCACGTACGAAAAACGGGTAAACCGCTTTATCATATAAAATTGTATTAACAAATTAAAAAGTTAAAGCTGATTGAAAACTCCATTATAGCCGTTGAATTTGCTCACGGTTGCAATATCATAATAATAGGTAGACAAAATCGTTTAGAGAATGGCAACTAGGCCCTAATTGGAGGGCCTTTGTGGGAACAACAACAAATTGAATCAGTCTTTGTGGTTGATGCGAGTCGGCAGGAGCTGGGTAACTTTATTGTTATAATTCATCACGTGCTCATTTGAAACGGTTAACCATTTATTTGTTGCATTTAACCTATGAACTATTTGAATCGCATTATATAAATATGAAAAAGCCTGAGACTATTTTAATCTTTGATAGTCTGCAAAATTATAAGGGCGATGGCAGCTTGTATTTATAAAAATTTTGCTTGGCATTTCACTGGGCATTTCAGAGAGATGGTCTTTTTACTTGGGTTTTCTTCAATGATAAGTGTACATAAAATGCTGCAAATATACTCATCATGCTCATTAGCATGTGCATTTCTTTTGAATTTTGCATATGGTTTGCAAACTGTAGATTAATTAGAATTAAGGATTATGACGATGTCCAGTGCATGTTTGTAATTCTTGACGACAATAAATATTGCTTATTGCTTAGTAATTTATACGTAAATCATGAAAATTGGTTTAGTAGTTACTAAGTAATAGCGTCTCAAGTGTATAACTTATTAAAATATAGGCATATAAAGTTTTAAAATTTACTCCAAGGCCTACATTCTAACCACTTTTGCAGTTTTTTATTTATATTGCTCAACTAATAACATTCAACAGCCAAGCCTACATTTAAATAAATGCCTGTCAAAACACTTTCAAAATTTCCTCCTGTTACTGCTGGTAAAATCGAGAGCCTTGCTAGAGAGCTGAAGTCGACAAAATCTTCTAGTTGGGATGATATCCCTCCATTCATAGATAAAATTTGTATCAAACACTTGAGCTTACCCTTGGCTCGTATTATCAATGCTATCTTGATAATAATTTATTGATAAAATAATTACAGAAAGTTACACAAGAATATGTATTTAGAACAGGATATTTTTTCCGGGGGGGGGGGGTTACAAATTTTATAGCCGGGGGGGTTTCCCGGTCCGGTTGGGGGGGGATGAGTCTTGGTCCAAGGGAGGGTGGGCACCTCTGCTTAGGATTGCTTTTACTAGTTAACTGCCTGAACATAAAAGTCATGAACAGTTTCAGTTTAGCTCACATAAACTGTGATGGCTCTATCCCTTAAAATTTCAGCTAATGCCGAAATTATTATTTGATGGTAATAATAAGTATCCATGAGACTAATGAGTAAGACATTTTGCCTAAAAACATCATATTTCCATATTTAAAATCGCCAAGTAATTGCTAATATTATGGATAATTACGACTTTTGTGAACAAATACTTGAAACCCATCATGATGAACATTATCTGCTTTGAAACCTTTTTTTGATAAAGATATTTCTTGGTAAGCAATAGTTATAAGTCGTAAGGATAGTATACTTTAAGAGAGCTGGGCCTAACAATAAATATCATTCTTAAAAAAACTAATGGTTCTTTGTTTATATCTAAGTTACACTGAAATATCTTAGGAGTTTCACTTAAATTATGTTTCAAGAATATAATTCAGATACAATATACTTGGATTGGCCTGTTTATAATATAAAGAACGTTTTAAATTTTCTGTATTGTAAGACATAACATGTCAACAACAAACATTGCTGCATTGGGATACCTATTGACTCTTTTGTAACTTATTACAGTAGATAGATTGTTTTAATTGATTCTGCTCATCCTATAATTTTATTCTACTCCTCTGTGGTTTTAATTGAATATAAAAGAATTTTTAAGTTATAACCTGCATTAATTTAAGCAATCCTTGCTCAGGATCAGTTCAGCACGAACGCAACACACACATGTCATCTTCAAATTATTGAAGTAATTTATTGATTTGAACTAAATTGATACTGCATTTGAAATGTATTACTTAAATAATAAATGTACCATTTATATAGATATATTAGAATATAAGTTGATAAATAATTGTTTTATTAATTTTCTTATTACATAATGGCATAAATTAAAAACAAATTGTGCATACGAGTAATAACAATTTTGGGTACGGCAATCAGAAGGTAACAGCAAAGTTTCTTGGAGGAAAGGGAGAAGTGATAAAACAACCAAAGTTATTAAACTTTTTACGATGTTTTCCTCATAACTGTACTTTATTCTAGAAAACATTTTGTAAGATTTTGATACATTCCCTTCCTTTGTGTTATATTTACTTAACCTGTGCTTATTAATGTACCTTAAATATTTTGTTAGGCTAGTACTTGACACAACTCCTTACTGATTTTCATGCATCTTACGATGTTGTTATAGTATAGTTAAAGTCATAAAACCAAGTAGGCTACTATGTAAGTTTCAACAAACAAACTATAGGCGTATCAAAGTATAGAGGCTATGCTCTATTAAACAACAAAATGTTTACGCTTGTGATCCTTTACTTTACCTTTTATAAAATACCTTTCACATAATACACCTCTTTAATCACACCATCAAACATTTGGGCTAGTTTAAGTTTCAGCTCAACATTGGCCCAGCGCCAACTGTGGCCGCCGCCGCCGCGCCGAGGGAGGCAGTGATGGAGATAAGGGTGTCATGTCGCGCAGCTTTTGGGCAACCGTTGCAAAACATTGAGAGATAAGTTTTCTAATTTTTAAATACAGTGCTTGATTCTTTACAGGAATTTCTCTCGCAACTCTTTAAACTGATGTCATAATGGTGCCTGCGCTAATAAAAGATGGTGGCCGGTGGGTAAAGTTATAAATTAAAAATATTGTTTCATCGATACTATCTCAAATTAATCTTAAACCGCTATTCTTTAGAGAACTCTTTTATAGGTGATGTAGAGCGTATTTAAAAAAAACGCAGTATTGTTAAAATCTATAAAACTGGGTGAGTTTCCGAAAGTGATCCAATACCTAACTTTTTTATTCTATTTATGACAGTATATCTCTTATGGGAGACCGCCTTTACTTTTTTATGTTGCTTTCAGGTATGTATTTCACTTTTCAAAATTTATTGCCATTTTTTTATATGGCGGCCAACTTTAAAATTTCTAAGAAACACATTTGATGTTATCATAATAAATGTTCTTAAAACGTAATTTCAAGACATTTTTACTCTAGGGTATTTTTGATTTAAATTAATGGTTTTGATATGGGCAGATAAAGTTCACCCCATGTTATTCTTACGGAACTAAAAAAAATTAATTTAATTGCCTCTAACTCTCTAACCGTGGGGTCTACAGCAAAATGTAAAAAAAAAAATCTTAAAATTACGTGAAAATCTCAAAAACACCATAAAGTGTAGGGTGTTCCAAAAGAAATTTTAAAGTTGGTGTTTGGTTGTAGCCCATCACTTCCATTTTTGTATATAATTTATTTCTTCCAGTCTCTTCATTTCTTCTTTTTTATGTTCCAAATGCCATAATATCATATTTCAAACAAATGTCATATTTTAAAAACACCTGATTTCTTTTGTTTTTATGTATCATCAAATTGCCTTTTTCACCAAGTTGCATTTGAAACCATTCCAATCATATAATTTATTTTTATTCACGCATTTACCATCCAATAAACTTTTGTCAATGTAAAAGTGATTAAAAGAAGTGAACATCAAGATATGAACAGAATTGTGAGTGTAACTTAACTAAGTTTATTGTAAAAAAATAAAAATATGTTGTAATCATTTCAATCATCTTTCACTTCATTTTCCTCTATCAACGCAAGGTCCTTCGATCATCTTCTTCCCCACAGATTCATGGTTCCTCTCAGAGCCGGATCATTGAACTTCATTTAGGAAACTTCAGTCCCACTGCTTTCATTTCTGAATCATCAACAGTAATTTCCTCATCTTTCAATTCCTTGTGTCTGGCTACATACCACATACAACATGCCAATCACTCGTAGTGAATTCAAGCCATCTACATTTTTACGATCCATTAATGTATTCAAGGCAAGTTGCATTCGATCAGTACCTCTGTAGCTTCATTGCAATCACGAACGGAATTCTCACGTGCTCAATATAAAACATTACAATCGTTTTTGACAGAAATTCAAAGGAAACACGATGACTTTGAGTTACATTTTGAGAGCGCATTGTCCTATGAAGGTGACGATTCTATATCAGACGACATTCTGATTCATGAGCAAAACACCATCAACAACCTCTTCATCGATCTCGAATCCTCTATTCAAACACTGATAGGCGACGATGTACCAGTACCCGATCGAACCCAATCTCAACTTAGTTCAACATCAAATGCATCTAACAGTACGGATCAATGTAGGGTAAGGCTTCCGAAGTTAGAACTCATCAAGTTCAATGGTAACTTCTCCAAATGGGCTACATTCATAAATTTGTTTAATACGACCATCCATGAGAATGCATCATTGAGCAAAACACTTAAATTCCAGTACCTATTAAGTGTCTTAGAGGACGAACCTCTTAACTTGATTCGTAACCTAAACATCACTGACGCAAACTATGTCGTGGCATATAATATTCTGTCAGAGCGTTACCAAAACGATCGTCGATTGCAACTACTGCATATCATTCGTGTTCTCGACTTACCTGAAGTGTCAGCTAGTAGCATCACCGGGATAAGACAGTTCCTTAACACATACAATGAAAATATGCAAGCGCTTTCAGCAATCGGGTGTAATATCGCAGATTCTAAGCACTTATTATCAGCAATACTGTTACGCAAATTAGATATTGATCTGTGCAAACGCCTTGAGAGACATCGTGACTCTGCCGGTCCAAATACACACACATTGCCTACCGTTGATGAAATCATTACCTTTCTCAATCAGGAATGCAATCGGCATGAAGACGCAGTATGTGCCATTGACACACGTTTGCAACGAATGACTCTATCATCCAACACACGGAATAGGTCGAAAGATAGTTCATTAAAGAATGTAGTTGCATCATCTACACCTAACAATCAATTTTCATCATGTGCCATCTGTGATACTAACAATCACAAAACTTTTGCATGCCCAAAGTTTCTTGCTAAAACCCCGCCTGAACGTTATCAGATAATAAAATCATGCCATCATTGTACATCATGTTTAGGTGCTCACAATGTGAAGGCATGCAAGTCAAAATCATCATGCAAAATCAGCCACAAAAAGCACAATACGTTGATACATTTCCCCACTGGACAATTTGATAATGCATCACATTCATCATCAATTAATGTTCAACATAGTAGTCCTGAAGTGAAGACTTCAAATCAGGCCACAACACAGTCAAACAAGACTGTTACACTCACTGCACAAAATGATAGGATATCATCATCAGCTGATAAAGCGGTTATGGTCTTACTCGGTACTGTTTTAATTAATGTACGTGCTACAAATGGCACAATACATACCTTCCGCGCATTGTGCGATTCTGGTAGTATGTGTTCACTGATAACCGAAAGAGCAGTTACCTTACTCAATGCTAATCGTCAGACAAGTAATGTCCAGATTGTAGGAATCAATCAACACATGACCCGCAATAAAGGCCAAGTATACGGTACCCTAGAAACACCTTCTGGCGTTATCATCGCCAAAAATCATCCAATGATCATTCTAGACAAACTAACTGTCAATCTCCCTCGTGCACCAGTATCACCAGACGTAATTCAACTCACCAAGCATTATGATCTTGCTGATCCCACTTATCATGTTCCAAACCGCATCGATATAATTTTTGGTGCAGCTTTAATCCCGCATTTACTCTCAGGCCCTACAATTCACTTAGGCCGTGACTTGCCATATTTGATCAAGTCCCCTCTTGGACATGTCGTAATGGGTACTACACCTTCTGTGTCCACTACTTCACTTCATTCTTCGCAGCAGTCAAGTACCCTGAATGTTTGTCTTCATTCTACTCCTCTTGATGAATTGCACAATTCTATTCAAAAATTTTGGGTACAAGAAAATGTTCTGGCACATCAAGTTCAGCCAAAAGAGAACATTGTATGCGAAAATTTGTTTGTTTCTACCCATACTAGAGATGAAACCGGCCGTTACATTGTCAGGCTTCCTATAAAGGATACTAACATACCCCTAGGGCAATATTGTACTGCAGCAGAGCAACGAGTTTTAGCCATGGAACGAAAATTCAAAAAGAAGTCCCATTCTGCAGAACTATATCATGACTCCATGTCAGAATATCTCACCCTAGGGCACATGGCTGAATGTAACGAACCAACACAAGACTCAGTTCATTATTATTTGCCACATCATGGTATTCTAAAGGAATCCAATTCTACCACTAAGTTGAGAACTGTTTTTGACGCAAGCTGCAAATCCAGCTAATGCAAATCCCCAGAAGGATTGAAACCAACCACAACTTCTCAACCATTGTCTAATCAGCCAGTAGTTACTGAGCCAGTTTCTTTTGTACCTCAATCTACAACTGCTACAAAAGCGTTCTCATTCTCTCCTCTTGGAGCCACTCAGATGTCTTCACCCTTTTCTTCACAATCATATGCCTTTGGTTCTACTTCAACTTTACCTCAACCTGGTTCTTCAGTGTCTCAGCCTTTTGTTACATTTAGTAAAACTTTCACTTTTACCTCAACTGCAGCCACATCTGATGCAGAAAAATCTGACAACTCTCCAAACAATATATTTAGTTTTTCAAGTACGACACCCACAAGTTTATTTTTACAAAACAATTCTGGAACTATTCCTTCCTTGGGGCAAAAATCAATTTTTGGTGGAGTTGCAACCTCCTCGACAAGTGTCAACTCTAATCCATTGCTAATGTTAGTAAAACCGGTGGAAACCACTCAACCTGAAATTTCTGAATCTAACTCTCCAGTTATAGAAGTCTGTCTCTCACCCCCTAGGAGTTTAAATCATCCCAGAACCACTTTAGAGAAGCTGACAAGTAGTAAAGGTATAACAATAACCAATGTAGAATCCCCAGAAAATAAATCTGCAGTGGAAACTCCTCAATCAGTGACAAAAACAACAGCTCCATCAATGTTCGTACTTAGCTCTTTTACTACTCCAACACGAGCGTCTAGATCTAGCACACTTTAATTCGAGGTCGGGAGGTTCCGGCCATCGTCGTAACTGTTCGGCTCCCAGCCTGTGCTGTATCTAGGACGAGCATTAGGGACCGCACATACTGCGAGTTATGACGTAATGAAGTGACGTCATGGCTCGCAGCTGTATGCTCGTCTATCGCCGGAATAGTAACAATGATGGCAGGAAACCGTCGACTGTTTGACATTCATAAAAGGCATGACGTCAATACCTTTACAAATAGAATAATACATTTTAAAAAAATCATAAAAAGTAATTAATCTTTAAAAAATCTGAATGATTTTAATACAGAAAATGTTAAAATATAATGTTAGTGTTGAAATTTTTTTAATAGTATAACTTATATTGAAAATAGGTTGCCGCTGTAGATTGAGCTGATTATTAGTGACATTTATTTGTTTAGAATCCTTTATTTCAACTACCTACATATAATTTTTTCTAATTGATTTAATTTTTGTCGTTCGCTACATTATAGCCTTTAAAACATATTGCATTTATTCTAGGTAAATCTGGAGGATGAAAATGGGAGAATGATAGATTAATTAAGCTACAGATGACATTAAATATTAATTTTTTATTTCAATAGGCCTATTAATAAAAATATAAGGTATACAAATATGGACACTGTCAGGCCATTAGCAAAATACATCCTGAAAGTAAAACTCAGCATAAGTAGTGTTAAAATTTTGTAAATCACAATTCAAATCGGTAATAATAAGTTTTAGGGCAAATTTCCCTTTAGGGAATACGCTACTATACGGTAGTAGGGACGGTTAGACCAAAGCCCGGTAGGTACCCTGTTATTTTTCATTTTATTATTTTCTGTTATTAAGATTATTATTAACATCTTAGTCATATAACAAATTTAGCAGCCAGCCCTACAACTTGAATGTGAAATAGACATATATATATCTATGGTATAAAATACATACATACATACATACACGGACACACACACACACACACTGTAATGTAATACGTGTTTATATATATGCGTGTGCGTGTGTGTGTGTGTGTGTGTGTGTGTGTGTGTGTGTGTATGTGAATATTATAACTTTTGAATGGAACCTCCGATTTTGATAAAATTTGGTACAGGAATGTAAGGCAGCATTTACTTATTTATTTAGTGTGAGGCAGGTTTTTGGCTTTATTAACCTTAAATTTTGAAATTCAAATAATTTAACTTAGACCACTTATAAGAGCTAAAAAACAAACCATGAAGTATTTTGAATTTAAGTGGTTATGGAGAAAATAGAAAAATATATTTTTCATGGTAATCTTATGGGAAATCAACAAACTTAGATCTTGCTCATTTATTGACATATCTTGATAACATTCAATACATGTACATTCGGTGTGTACATTGGAAAGCGTTTAACTTATATATACCGGAACTTAGCAAACCAACTGGGTTTATGGGGATAATAAAAAGAATGTCATCATGATAAAATTTGGTATATAAGTACATTCATTCGCTAGGTAAGATTTAAATTGTATTTACTTACAAAACCCATATGGCTAAGTAAAATATTTGATAGTTGGTTTCAGTTTAGGTTTTGAGAAAATGCTTTAAAATGAAATATGTGGCCCACACATATGAAATATATGTGCTTTAAAATTGAAATATAATATTCAAATATGTTTTATTTGAATAAACGGTTTAGTTGATTCTAAAACAGACTTATAATTCTGTTTTTGCTACACTTTCTGATAGGCCTAGTTGCCAATACAAATTATTGATGTTTAAATACATATGTGTAGTTGCAGAGGGCCATATAAATTGTAAAATTTTAAGACTTTATATTTAAATGAGTTAGTCTGCCCAAATTGTTCTTAAAAAAATTCAGTTTAAAAATTACTATAGGGAAAATATAGAGGTGATACTTTTTGTAACGTGGTATATTTTCGTAGTAATTTTTCATGTTAGCAGCCCTAATTTTGTCGGCCTAATAAAAAACAATACTTTCTATTTACAGTACTTACATGTCAATAAAGCAGAATGCTCTCTGGAAAGTAATATTCATTTTTACTGAAGAAAGTTAATTAATTAGACCCTGCGCTTGTGGTGGATTCTCTAGCAATACAAGGTTTCCATAAATATATATATATATATTTATTTTTTTAATTCGGTTGCCTCTAACCTTGATAAAGCGGGATTTTGTATCCTCTTCAACACGTTCTTTCCATAAAAGTAAACTTTCAAAATGTTGAAACTCATGGGTTTCTCTCTCAGCATCAATTTCATGGGCATTGCTTATATGCTTCTTTGTGGGCGGTGAACAGCCTGGGTGTTTATTTTTTTAGGGAGCTCGCAAATTATTAAATAGTGTGAATTTGATGTGGCACACGACTTCACAAAAAACACCCATTTTTACATTTTACCAATACACTGGAATACAGTTTGATATTAAAGAATACACAGTACACAGTTTGACAAAATTGAAAATATGTCAAACGTCGGGGGTTTCCGGCTTTCATCGTTACTATTCGGGCGACATAACTCGCAGTATGTGCTGTCCCTAACGCTCGTCCTAGATACAGCACAGGCTGGGAGCCGAACAGTTACGACGATGGCCGGAACCTCCCGACCTCGAATTAAAGTGTGCTAGATCTAGACGCTCGTAATAACCAAATCATCTCCTAATTTCTTTGGAGGTTCTTCACCTGTAAAACCGACAGTGATTTATGAAGCTTCACAATCTGAAGATCATTCCCAAGAACAAAAACCAGAGACACCAACTGAATAGAAGAAAGAACCAGATTCCAACAAACCCCAAAGTGTCTTTAGAAGAACAAGTAATGCAACGGCACCCGTTCCCTCATTTAGTTTTTTTTAAGTTCAGCATTACAGTTAGTATCAGTACATTATCAGTTGAAACTAATCAACCAAGCACTGGATTTACTTTCGGTTTGAAAACACTGACAACTACTTATGCACCGACAACCTCTGTAGTGTCATCAGCACAAGCCACTTCATCATTTAGTTTTGCTTCAACAACAACTACAACAACCAGCACAGCTTTTAGCCTCAACTTATCCAGTACTATAGTAAGATGCACGAAAATAGTCCGATGGAAATTTAAACAGCTGTGCCCCCCCTCACACCCTCTCACCCTGCAATGTTGTCATTTGTGGTTATGTTTACCACATATAATACAGTATGAAAATGTGTTTCAGAATAAATTTGGCAACAATGTATCGCCTCTCATCGGACTATTTTCGTGAATCTTACTATAGTTCGACCGCTAATGTAAACAGTACATTTGGGTTAAGCAGTCTTACATCAGCCTTATCATCAGATGATAAAACTAAACCAACCTTTTCATTTGGACAACAGACCCAAACACCAACAACTAATTCAAACATCTTTGGTATTTTTTATGTAAAAACTGGAGAGACATCAAGTTCGTTTCGGAAAACTCCAACTTTTACAACATCTGGTGAAAATCCAAGTATTTTTGGCCAAACTAGCTCAATCTCTGGTGACACTAAAAGTATTTTTGGTCAGTCTTCATCGACTGCTCATGAAACTAAGAGTCTTTTTGGCACTACACCTACTTCTCCAAACGTTAAAATCGGAGATCTAACGTTCCACAGGGCTCCGAACTAAGGCCGGTTCCTACGTGGGCGACAGATGCGACGCGACGAGAGCGACAAGATTTCAAACAAATGTATAAGCATTGGAGCGTTCTTAGTGGGCGACAGGAGCGACAACAATTTACAATGTATAACGTTATGGCGATCAAGCTTGTCGCTGGTGTCGCTCCAGTCGCTCTCGTCGCGTCGCATCTGTCGCCCACGTAGGAACCGGCCTAAACGTCTTCAAAGTTACCATGTTATTCTTATGGAAGCAACATTTTTTATATTGGAACATATGATTACATTAAGAAATATTAATTTTATAAACAGCTGTCCTTATTTTTTTAATTATTTATGGACCCTCTAATCGCCTTGGACCCTTCTCTCTTGCCCTCTGTCGTGCGTCTGTCAACAGCTTGCGGTTGTCAGATGTCAGCTACTCGTTTATATACTGCATGTTCGGCAGCGTATCTTATGTCTGAATCTTGCAGATCCCTTTTCACCTTCATGTTATTCTTACGGAACTAAAAAAAATTAATTTAATTGCCTCTAACTCTCTAACCGTGGGGTCTACAGCAAAATGTAAAAAAAAAATCTTAAAATTACGTGAAAATCTCAAAAACACCATAAAGTGCAGGGTGTTCCAAAAGAAATTTTAAAGTTGGTCACCATATTCGATAAATGGCAGTAAATTTTGGAAAGTGAAAGATAAACCTGAAAGCATAACAAATTAAAGGGGATCCCCCATAAGAAGTATACTGTCAGATTTATAAGAAAAAAGTTAGCTATTGGATCACTTAGGAAACACACCGGGTATAAAAGAAAGTCTTGTTAGTTGCACCACTTGTCTATATTTCGAAAACGGCTGAACCGATTTGGCTGAAAATTGGAGGGAAGGTAGCTTTGAACCAGGAACAACAAATAGGATACTTTTTATCCATATCTCTTAAGGTAGGTTTACACGTGAGAGTTTTTCACTCTCAGAGAGTTTCGTACTCTCAGCAGGTACTCGCAGAGGTGTTTACACAACCAGCGAATCTTCCAAGATCGTTAATCCCAGACAGTTTTCTGCGAGTACTATCAACAGCTGTCTGAGATTTTTATGAGAGTAACTAACTACTCTCCGAGAGTGAAAAACTCTCACGTGTAAACCTACCCTTAGTAGGGCTCCGAACTAAACGTCTTCAAAGTTACCATGTTATTCTTATGGAAGCAACATTTTTTATATTGGAACATATGATTACATTATGGAATAATAATTTTATAAACAGCTGTCCTTATTTTTTTAATTATTGATGGACCCTCTAATTGCCTTGGACCCTTCTCTCTTGCCCTCTGTCGTGCGTCTGTCAACAGCTTGCGGTTGTCAGATGTCAGCTACTCGTTTATATACTGCATGTTCGGCGGCGTATCTTATGTCTGAATCTCGCAGATCCCTTTTCACCTTCCATTTTTGAATGAACAAGTTCTTATCACATCTACATGCATACTTAATAATTATGGGCCTTCCTCTATCTGTACGATTTCCAATTCGGTGTGCCATGTCCACCAATCTGACTGCCAATCGCCTTATAACGCCGTTCAAATTTTCATTTTCATTTCTGCTGTATTAAAGTGCCCAATTTACTTAAAACTTTCACTTCACCCAGTGATCACTACAACTAGCACTCTCGACTGAAACACCTCGGTGATAAGTAGATAATTTTTTCCGCAATAACAAACTAAAACACACTGAGCCGATATGAGGCTGTGTTACTCACCGCGCATCCCACGGGCGATGTTTATCAAACAACATAAAACGTTTGCCCCTTTCATATTCAGTAAACAGTATCAAAAAACTGACAAAAATCATTCTTCCAACCATGGAAAAAATGTTAGAAGTCTCCAAGCAACGGTGTCTTGATGGTTCAGTTGGTAGTGACGGATGACTACCAGGCTGAGCAGTAGGCCTATGAGTTTGACCTTTTGCAACTTACTACGTTTACGGCTGAACAAAAAATTTAATTTCCTTCACAACCACTTGAAGTAGAGCAATACAAAATATATTGGATTGTTTATTTTTTTAGCTCATTTATTTCAATTGACAACTCTTTACAAATAAAAAAAATACTTATAAACACTTTAAGCTCTATAAGTTTTGAATTGGCATATTCTCAGAGATGCGAATGGCGTTATTTTCTTTTTCTTTATATTCTTAATAAACCACAAAACCTTGATCTAATTAGTTTTTTATTTATTCGTATTTTTCACGTTTTTAAGGGTTTTGATGGATGAACGAATATAAATTCACATAAAAAGAGATTGGATGAAACCTAACGAGTGACATAATAAATAAATAATATAATTATAGTTTATAGGAAAAACCGTTCATTAATGAAAAGCTTCAAACCATCGTGAATTCTATAAAATTCTTTTTTTATAAAAAATGATGATCCATATATACTAAAAAATGAGGATCCATATACTGAGGCTGAAATACGAAACTTGAAATACAAGTTTTACTAGGTCCTCATATAATAGATATTAACAATAATAAATCATTTTAAAATTTTTTGACAAGTTTTCACCTATATAAATTGGGTGATGACATGGTGCAGTCCCACTAGATCCGAGTCCCACTAGATCCGAGTCCCGCTAGATCCGAATTCCAAAGTAACCCTAATTAGTCCGGTCGCTACCTCGGGGGAGAGTCCGAGTAGATCCGCGCTCTCCGTGAGGGTGATTAGACCCCTCCCGCCTTCTCGGAAAACCGCTCAGCAGCAGAGTAGTCGTGTAAAATAAAACTTTCCTTTTTCACTGGTAGGCATAAACCTTAAAATAGTTGACGATACTGTAATTGAACATGAATTTTTTTAAAATTTTTCACACTTAGAAACATAAGGGATGAGGAAAATTAAAGAAGTACGATAAGTTCATTGTTAGCACCACCCGAGATTGCGTGCCCCTTTGTGAAAATGGTACCTCAATGAGGCGGGCCTGTCGTATAGTCGTATAGTCCTCCCTCCCCCAAAAAAGTAACATCCCTTGAACTACCTGTCTCCGTAAAAGAGGAGAACCTGGAAATACCAACCCGGAACATTTTCGCGAAGGGCATGGAAAACATTCCAAGCGCAGAGCCGCAATTCCAGAGGTCACTACCCCCTGAAGTAGCGGCACCTTGCAGATCCTTGGTGAAGTTCCATTGTGCTATTTACAATTTATATATTTATTTATAACTTTTAATCCAATATATAAAGAAAAGTTTAATAAAATCTTTCCTTTGTATAGCTAACAAATTTTAAACAGTTTAATAATATTTAAATCAATTTATTTATTTTCAGGATGTCTAACTTAAAAAAAAAAAATGCCAAAAACAAAATTATACTGGATTATCGGAAAATAACTACAGAATTAAGATACTATGGCATTGTTGTACCCTAGGGAATGTATTCACATAGGGGGAATGTGTTTTGTTTGCGTCAATAATTGCATATCAACCGATTGATATCAAACTTGGTATCAAAATAATTGAAATTTTAAGAACAACTTAGTTATGCTAACGAAATTTATTCATATTGAGTTGTATTTAAAGCGATACAACAACACTGGGTTTCTAGCGCTTGTTGCTACCGAGTGCAGTCAAGCAATAGTAATAAGAAGGGTTGCCCTCGCCGCCGCGCGGATCCAGTGGGAATCGGTAATCCCCTCATTAGGACCACATATTTGTCGCGGATCTAGTGGGACAGTTTGCTGTCAATTTCATGTCCGGATCTAGTGGGACTCGGATCTAGTGGGACGACACGGATGACATATGAATAGCCTATGGGTGGATTGTAAACTTTCTCTTTCACAGAGATTATATGAATATTAAATATGAAATTGAAATTCAATATTTGGGCATGAAAGAGTTCACGAAATGATTGTAACCGTCCCATTTACGTTAAGTCTTGTTTGAGTTGATGTTTCGGTTCAATAATTTCTTAAGGAAACTTGTATTGATTGCTCATTGAAGCATAAGAGCAATAAATTGCAACAAAGTCACAGTGTAGTTTATGTTGATACGTCTTACACTTCGGACATTTTACCACACATCCATAGGAATTTATATTATATGAAACGTATTATGGACTAACAGCTTTTGAGTGATTGGAAGGATCTAGATTGTTATGAATATG
Source organism: Neoaliturus tenellus (assembly GCA_030545055.2). Lineage (NCBI taxonomy): Eukaryota > Metazoa > Arthropoda > Insecta > Hemiptera > Cicadellidae > Neoaliturus > Neoaliturus tenellus. The sequence continues at coordinate 78,722,451 of CM061532.1, forward strand.
ATTTATATATCTGACTTCAAAAATATTAAGTCTAACATGAAAGTTAAAGAAAAAACTGCAAAGAGATGGGATGTATTTGTTTCATTGAAATATTTCTGTGATTTGCTGGATGAGTATTGTAAGTTTGGTTCTTTGCATGGACTTCAGTACATGAGTTCGTCGAGACCTAGTGGCGAAAAAATTTTATGGTTCGGAATATTCTTCACTTGTTTATACATCAGTGGCATCATAGTGAAGAACGCTTATGAAAGAGGATTAGCAAAAGAGTTTCAACTAGTTTATGACCACAAAAGTATACAAATTTTCGATATTCCATTTCCTGCCGTGGTGGTATGTTCTGCTTATTCTGTAAGGAGGTCATTTTTTGATATAGGTAAGCGTGTGGGTGACAAAAAATTCAGGCACTTCAGCAAGTTGATCTGTTCAAATAAAAATGCTTTTGGCTCAGAAGAGTTTGATGACATAATCGGAGATGAGTTTTTTCAATTTGCAATTGATGCAGGAATACCGTGTGAAGATTTAATTAAGAATTGTTATTTTCGCAGTAAAAAAATTGAATGTTGCAAGGTATTTAAACCGGTTATCACTCAGGATGGATTGTGTTTTGAGTTCAACAGTTTGCCTGGGGAAATAGTTTATAGATTCTACACCCCTCCACCCGGAATGGAGATTATTGAAGAAGATTTGATATATTGGAATATAGAAAGTGGATATCCGAGGCAATACAGGAGTCTAGTTGAAAAAATTCGCCCTTTATGGATGCGTTTTGCTTCTCGTAAAATGGGATTGACATTCGATGTAATTGATCTTAGAGAAGAATGGCAGCATAACTGCTCCGAATTACACAGTTTTTTTTTTGTTACTATATATCCACCTGATGGTTGTTTTGAGTGTGAAGCCCCTATCCGGATACCCAACAAAATACACACAATAATCAAAGTGAAACCCACTCTGGTTCTTGCAGACGAAGCCCTAAGATTAGCAGCATACGATGAAAGAAAATGTTTTTTTAGAGATGAGATTCAAATGGAATTCTTCAATCATTACAGTAAGCACTCCTGTCATGTCGAGTGTTTCACTAAACTGTCTCTTGAGCTGTGCGGTTGCGTCGCATTCGCTTCTCATAAGATGACTGGAATGTTTGGCTACCCATACTGCAATGCTACATCAATCAACTGTTTATGGGATGCATTAGATTATACACGAACAATCACATCAAGAATAAAAAACAATATCACTAATCATGTTCAGGAGTGTAGGTGTCTAGCAGCCTGTTCTTGGATGAGTTTAGATGTCCAACTTACTTTTCAAAGATTGTTTTCGGAACGTATTCTGACGAGTGGGCCTTTTTCTGAAAATGATATTTCCCAAGACAAAATATCTCGATTATCCATCTCCTACAGTCTTAATCAGTTCAATGTGATTAAACGCAAAATAGCCGTAGATCTGAACATCATGCTCGGATATTGTGGTGGAATACTGGGACTTCTGATTGGCTTCAGCTTCATCAGCATTTGGGAAGTATTTTATTTTGCTTTAATGCGACCAATTAAAAAAGTTATTACTTTAATTGTTGTTTATGTACTTGATAATTTTTTTTTTAGATCCATGGGAGTAATTTCAACATTTTTTAGGGAGGGAAGGGGGTTCAATAATCTGTACAACTGTGAGATGATTCTATAATGAGATTTCGCTCTTTGCTTTGGAAAACACAGGCTACACATAGATGTTTAATTGAAATTAAAAAAATTACAAGAACCTGTCCCCATCTTGCAGGTTCTTGTACCCAAGGGGATCCCGATTTGTTATTCAGCCACGGTCTAGTCCTGAGGAGGCCGGTTAAGTGGGAGTCTACAGTAAGATTGGTTCAGGAGAGACCTGACAGTGTTATATTCAAAATTAGGAGGCAGTTGTTAATTTCTTTACGAACTAAATATCAAAAGAACTTTTATGTTTTGTGATATTATCGTGTTATTGAGAATATCATGACTTATGAGAAAATCATGACGTTTGAATGACTACTTTCAAATAGTCATTCAAACGTGGTTCCTGCAAAAGTAAAGGACTGCTATTATCTTTTACTGTACTTTGTTTGTAGGCTAATCTCATATTATTATACTCTCATGGAACATCCAAATAAATGTGTGTGTATGAAAAAAAAAATAAATAAATCTGTTTGTGACTTTTCATGTTCACAAGGTAAACTGTGCCAACGGTTGGCTATTACTAAAAAAATATAATTGATTTTTTATTTCGAGTCGATTACTGACTCATAAGTTTTGACCTTTTCTTAATTCATCAGTGTGTCAAAAAATTATTTTTTTATGAATAAACTTAGGATAATAATAATAAAATAATAATTTGTCCATCATTAAAAAGTATGTATATCTTGTATCTACATGTGAATTGCATTGTTTTATTCATCCTGGGTTTTAAAAATAATAGCTAATGTTAAACATTTAAACCAAGGAAACTCAGTATATAATAAAATAAATATTAAAACAATTATAATTTTATAGTTCCAAATATTTTAATTAAAAACTACTGTAATCTTTAATCATTGTTACGATTCAGGTCAATTGCTCGTATTAAATTATTTTAGATCTCCGTCCTCCAGGTACTTATTATCTTAAGTGTAATCCTGACCGCTCAAGCGAAACTAATGAGGAAAAACAGATCTCTGCAACAAAACGTTTCCCCCAATAATGCCTCCCCTTCTGACTGTAAAAATAGACAAGAGGAGATTAACTTATTCATTACTCCTGCATGACTTTTCAGTACCGCTATTAGACAATTTTATATTTAAAAAATATATATTAAGTAATTTTCAGTATTAGAAATAACAACTATAATATTAATCAATTTTTAATTTACTTAACTTAGATTTTTACCCCTTAAAATCTTCAAACCAACCTAAAACGGTTTACTTTTACAGTTTTATATTGAAAGTAATTTTGTTTTTAAATAATTGCTGAGTTTCAAAGGTGTAGCTGATACACCACTACTCACATAAAAAAGGATTTATTATAAAAATGTTCTTTCAGGTAAACCAAAATTAAAGTAATGTATCAATTAATTAAAAAGTGATGAACTCTACGTCATTTCTTTTAACAGGTAAGCCTGTTAGCCCGTATTATTATTTATAACGCATTTCAAATTAAATAATCTAAAATATGATGACTTATCACCAAATAAAATCACTTTTACATGTTTGAATAACTCTCTATCCTTGTTAATATTTTATTATGTCAATAATTTTATTATTTTAATTATAATAATTGAGTTAAAAGTTTTTAACTTTTTATTTTAATCAGTGAACACATAAACTTAATATTACTTTAAATTCCCTTATTATACTGTTTTCTTCATTATGTGTTTTCACTCAATAAGAGTCAATTCTACTTACATCAAGCTCTTTACTGTTATGTGTCTTCAAGAAGTGCAATGTATCTTAAAGTGTAATTTTCTTACCGAAAAAGGTAGCTTTATACCTAACATTTATGATTGATTAAAACTTCGCTTTCGACAAGAAGATTAAAGTTGTATGAATAGTAATAGTTACGTCTACTCTATAGGATAAATGATTTCTTCAACAAAAGTTTGTTAAAAATCACCCTTAAAAGGCACTAAGAGCTCAACTTTTATACTAAAAGAGTAAATTATACACTTTTCTTTATATCATGAAAGAATTATATGTATTATGTTAATATTTAAATTATAAATTAAAATAGTACTCGCCCTACAACAACTCGCAAAGTTACCCTAATTTCACCTAAATTAATGTGAACCAACCCTTTTGGTGAATTTTATTCTTTCCTTAAGTGTAAATGTAAATATTTAAAAAATGACTTATTGTTGTAATCATTTGTATGTTTTTCTTCTTATAATGTTTAATATACAATAAGTATGGTCGTATTGAATAAGCAATACATCCTGTAAAGACAACACCTGGTCGTGAAACAACCTGTAAACTTGGGGACTGGGACGGAAGGTATGGAAATAGGCGGACTAAGTCTGGCAGAGTGAAAGTCGGATCTGGTAAATATTCAGTTGCACCAGCTGTACATTTACCGGCTGAATATCCGACGCGAAGTTCTATCACTGCCAAGCAACAGTTCTCTGATCCTGGGATTAAGAACTAGTCAGGAAAATCAACGAATAAACAAAAGAAACTCTTCAGTGTCCTTTCTTCTGATGATAAAAATATACTGTCGTATTTTAGGTGATTGATTTTTTTTATTGTTGTGTAAAATTTAACACGTAATAAATAATTGGTAGCTCTACTAAGTGAATAATTTTTTTTATATATATAATCAAGACTGCAACAAAAAAAAAAATAATAATAAAACAACCTCATAACGTACTAAAATTAGGTTGTGTTCTGGACATGCGGGTTTCTTCTTTTCAGGAAAGAAAACTTTCGTAAAAGTATTTTTTTTTTCAATAAGTTATACAGTATATGCCATATTCATTTAATTACCTGGTTTAAATAATTTTTTGTAAATTATAAAAAGAAAATCTACAATGACTACCATTATAAGTGTTTGATGTTGTCAAGCAAAGCACAGTTGTAACCAAATATTCAACAGTATCGAGTCACAGCAGGCAGAGGAATTTTAACAGTTGTCCTTTCTTTGCTTATATCCTCGTTTTCATTTTTCATTGCTTCCAATTCCTTTCAAAGTATATTTTTAAAAATCTATTGTATTTGGAAAACAGAAGGGAAACAATTAGGAGGGTAGAAATACCATTTTATGGTGGTGAAAGTATGGGGAAGCTATGATTTTTGAAAAATTTTATATTATTTGTTGTATCTAAGCTAGTGTGGTGTTATTTTATATGTTTTTGCAGTCCAGAATATAAAAACACAATAATAGTCACAGCAGACCTGTGTACTCAGCATATTTCCAATTGACTATACATAATTTTAAATTTCCTTGTGCTGAGTATGCAGGTTTGATGCAATGGGTATGTTTTGAGCAAATTCTGGTAGTTAATAGTGAAGGTACTTATTAATTTTTATTAGGTTCTGTCAATAAATTTGCGATATGTAAGGTGTATAGATTTCATTTTTTTAATATTATAGGAAACATATTTATGTATTTTCTTCGTAACCAGCTAATATGCTAAACATCTAAAAAGTTTTAAATTAGTAAATAGTTTTTCTACATGAAATGGTTGTTATTGAAAATGTCAAAATTTTAAACCTTGAAAGGACAAGAATACTAGAAATACTGTTTTCACCAAATTAAAGTAGTACGCCATAGTCCAATGAACAATCACCCTCTCGATAAATGGTGCCCCAACACCTTTATACCAATTTCATTGCAATTCAAAAACAATAAAATCTGTTTATAATAATAAACTCAAAACTAAATAATATTTTTAAGATGTTTAAAAATGTGCAAATAAATACTAATATAGTAACTAAAATCTTATTTTCACAAACACAAGTTAGTGTGGTCACCTATGACACCATTGACTAAGAAACTGTAAACACTTATTACAAATTTTCATGTTACATTTTTCATCAAACACTATTAATCGTCATCAATCACATGTTCATTTGTTACATTTGCTACACATGTTCATTTAGCTCTTCCCTATTAAAGTTGTCACAGTATTATTACACTATCAGGTGATATCAATGGAACCTGTTTGTTAGAGTTTGTGCAAGCTCCTTCTTCACAAAAATCTTCATAGAGAACATTTGATCCGTTTTAAACATAGGAGCATTGAGATTTTGAACAGTTACCTTTACGAACAAGATACTGAGTACAAAATTGAGTATAGGGATGGATTGGTGGTCGTTCTGATTGGTAACAAAGTAGTTTTTGTGTATTGTCCAGACTAATCTCATTCTTCTATATTCAACACATTCCCTTGCTAGAGAAGTGCCTGATGGTAGGTAGGGTAGGAAGTTAGTAACAATTATTATTGGACGTTGATGGTAGGGATTCCAGGCTGGATAGACTTTTCCTTAAAGATTTATAGAAAAGTTAAAAGGCTTAGTGTTAAAAGCCAGGCATTAGAAACAGATCTGAAAGGAACATAGATTCCGCTGCTGTTTTCAATTCCACATGACTTTTTAGGAAGATTTTAATGTAGTCCTGCCAAAACCATTTTTGACATCAACCCATTTCGGTGATATTTTTTATTCACTTAATTATTCGTGGGACGCCAAGAGAATTTAATTCTCAACTCTTCATTGCTGAGTCTCTTGACCTTTTCCTGAATTTTATACATTTCATTTTTTTATTAATTAAAAATTGTTGTTTGTTTTGCCACACAATAAGGGTGTTATTGATTTTAGTGAATCCACCTATAGATAGGTCTACGCATTGTCCTATAAATGAAAAATAAATTTTTCATTTAATTGTGTATTGAAATATTGGTCAATATTTATCAGATTAAACTATAGGAATAATTTGTGGGTATTAACTATATCTTCATGGTGTGAAACCTGCATACTCAGCACTAGGAAAGATTTCTTTAAAAATATCTTTACAATCAATTTAAAATTCACTGAGTATGCAGGTACTGATGTGACTAGGGTGTTTATCATTGGGCTTTTAAGATTCATTCTAGATAAAAAAAAAAAAAAAAAAAAAAAAAAAAAAAAAAAAAAAAAAAAAAACATATTAAACGACACACCATTCTCTTGGATACTATAACAAATACGGTAATTAATAAAAAATACAATAAAATTATAAAACTAGAATTTTCTAAAAGCCCACAACTTATTCATTCTTCCACGAAATAAGATGGTTATTCCATCCTCAAATTGCTTGGGACTCATCGGATTCTCGAAATAGGTGTCACACACAAATTTGTATGCAAATTTGTCATGAACTAAATAAGTTAACTAAATAACTCATATTATGGGAGAATTTTACCTAAACTGTAACATCCTAAATTACATTAGAAAGGGTGCCTGTTTTATCAAACGGACTCCTGTATACTACCCTGTTGTATAATTTTACCATCTTCTATCTAGGATTTGATCTTAAGATTTTCTTTTTATCCAATTACAGATAAAAACATGGGGGACGTAGAATTTAAAACCATTTTAAGAGACATAGGTCTGAGCTATTACCAAAAATATCAGATTTTCTTTAAAAATGTTATTAAGATTTTGTGTTTTGCATGACTTTTATGAGTTCCCAGACTCTTTTGTTCATTTGTAGAGAGAGCTTTGTATTAATACAAATAAGCAGTGATATGAATCTATTCACATGTTCATGTGACACGATTCCGTTTTAGAACAAGAATAAAGCAAGCACCAGTGTAATGAAGTTTCAAGCTTCTATTCAAATTGCGCAATCAAGCTAGCAGTCTTCTGGAAATGATTATTCAGAGCATGAATTTATTTAACACATTTATTTATATAGATGTTATTCTCTATACTTTAGAAGTCCTTCAATATGTTTTTGAGCATTAGCGTTATTCTACATACCAATTTGAACAATTTATCTTCCTTGATTCAACCCATGTCAACAAACGTTAAGTTTACATTTAAATTATTTGTTTAATGGTTTTGGTTCCTTGTCAATTATATGTCGAAGCTCACTCTACAAATGTTTTCCAGTTGAATGGCAAATTAGAGTCTTTCTAAAGGTTTAATATGTTTGAAGAAATAAACGTTAGCACACCGTGGACGTATTTACGTGTTATCAATAGCTCTAATGGATTACGTAAATATGTTCTTTCTACATATTTTTTCAATGTTAATTTTCAAGTCAAGATAAGAATTGCTTAACATTGCAGTATATTTACTACTGATATAAAGATTGTTGATTATTTAAATATAAAATTGTAACATTTTAAATGGTCCTCATAGTTCATTTATTTATTGAAAATACATTACATAATAGCTACAGGTATAACCCAAAATAATTTTGAAAACAACAATTTAACAAACATGAATACAATAAATATTAGTACAGAGAAAACAAGACATAAGCAAACATAATATTCTTAGAGACAAAAACAAATGGGAATACATTTTATGTGTGTGTTTAAAAACGTAAAAAACATATTAATTACATACAATAAAGTACAGAATAATGTAACTAAACAAATCGTAATCTATCAATCTGGTTCAAAAATAAAGTTAAATAAAACGAATCAATTATCACAATTTTAATAACCTAAGGCCTTTGAAAAAGAAAAATTATAAATTATACACTGTGGCAACGAGGGATAAATAAAGCATTAGATGGATGCAGATTACTCCTAGGAACATGAAGGCTAACTTTACTTAGAAAATATTTGCTATCAACAAGATTATGAATCAATTTGAAGAAAAATAAAATTGTAACTTTACTTCTTCTCAAACAAAGGAATTAAAAGAAAACAACTGTCTTAAAACAACTGTAGATGGATCCTTATTGCATTGAGCATTCCCTTATAATATAAATACCTTAAGAATTTATTTTGAACTATTTCTTCAGTTAAGGGTACTTTGTTCGTAAATGGTACAAGATACTCTGTCACTCCCTCTGATGCATCACCTGCCCTCTCCGTCTTTGTTTAATATCCGCCTATATCATATATCTCCCAAATGTTATGTTTCGGATCCATCTAGAAGATGGAGAGCTCTATAGTTATTACTATAGGTCTTAAAGTAAAAAGATCCTCAACATTTTTAGTTCGACAGTTTTACACTATCCATATGAACATAATTACTTCAACTTTTATTTAATAGCGTTTTCTAGCCTTAAAACTTGACATGAACAGCTAGATAAATGTACTGGCTGTCTTTTGTAATTATCAGTATTTTAAATTATGTTAAATCTTCTTGTGTTTTCAATTGTTTTGAATAAAGACATATATAACTGTTTAATGTTTTCAATAAATAAAATTTAAATCAATCAATTTATTAACAAGTAGACTACCTTGATACATCACTAAAAACAGTTTATTTTACCGTAGACGAAGTTTACTTTATGAACAAAAGCATTTTCATACTATTCAGAATATGCTAAAAATTTGGAAACACAGTTGTCTTGTGGGCTAAAATAAAATTTTTTATAAGGTATAGCAGCAGGTCTTTGTTTCACTTTAAATTGTAATACCTGCATTCAATATAATAGGTACAAAGTATGAAAATGGTAATCGTTGCATAGATTTTATCCCGTTTAATTTTATAAATTAGTCAAAATGTGAAATATCTAATAATTAATACAATTCCAAGGTCGAATGATAATAATTAACTTTGGAACCCGTGACGGTCGCGGTATCGCCACAGCCTACCGATACGTCATCAGTTTTGGTCCGTCGCTTACACATTGCAGCTGTGATGAATAACTCGTCGTGATGATGAATCGTCCACCGATGAGCAATAATTCTCACTTATGCCTGTTGACCACGTTTCCTAGTTTTGTAATATTGCAAGCATCATAAACGGACCAATATTTGAATTTTGTTATGTATTTTCAACAGCTAATTAATAATTACAAGTCATGCATTTATTTACATTAATTCTGGAAAGATATTATATATATTTTAAACATTGTTACAGTGTTTTACATCTAGTGTCAAATTTTAAAGTTATTTAGTTATTTTTTTAATCTATTTTCATTTTATTTTAATAAAAACGAAGTTAATGTGTATTAAAGTCTCTATAAATAATTTTGCCATCAAAAGTCAAACGGTACAAATTTTAGAAACAAATCTTGTATTACATTATCATTTGTTACACATATATAAGAGAACTTTACATTATTTAATTACTTACCTTGAAAATTAAATTAAGCGTCCTGTTACAAACGGTGTTACGGAAATAGCTTGTGTCCTACCTTAGGGAATTCCTTCTTTTAAACTTTATTTAGAACTGAGAAACTTACGAGTAATAATCGTCCCGAGTCTCATAAGAGTGTTTATAGAGGTTTTTCAACTTTTTAAAATCAGTTTCAATTGTACATTACTCCATTAGGGTGAAAAATACCACATTGTTACAAATATTTTTATGTGGCCTTTTATATTTTATGAGATATTTCAAGAATCGTTTATTTGAGAAAGATATTATGTTGTCGCTTGGATGAAATACAAAACCTGATATAAACCAAACTTTTAGAGTTATTTTAATATTCCGTCTTTTTATGGGGCTTCCCCATTAATTTTTTTTTTATAAAATATTTACAACACAATTATATTTGTAATTATGTTTATTTTTTACTATAAACTATGGAATAAAGTATATCTGCTTAATCAGGAAAACTGTTTTGCAATTCAAATGTGTTCATGCACTCGTTAAATGTGGTGTCAACTATTAATGTTATTTGAATATTTTTTCAATTCATTAGGGTTTTCAGTTCTTTTTTGTTTACGTTTTTATTATAACGATTTGTTAAAAAATTTTTGCAAAAACAAAGTAGAGCCATGTAGTTGAAATTAGTTTTTCCACTGCAGTCCTATACACACAAAAATCTTTTTACTTCTTTAAGCTTAAATATCTTATATTTAATCTGTGTTTGTGCATATGTAATTTTAATATTTATAACAATGTAAATATTTATTCAATTGATTAAAATCCAAGCTTTAATTTGAATTTTGTTTAATTACTATAACCCTCCAACATGCATCAAAATATAAAATACACACATACAATTTAGTTCTTTATTTATACCGTTTTATGAACTCTTCATCACAGTACTTGCGACATGTTTATTCCCAGCTTTACAAATCCACTCTAACTGTAATATATTTCACAGGGAGAGCATTCTGCGTAGAGATAAATGGTAGAGCCGCATGCAGGACGACAAACCGTGACAAATGGTTTCCAGTTGCCCCACAACGCTGGCTACTGGCTCCTTGTGTTCGGATGTTCTCTTGGAATTAAGAGACAAAGAGATATGTCTGTATCTTTTTGTGAATAAAAATATATAGCCCTCCCTTGTTTGTTTGTGCAGTGAGTAACAGAATCTATACTATTGAAAATGTATCTAAACAGTAATGACATATTAAAAAAGGATTGGAGCCCTCAGGCACAGAATATCCCCTTAGGCTAGTACTAAAGGTTTGATTAACATATTCATCTCATGCTTTATAAAATTTTACATACTTTAAAGTAATGATGATTGTTCAGAGTCTCTCAAGAGAGAGATATGATTCAGTTCAAGTGACAAGAATGACGCTCGTCTGTTGTGGATTAAGAGATACAATATAAGCCAAGGAAAATTGGGAAATTAAGCTATATACATTAAGCTGTACATTTATTTAAACTGTGATTAAATAGCCTATTGTATAACTTAATCAACAGTTGGCTACATGTCTAGAGTTTTTATTTGTAATTTTAATTAAAAGTGCACAATATTTTCGCATAATTTGAAATGTCAATTAATCTATTGGTAATCTATATGTTAATACGCAAGCATGTTTCATTTCCTCCTTTTTTCTCAGCTCGTGTTCATCGTAGGTTAAATCCGAGCATACTGTTAGAAAGGTACAGTGCTGTAGATGAGCAGAATCACATTATAATTCATCGGCATCCAGGGCTACGCCCTGGCTTTCAAAATTTCAATGTTAATCTTATGGGAGAAGGAAAATTGATTGAATCATTAGACAGCTGTTATATTAATAAATGCTAGCAAGCCAGGAAGAACAGATGTTTCGGTTATGAACCCCTTTAAATCTAAATGGCTCAAGATGAACTAAGATTTTGGTCTACCAGTGGGCGATCTCTAGTAATAATTAATTGGATATGACAGTGTTAGATATATGTTCATCTGGCTTTCAAGGAGGCCAATTAGAAACTATCTTTAAGAAATACTCTTTTTTAGAATTAAAATCAAAATTAATTCTAACCCACATATGATCTAGTGAGGCAGCGCCAACTTTTGCAGAACGCTGTTACAACTACACTGTGTGTAAATATTAATATTGTCAGACCCAATAAACGATCTTTTATGTAGCATTAGGCCTAATTACATTATCTTTATGTGAAACTCAGGTAAACGTCCTCGTAACAAACTCGCTGGCAGCCAGTTGATGAACTTTGAACCATTTATTATAGCTATTAATATGGATGCTTTTTATTAATGTGGATTGATAAAAAAAATGGATAAATATAAAAATATCAAAAAGCAATTAAATATCCTAAGTCTTTATCTTTTATTTAAAACCCCTCCCACTTTTATCGGACTTCAAAATAAAGGCACCAAATGGGAGGATGTGAAGCACTGCATAAGATTCTGGGAGGAACCCTTTCACTCCCCCTTAACCAAACAGGATCTTGCCTTTGTGTTATTAGATCAATACGGTGATTTTGTGTTTGTTTTATTTTTTAAGTTGAAGAAAGGCAAGGTTATAAAATATTTTTTATAAATGAAAACTAAACAATTGCAAGAATCTTACCTTCTTTCATCTCAAGTTCTCTTATCTTAAACCTCAAGAACTTGGAATATACGGCGGTAAAACCTGTAAATTATACTTTAGACTGCTTTTACTACTTAACTGCCTGGTCATAAGTGACATAAACATGTTCACATAAACTTATGTGTATTAAATAAACTGTAATATATTAAAACAACCTACAATCATTCATTCGTAATAATTGTTTTATTTAAACTATCTACAAGATCTGTTACGGTTTAAAATCGAAGTAAGTACTTTATAATATTGTAATCAATTATATGTTGCTGGTATAACGAATTATAAAAAAACATAATAAAAACATAATAAAAACATAATAAAAGTGATATTTAAGAAAAGGTACCTTTTTGCGGCCCTATGTTTTTCTCCATAACGAATTACAAAACTGCCGAAAGCGACCACTTGGCGGCATTTTCTGGTTTTTAGCTTTTTTTTTTTTTTTTTTTTTTTTTGAGGGAGAGGCGGAAAAATTCATTACGCACACAGGTGGCCAGCCTGTAGTGTGGAGCTCCCCTAAAAAAACGGGTTTACCCACTAAAAAACCTCCTCTACTCTTTAGGAATCTAACCTGGAATTGTTTATCACATTACGTCATGCTAGGCCTAAATTTGGCTTACGCCCGTGGGGCTCGCTCCTTATCCAGCCGCTCGATCAAGGGGTCTGGGCCACTTCGCGGTCCAGATCGGTTTTCTTTTCCAGGAGGATGTCCCGGACGAACTGTGACAAACAATCCCAGTTGCCCTCATCCTCCAAAATCTTTTGGCAGACCGAGTCCACCGAAAATGCACCAAAGATATGTGTGGCCTCCAGGCGGGGCCCTTCCCAACGGGGACAGCGGAAGAATGTGTGTTCCGCGTCGTCGGGAACACCCGGGCAATAAATGCAGTCCGGGGAACCGGTCTTTCCCATCCGGTTCAGGTACAACCGAAAATAGCCGTGACCTGTCAAAAATTGGGTCAGGTAGTAGTCCACCTCCCCATGCCGCCGTTCCACCCATGGTTGGACCTGCTTGATAAGTCGCGCAGTCCATCGTCCTCGGGTGTCGTGCTCCCAGCCGTGTTGCCACTGCTGGAAGGTTCGGGAGCGCTCTTCTGTTCTTGCCGTGTCCTTGCCTATCTCGCCTTGTCTCTGATAAATCGCTTTCCTCTCCCCTGCCAAGAGCTTGACAGGGATGACTCCGGCGACCACCAGGACGGCAGGCTCGGACACTGTCCGGTAGGCGGAACACACCCGAAGCGCAGCTTGACGCTGAACCCGGGCGAGTCGCAGCCTGTAGCACTCCTTATCTAGAGCGCCTGCCCACACCTCTGCCCCGTAAAGGAGCACGGACTGGACCGCGGACATCAAGAGACGTCTTCTGCTGGATCGGGGACCCCCGACATTGGCCATCAGCCTACTAAGGTAAGTGACTACCTTAGCGGCCTTGTCCGCCGTACGGAAGATCTGATCCCTCCAGCTTAACTTGGTGTCCACCATAACCCCAAGGTATTTGGCGGCACGAGTTGATGTGACCACCTCCCTTCCCACTCGGAGTGGGACGACGGTGTCGATCCTCTTCTTCGTGAGGATCACAATCTCCGTCTTACTGAGAGCAAGCGAGAGACCGTGATCTGACATCCAGGTGTTGACCACACGCATGACTCGGTTCAACTTTAGTTGGGCCAGCTCAACGTTGCGTGCAGCAATAAGAGCTGCGACGTCATCGGCGTACCCAACCAAAGTGGTTTCCTCAGGCATCTCGGACCTCAGGAGGCTGTCATAGGCAACGTTCCAGAGATCCGGGCCGAGTATTGAACCTTGTGCGGCACCAGAAGTGACTTCCATCGTCCGCGTTCCGTCCCTCGTGTCATAAATCAGGCTTCGAGAGCGTAGATAATCCTCGATGAGCCGCAACAGATATGCAGGAATACGAAAGGTGTTACGAAGCGCATCCAACATATCGACCCACCTCGCCGAGTTGAAGGCATTCTTGACATCAAGCGTAACAAGAAGCACTACTCGGCGGGAGAAATGGTTGTGGCTCTCGGCTCTCTCCACAGCTCTCTGAACTTCGGTGACAGCGTCGATCGTTGACCGTCCCTTTCTGAAGCCGTACTGACGGGGGCATAAGTCCCCGGCAGCTTCCACGGCAGAAGTCAGGCGGGAACGGATCAGCTTCTCGAACAACAATCAAATTCAAATGTTTCTATTATAAGTTAGTAATTTATGTGTTTAACCTAGTTTAATTCCATAACTCCGAAATACCTGCCATATAGGCCTACTTTAACCCAGTTTAAAAAGAAATTTGGTTTATGTATTTGACAATGATCCATAAATTCGCCAACACTATAAAAGGCGTTTTCAACTAAAAACATTTTTAATTTATTTTTAAATGGTCTTAAGTTTTGTTTATTTATTATGCAGTCTGGTAATATATTCAAATATTTAGCACCAGCATTACATGGTAAATTTTGACTGATATTCAATCTAAGTTGTTGAGGTCTGAAATTTTGATGAAATCTAGTATTATATTGATGGATATCACTACTCTTAGTTAATTTACATTTAAATCTGGCATAAATTGTTTTTTTCCAAAATATAAATACAGGGCAGTGTTAACAACCCCATCCTTTTAAAGGTGTCTTTACATGACTGATTTTTTCTTAATTTAAACATTATTCTTAAAGCTTTTTTTGTAGTTTGAATAGTCTTTTAAATTCAGTGTCAGCACATTTTCCCCAGATTATTATGCCATAAGACAAATGTGTTGTTATAAGTCCATAACATGCCATAAGCAGAGTGTTTTCATTGCAAAATTTAACTAAATATCTTAATAAATATATGTTAGAAGATATTTTGGAGCAAATTTTATCGACATGACTGTTCCAATTCAGTCTGTTATCTACTTGTATTCCTAGGAAATTAACACTTTCAATTTCTTCTATTATATTATCTTCTATAATGACAGAGATATTGCTGTATATTCTTGGATTAGCACTAAAATTGACAAAATTAGTTTTGCCCAAGTTTACTTTTAAATTAATTTCTGAAAAAAATGTATACACGAATTTATATCTTCAAACATTTTTATCTCAAGATCATTTTTGTGTTCTGTTGAGATACATAGTGTTGTATCATCAGCATATTGAGTTAAATTGCAGAAATTTATAGATGAACTGCAATTATTTACATAAATTAAAAATAATATAGGAGCGAGAGTGGATCCTTGAGGGACACCATATTTTAACTTAATAGAACTTGATAATTTACTTTGTACTTCAACCCTTTGATTTTTATTTTGTAGATATGATTTTATCCACATGAAAGGAATTCCTCGTACCCCTAGGTTATATACTTTATTAAGTAGTATTTCATGATCTACACAATCAAACGCTTTTGAAAGGTCTAGAAATACTCCAATCGTTGGATTGTGGCTTTCTAGACCTTCTGTAATATAATTTATTAGATGAACAATGGCATCAATTGTAGATTTTCCTTGGACAAAGCCGAATTGATTTTTTGATAAAATATTATGTGTATTGAGAAAATTTAATAGTCTATCAAGAAAAAGTTTTTCAAAAATTTTACTAAAAACTGGTAATATAGATACAGGTCTGTAGTTAGTTGCTAAAGATGGATCTCCTTTTTTAAATATAGGAATAACTCTAGCAACCTTTAATAAGTCAGGAAAGACACCTGTTTCAAAGGATGAGTTAACTAATTTGCAAAGAGGTTCAGCAATAATGCATTGTTTAATCATCCAGGGTGAAATATATTGTAAATCTGTAGTTTTCTTCGGTTTTAAAGATCTAATTGTTGCCAGTATTTCTTTTGATGTAACAGGAGCCATTAACATGGATGCTGTTGGACTAAATTTTGAATATTTTGTATAATTATTAGTCAAAATATTGTTTGGTGCTACATTGGAGAAGAAGTTGTTTAAAGTATTAGAAATTTTTGTAGGTTCATAAACTTTTTCTCCGTTAATGTTAAGAGAAATTTGAGGTTTTAAAGGACAGTTTTTTACTTTTAATGATGCTCCAAGTAGTTTTAGATATATTTTTTGTTTCAGATATTTTTTTGTTAATATCATACGCTTTGGCAGCATTAATCACTTTTCTGTAAATCTAAATTATATACTCCCGAATGTGTAACTCACTCATCGGGGTATCAGAAATTCGTCAAATGTCGGTAAAGTAGATCTCCTATATATCACTTACTACAGAGTGATTCCCAAGCGAGAACTAAACTTTCCGACCTGTATTATTGAGAATATTGCCAACATATTAAGATATTTTATAACATTAACCAATTGTGCCTTTATAGGTAAAGCGGTCTATCCACCGAGAGTACTTCAATGTACAGGGTGTATCTGAAATTACCTCTCCAGACCGGAAGTCACTAATGTCAAATACAAACTCTCACTTTAAAATTTTTTTTTAGTTTTACAAGGTTTTTAAAAAAAACTTTACAATTTGATCATGTACGCGTAATTTTAGCAGTTTATTGAATGTTTGAGGTTGAAATTTAGATTTTCCTCATTCTTCTCTGAGCATTTTAGGTTAAGCAAAAATGTCTCGGCACAAAAATGTCTTAGACTCTTTTAAATACGTTTCCAACAAAAATTGTCAGTTTGGTCCAAAATGTTTTTTATTAAATTTACAACATGACGGAGATTAATGAACATGTATTTAAATGTTTACTATAACTAATCACGTGATAATTGATGTTTTATGATGGTATATTATTTTTAATGAGGTTCTTAGACATTTACATGTTTGGTAAGTTCTATTATATGTAAAATGTTCATACATAATATATGTTAAATTTTCCCCAGTTAAAAAAAATAATGCCATGCTATTTATTATTCTAAATCAGTATGATTAGGGTTTAAAATATTAAATTTTAAAGTTGTTTCAAAATTACGTCTGGTCCCCTCTGTATTAAAATCAGTGTCAATCAACAGAGCAAAATATTTTTACCTACAACGGCACAATTTTTTTTTTTTTTTGTACAATTTTAAAAGAGGTGCAAGGTTGGTATGGGACACCCGGTAAGACAGTATCATATTTGCACGATAGTCCTCCCAAAAAATTGGTTCTTTATTTGGGATGGCACTTAATTTCTAACGAACTCATTAGGAAGTACATCATTGACTTTACCTGATAGCATGCTAATTTAAACTTTACAATTCAACAAAAATTTTAACTAAAATAGCAGATTACACAATTGATTTATCTTTTAGTGCGTACTAAGTTTATGTTTAATTAAAAAAGGTGGCAGTACAGTATTTTCATTTAAAATAAAAAAGATTTTTTATTTCCTGCCCCAGAAAACTATCTGATTTCAAAATTTAGCAACCAAACATTTTTACCCAAAATAAATATGACATTATTTTTTTCTACTCTAGCGGCCAAATTATAACATCTGAGGCAATCCTCGCGAACATCTTTCAAGTTACTACAAGTTTGGTTCTATGAATTTTTGCCCCCCAGTCCACACAATTAAACATACTCGTAATTAAATGTTTATTTATTTTTGAGGGGAATTTTACCCCAAGTAGACGTAATTTTACAACTACTATAATATTTTACTCAGAACCTTCACTTTGCACATAGACATATCTTGCACAGTACCAATATCAATTAAATTATCAAACTTAAAAATTATCATGATGATTTTCAATATCACATATTCTTCTTTTGACTGTGAGTCGGAACGAATTTCTATATCAAGCAACTGATTGTTTTACTTTGATTGTTATTTACTTTGAACTAGGCATTACCTTCTGACATTCCTTGTCGCTGGTGGTTAAGTTGCGACGCGTTTCGTCACAACAGTGACATTTTCAAGCATCTTCTTCGCACTAGTTTTTTTATTTACTTGTTATTTACTTGTTATTTACTGACCTGGTCCTACGGCTAAAACATACGTCCTTTGATGTGTATGGTAATTTTAATATTTTAACCATTATTTAACATACTTTTGTTAGTAACAACTGTATTATTGTATTTAGAAGCTTGAAGTTTTTTTATTTGCCTTGACAGTAATTTTTTAGGAAATTAGGTAAATTTAAAAGTTTTACACCATTAAAAACTGAAATGAAATTACATTATGTATTTATCATTGTATGTTCAATATAACTGGATCGTTATGTTATTCCCTGGAATTTCAACACAACTAATTGAAGGATAGTAACTGAATAGTATTTTTGTAAATAAAAGGGGTTTTTGGCAAGTTTTATCCACTTTGTTAAGATTTCCAATTATTTTGTTTTAATGGAATTTTTCATTGTTTTCGATGATCTACTGCACATTTTTTATGCAGTTAATCCATTTAATTTTGTCATATATTTATTTATACGTATTTTATAATTTTAAGTAAATACTTATACAATACCTACATAATAAATTTATTCACAACTTTTAACCTTTATGGAATTCGGGGGAATTAGGGTGGGGGTTTGGGGAAAGAGTCTCTGAAAACGAGCCGTAGGCGAATATATTTTCATTCCTTAGATTGAGTTAGTTGCATGAGTTCAAATTTAGGTTATTTCTGCAGTCGTGGGAGTTAATTTATGTTATAAATAAATGACAAACTCATTTATTTTGCTATTTTGCTCATTTACAAACTCTTATATTTATATGTATTCTGTTCATTATATGCGACTTAAACAACAATTAACGAATTTCTGGG
This sequence comes from Neoaliturus tenellus, assembly GCA_030545055.2. NCBI lineage: Eukaryota > Metazoa > Arthropoda > Insecta > Hemiptera > Cicadellidae > Neoaliturus > Neoaliturus tenellus. Next base: position 78,741,501 of record CM061532.1, read on the forward strand.
CAACCCCTGAGGGGGCATGGGGGCGGAGCCCCCATCGAGCCGTAGGCGAGTTTGTCTATATGATCGGAAGTATTTTTTAAATACCTCATCCGACGTACATTTAAACCTTTTATGTAATTTTTTAAGATTTTTCCCCGATGTCAGGATACCTTTAGTAATCCATCTACTCTTTTTAAAGTTGTTAGTCTGTTTTATATGTTTAATTGGACAACATTTATTCAAATGATTAATGAAACATAAATTAAAGTTTTGATACATATCATTAGGATTGGTAAATTTATCAAGAAAGCTCCAATTTTGGTTCTCGAGGCTTTTCAAAAGATTTTCAATATTTTTTGCAGATGGCAACCGCTTGGTTGTAATTTCGGGCGCGTTTTGTTTTGCATCCCAGTTATTAATTATTATAGATTGGGCATCAATCTATATTAATAATAATAAAACTTAACTTATTAATCTTGAGGAGTTAATTTCCAAACGAATTATAAGTCTACGCAATGCTCCGTTATAAATTGTTTGAGTTATATTTTATTATAAGTTAAGTATGCACATTTAGAAATGAGGTTCCAATACTTGATTGACGTTATAACGGCTTCACATTATACCCTTGACATCTTCGATCCAAAATAAAATTTTGGAATGGATAAATTATTTTAGGAATTACTTTGGCTGGGCTTAGTCCTTACGGTGGTTCTAAACTAACTTAAGTCTTAAATTCAGTATAACATATGGCTAGGAGAGAAAACAAAAGATGTCAAATTACCATGCATAAGTTATATATGGTGTGCAAAAATGACAAAGTGTAACAAATATGTGTAATTTAAAATATTTTTACGATTTTTTTATATAATAGAAAATTTTGAATTTTATCAATGTAGGTATATGCATGATGAGTTAATTTATTTACTTTTATTTTATTTAAAACATAAATTTTGCAATGAATTTTGGTTGAAAAGATGATTTCTTAGAATCTTCATCTTCATGTGGTTAGCCTAATCTCCTTTTCGATTTCCCACACAATACAGTTTGTTAACTCTTTTGTTAGGTAATAAGTTATAAGTTAAATATAAAAACAAAATTACGGTATGTTGTAGATTGTTTATTCCGTTTCGAGACTTTTTACATAGCCTAATGCTATAACTATTTGTGTATTAAGGCGTCATTTAAGGACTTCACTGTGATGGCTAAAGGATTTTCTCTTGATCCCATTATCTAACTCTTCAATATTAATCAAAATAAAATAAAATTACGTTACTATGTAAGGAAACACTCACATCGGCATAGTCGACCGAGTTGAGAAATGTGACAAATGGTCTAGATCAGCATCGGTATCGATCCCAATGGTATCGAACCATCGAATAAAATAAACGCTATTAGTAGTCATGACGTCATTATTCTGCTCTGCGGCGGGTGAAAAGTGCTCTCCCAACGCACCACCAGCCCGAGGTTCTTTTCTAAGTGGTAGGGCTATAACACGATAAAGATTATCTGATTTTGTCGATCAGACATGTCCTTTGTTCACATTGTCTAATGAACTACGTGACTCCAAAGCGATTTGTTCAATCTGACAACACATTTTGTAGGTTTATACTGGCACTGACATTGTGGTTTAGGATTGTTCATTGTTTTAATTTCCAGTTAGCAAAATATAGTAATGTATAAAGGTTTTGAAATACTTTAATGAAATATTTCACCATAAACAATGGTCCACATAGCACCATACTAAATACTGTACGAGTTAAATTGAATAAACTCTAAAGATTTATCAGTCTAACTTGGGAAGCAAATGATTCATGGTTTAAATTGCAGTTTGAATTGATATTTTAAATATCCTCAAGTTTTAATGTAGTCATTTTTGTTCCAAGTAAATATAAATAATTTTTAGATACAATTGATTTTTTTAATTTTTTTATTACAAAATTGTGTTTCTTTGCATTCAAAACATTTTTTAATACAGGGGGACAAGTTTTGAATTTTAATGTGTATTCAGTGTATATAAGTTCTATTTTAAGTTTAAATTAATGCAATAACTTACTTAGAAAATATTAATATTTCAATGATAAAAATTCTTATTAAATATTAAATTCAGACAGTCAATTCCCAAACCTAATTCAGCATTTAAGGCAAACATAAATGCCAGATGTATTATTTATGAACATTTTGACTGTATAATGAATGACTATATTTTGCCCTGGTTTCAAATGTTTAAGGTTGTAAAATAAAAATAATAAATAAAATTAACTAATTAAAGGTAGGCCTATAGGTCGAATTCAGGTAAAATACTTTACTTAAAATTCCAATAAAAAATTATATAAAATCGGGGTAACAATTTAAAACATTTAAGTTAGCCACCATATTGGTAAAATATGGCATGACCATTTGAAATACCTACCTGAAAGCAACATAAAAAATAAGGTTATACTTCCCCTATAAGAAGTATACTGTCAGATACATGATTAAAAAGTTAGCTATTCACTTTAGAGCACTCATTCTGTATATGGTTCTACTGTATAACTTTCTTCTAGCATTTTGATCTAGCGTATACCTTAAGCTACAAATAAATATGTTATGAAACTCTTTAAAAATGATTAAGTAGAAGTACACAAAAGCTTGGAGAGTTTTGAGCTGTTTTTATCTTACAACCTAGGGATGAACAATTCATTAATGTAAATAGCACAGCGGTTTGGAGAAGTTCCCACAGATAAACGTTGTTACCCAGGATTACAGAAAAAAGTATATAATATTATTATTTCCATCATATGCAATATCAAATTTATATTAAATAGTTTTTATTTAGATTTTGAATATCATTTTGAATACATTATTTTTACATCTACTTAAAATGAGTTTAAACTGTAATTTTCTTAACATATCAAAATGTAACTCATTTAGTTACATAACATTTAGTATTTTGTAGTAGGTCTATGGGACTTCTCTACAAAATGAGGTACTAATGAACGTTACGAATAAAAAGAGATATTTGAACCACAGTGCTATCTATATACTGGAGATACTATTAGTTGTTGAAAGCCTCAATGCATAAATTATGTACTGCATGGTTCTACTATGACCATATAATGAGCTATATTCGTTTAACGTGATAAAGCTACAATTTAATAAAACATATGGCTCCACTATTATGTTTCAATCCAGGGCACTCATATTGAGCTCCTGAACTTAGGTACACTCATTGAAGTTTCATATTGAGACCAAGTACCGTAAACAGTTTTTTAAATCTCTTCACCTCAAATTGAACCACGTGTTGATTAAAAATCTGTTAAATAAATTATTGAAAAAGAACCTTACCGACATGTATTGCATAAGTGTTAATTGCCGTTAAAAGTATTCTGAACATTGACAACAATTTTCTATGTTTCTTCCAATACGCATTGAAAAATTTGTTGTTTCAATAAACAAAGAGAAGTGTTCTTATATTTTGCTTTCTTTCAGTCAATGATTAAATATGGACTTTTGATTTGGGGTATAGCTTATATGTGCTATTGTAATCTAGAGTCATCAGACAAATGTTCACTAAAGATTTTTCCTACGACTGTCCGTGAAAACAGTTGTTTACGCACTCAATACTCGTCGCAAAACAGGTGATTGTCGTATTCATTTTACTTTTACTTTGCGCACGCTAGATTTACTTTGCGCACGCTAGATTTACTGTGCGCACTCCAGTGTTTAAACATTAGAACACAAAACAATTTGCATTAGCCAGCAAGGAAACGTTTAGTCAGGAATTAAGTTGGCAACACTGGATATAAACATCTGATCTATTGTTGTCCATGTGGTCGTTTTCTATTGAATCAACATAAACATAACCTACAAACCAGCTACAGGTGAGCTACCGGTACGTAAGTTAGGTGTGCAATGATCAACTATGACAGTGACTGTAGTGATTTAAGTGACTTATTCCCTGACGATCTTGCTAAGACTGCTAAAACAGTGGCGTTAAATCTTCTGCATGAAAAATCCAATGAATTTTTAACTAAATGTAGGAAGTGCATAATACAGGCTATCATAAATATATATCACTATCTTGAGATAGGGACCTCACATATTTTAACATGAATATTACACTTTTATACTTATTTAAGAAATATTTGGCAGTCGTAGGAAAAATTTAATATGCAAATCGTGCGAAAAGTACCTTCACTGCACTCGAGAGAAATTATTCCGCACTCGCCTGCGGCTCGTGCATAAACATCTCTCTCGAGTGCAGCAAATCGGCACTTTCCGCAATTGTTGCATAAATAACTATTAAATATCGCAATCTCTTACTATAAATATCATAACTATTATCAAAAATTCCGGAAACCCAATTATATATTTTCATAAAATTATATATCATAAAATACACGAGTTGTAAACAAATTAAAGAACATTTGCGATTCACGCTCGTTGCCATTCGCAAAAGTAAGACTGAGCATCCGTTGGTATCAATACCGGTATCACTCTCAGCCAAATTTCATTATTGTGCGATTGTGCGTCTTCGCTCTGCAACATTACAAAACGGCAGAGCCCATCGAATCTCGTGTCATAAGCGAACTGGAATGTACACCTATTTTTTGGTACTTACAATAAGATTTTAATCCACGTAGATCTTATGCAAAAGGAGACAGATACGCCAGTTGCCTATTAGAAAACATTCAAAGGCTTAGACACCTAATTAAAGGTCTTGGCATGTGTTTTTATATCTTCAAATGTGTTTTTCTGATTCAAGACAGTGCTAGAACTCAGGCGTCAGCACAAACTCAGCAAGAACTTCAGAGACACTTTTGCCGATAACATGCCACTTCTTTTGTTCTGTATTGCAAGTTTCATTCTTTGAAGGGTTTAGAAATATTCATCTGGCTGTTGTTCCTCCGCTTGAATGGGGAAACCTTCACGAGGATTAAACCATTACACACTCTCCCACCCTCATAAAAAAGGCAGAGCCTCTTTGAGAACGAAATTGGTTGTCACAGGAGCACGGTTCATCCTAAAGTTTATTCAACTGATTAGAATACTTGAGTTTATGCTTCAACCGGATTACAAAGTTTGGTTATAAAATCTTAGTTCTTGAAACACTAAACAAACCCTGTTTTATGGGAGCTTGCTTGAGCTTAACGGCTTCAGATAATTTAAATTATCTGAATTTTGATCTATTATCAAAATTGATAATTTTGATTTAGATTGAATTATTGAGAGGTTATTAGTGAATTATTATTATTAGAGGTAATTATTGAATTATTAGTGATTGAGGTTATTGAGATGTCAACATTATAAAATGTTTCTCGCTATTTTTAGGAGGTCTATTTTGAAATTATTACTTATTATTGCTGCTTTTTCAATTCCATTAAGATTCAACTTGGTTTATGATGATGATGGCAAAACTTTGAGTGTTTGTGTGAAATCATTGAACATAGCATTATATAGCTATCACACCAACCTAACTTGGTTGAGAAGAAATAGTCTTTCCAGAAAGAAATCTAAAATGATCACGTCAACAAAAGATGTGTTATATCCATCTGAATGTAGGTTTGCTTTTATTTTGATCCTCCTGATACTAGCAGGAGATATTGAAAGCAACCCAGGGCCTAGTTCTGAAATAATAAGCGGAGAAGTCTCAAAGAATAAATGTAGATGCCCTATTTGCCACAAAACATTTAAAAGACTAAACTCTCACATCAAGGCAAGTCATAAATATGAAACAATACAGAATGAAACTCAGACTGTATCTAGGGTAAATAATCCTTTAAAAAGTAAAAGAGCACACAACAAGGAAGAAAGTAATTTGTCTTCAATCTTTACAAATAAAAGGCATATCATAGATAAAACAACAAGCCCCTTACCTGGACCATCGAAACCAACCATTGATGGAATCGTAATACCGAATAACCGAGATCCAAGATACGTTAGACCGTTTTTTACTATTAAAGAAGATTACAGTGACAATGATGATGACGATGTCACAAGAACTCTGCTTGAAAAATCAACTAAAGATGTGTCTACTGGAAATCAAACACAGAAAACCACACCAGTTTGTAAAATATGCGGGAAAAATTTTAATTCTGCTCAAGGGTTAAAATTGCATGTTACAAAGTCACATCCTGACGTCTTCCGACAAAGAATTAGAGATAAATATATATCATGCAATAAAAGCAACAGAAAAACTAATAAGATCGACCAGACATGTGAAGCTGTTGAAGCAGTAACTGAAACAATTGATGAAACTACAGAATATAAAGATTTATTGGATGGAAAGTACAAAGAATGGTTGACATTTTTTTCTAACGAAAATATTGATGAAATACAATTCTCTTTGAAGGTTCATGAATTTTTAACCTTTCTGTCAGAATCCATAGATCATTTGCCTGGGCCAAAACATCCTGCAAGGAAGTTCTATAATTTAAGGAAAAAAAATAAATTAGTAAAGGGTAATAGGAAATATAAAGAAACAAGTAACCCTGAGAGAAAAAGTAAAGCTGAACGTCGAAGAAGAAAGGAAAAATTCAATTATGAGCTTATTCAATTTGAATATTACAACCAAAGAAGGAAAGCTGTTAGAAAAATTCTAAATGGGGTAAGTAAAGGTTGTGAAATAGAACTTAATGATTTATTTTCAAAATTTAGTGATCGTTTTTCAAATCCCAATGAATATACACGTAATAATTACAATATACCTGATAAAGAATTCATAAAACATTTAAATGAGGAATATAATTCATCAATAACTGAAGAAGAGGTCAAACATGTTATACACAAAATTAAACCTGATACTGCCCCTGGTCCAGATCATGTAATTTTGAGAAGTATAAAAAATAATTTAGTCCCCAAAATTCTGATGCATATTTTTAATAAAATGCATAAAGAAAATATTGTACCAGGTGTTCTAAAGAATGCAAGAACAGTTTTACTAAACAAAGGTGGTAACCTAAATGACATAGCTAATTGGCGCCCTATATCCATATGTTCATTACTGCGAAGAGTATATGAAAAGATAATAGATGCAAGACTTAAAGAGTACATAAAATTCAACGAATTTCAAACTGGATTTACAACTTTGCCAGGTACTCACGTAAATGCCAACATATTAAATCATATACTGAATACTAGTAAAGAGAAAAAAGACGACTGTTGCATTTTGTTTCTAGACATAGAAAAGGCCTATGATAATGTTAGCCACGATCATATATTGTCAACTTTAAAATCTTTACATATTCCAACCTCTTTAGTTGAAAACATAATGCAGTTACAGAGAGGGAATAAGACTCAGATTGAGACCATTAAAGGCAAAACCAAGCCAATTATAATAAATCGTGGGGTTTTGCAAGGTGCACCATTGTCACCTACACTCTTTAACCTCAGTATTGATCACATTTTAGACGAAATATCAAATGAATCCATTGCTGAAGAATATGGCTATAAAATTGATGAAACAGTTCGAGCAATAAGCATACTCGGATTTGCCGACGATACTGTTCTGATTGGGAAAGACTGTGAATCAGCTTTATTATTATATGAAAAAACTAAGCACCTCTTCAATGAAATTGGACTACAACTAAATTTAAATAAGACCAATATAATAAATGTAAGGAATGGAAAGTTACATCAACAAGAATTTGATTTGGATGGCATTAAATTACAGTCACTAGCCAAGGGAGACAAAATCAAATATCTTGGAGTTAACTTTGAAGATAAAATTGTATTGGATCAACCTAAAGTTATTAAATCGTTAACAAATAATATTCAAAATTTAACGTCATCCCCATACTTGCAACCTCACCAAAAGCTTTATATACTTAATCATTACATTTGGCCCTCTCTTATCTATCCATTCCAAACAGCTCCTTTATCAAAATTAAATAAGTCATTTCTTAACGACATTGACATAGTTATTAGATCATCAGTAAAAGAAATACTTGACTTACCATCTGATATTCCTAACGTAATGTTATATTCCCCAAAAGACTGCAAAGGATTGGGATTATTTAAGGCTCTGTGGGAGGCTCCATTACAGCATATCAACATTTGTAATGTATTAGAGAAATGCAACAATGTATACGTTAATATGTTTAGGAATTTTGATGCAGAAAAGGACATTTGTTACAGAAATCTACAGATTGAAGATTCCACAATATTTAAATCTACAAAACATGTAAGACGTGAATTACAAAAAAGAGAATATGATAAATGGTGTTTACTGCCTTATAAAGGACGGGGAGTGATTCTTTTCAAAGAATATAGTCCTCCCAATATGGCATTACATAAAATGGAAGGATTGACTTCAGCAGAGTATAAGGAAGCCTTGAAGATGATAGGGGACGTGGCTCCAGTGAGGTCGAATCCGGGCAGGTCCAAGGATGGCACCCAGTGCAGGAGATGCTCCAGCACTGAGACTTACATTTATGAATCTTTGCCACATATCCTTGGATTCTGCCCATTCGGAGAACTCCTGCGAAACAATAGACACCACGAAATAAGAAAAATAATAGCCGAAGCCTTTAGAGAACTAAAATACTGTGTATACGAAGAAGTGTCCTGCATTGCAGTGAACGGATCAAGTAGAAGATGCGATATTTTAGTTATTGATGAAGCTAAACATACGGGCTATATTCTTGACCCTACCGTAAGATTTGAAATTAATAAAGAACAGCCAGAAGAAGTAAATGAAGAAAAGAAAAAAATATATGAGGCAACCATTCCTTTCATTCAAGACAAATACAAACTAAAGAAAGTAGAAGTCATTGGTTTGCTTATTGGATCCAGAGGCACTATTCCAAATTTTTTATGTGTGTTTTGGAAGAAATTTCAATTAAATAGGGATATCCTAACCAAAATTTCAATTGTGGCGTTAAAACACTCTATATCTATCTTACGGAACCATTTATATTCATCATGAACATCATACTCAAAATTATTGTAGTATTAATATTTATTTGTTTTAGTATCCTTTGTTTTGTAGCAGCTTTCCCAGTGGGGAAAGAAGGTGTAATTTTAATAAATTATCTTATATATATAATACCTCAGAAAGGTATCCTAAACTGTAAACTGAAAATTGGAACATTGGACTGAAAATAAAGCCGCTATCCACCATTGAAATCCCAAAATTTCCCATTTAAATAACATTGGGATTGAATCAAACATTTTAAACATCTGTTAATAATCAGCTGTTAATACGTATAGATTTTGGTGAATAAAGATATTCACAATATTGGATTGGTCGGATGTCATTGATTAAGAGCTAAAGTCAAATTTGTATTGTATTAAAATAAATTGCTCGATTTCGATCAACACGTATTCTAGTTTAAATAAATATTTGAGCTCTTTGGCTGCTATTAAAAGTTTAGTTTACATATTAAGTTTATGCATGTTTCAAAACTAATGGACTTACAAGCAATGATTGTCTTGAGAAAATGTCAAGTAACTCAGTTCAGTCAAACAGAATGGTTTCCTGTAAATTATCTATCTTCTTATTTCTACAGGGTGTCCCGGAACTCTCTGGAACCCTTTTGTATATTTGTTCCTTGCATCGAGACAAGAAAAAAACATCATACAAATAGGGGTCTAAAATCCATCGTTTAGCCGCTAGCCGCCATTTTGTTTTTTTCACGTTATAATTTTTATTTCCGTAACGGATGGTTGTATTCAGTTCATATTTGGTATGAATCTTTATCATACTAACGTACATTTTCAGGAAAAAAATTAATTTTTTCCACTGAGTATTTTCAAAATGGCGGCCATTTCTAATTTTCAAACTAAAATATCTCAAATTCGGTAAATTTCAAAAAAAATTTACATTGGACAAAAAAGTGCTAAATTAAATTATCTAACCAACGGGACCAAGTTTGTAAGGATTTGATAACAAATAACGGAGTTATTGTGATTTTTCTGTGAAAATGGCCATAATTTGCATTAATTATAATGCAAAATCAATGTTTTTTTGGCGCTTTAAAATGTTGATCAACTTTTATTGCAAGTTCTTTAATGTGAATTGTAATTTAACAGCTGATTGCCTTCAGATGCATTTTAAAAGCCAGATAGTAAACAAAAATAGATCTCTGTCACTTCATAATCAACATTCACGTGCTGTAGGTGAGTTTCACTCTTACAGAATCATAAAATGCGCAATTTGCGCATAGGCCAGCTCGTAGATCTTTAAAAGACCATCAAAATTAAGAAGCAATTGAGCACTTTGATTCCTGTATCACTGGTTCAAACTTATATAATCAAAGGTTATATTGCCATTTTTAAATTGCTATCAGTTTTTTGTAACTTGAAAGAGGTGATCAAAACCGATGAGGTATCAGCCCGTACAAAATTATTCTCACACACAGTTCATGTTATCTATCTATATATTAATAAATAACTTATTGATTAGCATTATACGTGCTGGTACTGATATTCAGGTTGAAATAATAAAACGTCTTCCAACACTACTCGATATATTTACACTTATACTGTAATATTTTACAAGACGGTAAATATATATCAAAGATCTTATAATGGCGATCGATTTCGACCAGTCACACCGATCATCATCAGGCCCAATCAGAGACTGTTGGGCCTGAAATAGTCTCTGATTGGGCCTGATGATGACCAGTGTGACTGGTCGAAATCGATCGCCATTATAAGATCTTTGATATATATTTACCGTCTTGTAAAATATTACAGTATAAGTGTAAATATATCGAGTAGTGTTGGAAGACGTTTTATTATTTCAACCTGAATATATTAATAGGCAAGCATGTTTCATTTCCTCCTTTTTTCTCAGATTGTGTACATCGTAGAAGAAATCCGCGCAAACTGTTATAAAGGTATTGTGCTGTAGATGAGCAGAATCATGTTTTAGCAAATTTCCCATGGGCAATAAGCTTTTACCATAGGTCTCATGGTAAGACATAAGCCCGTTAGCATGTTACTTTTTCGTTTTGAGGTGCCCAGAGACCAAAAACAATAGTCATTAAAATTTTTATATATGTATGTGTCAATGTGTCCCTAGACACGATGTAACTCTCTGGGTTATATAACTCTCTGGATGTTTTTTTCGTTAGTTTTCGGACGATAAGTGTTTTTTCGTGTTTCGTTTTGTGTTGTGTTTTTGTTCGGTACCTGACAAGTCCCAAGCTGACGACAACCTAAATAGGTGACTGAAACCCAAAAACTATAGCCATAATTGAAGCCACCTCACCACAAAAACATGTCATTCAGAAGCAGATATAACTCTCACAAAAAAATCCGATCGAGACCAAATTTGGTAGAGATGTGTAATCCTACCTTTATTTGGATGAGTTCGTAAAGAAAATATCGACGTAACGGAAGGGGTAGTTTTAGGGTATTTTGTACCCCAAAAATGGGTTTTTTGCATTTTTCATATGTAATTTTAAAAATATTTAAAATTTGATTTTCACCACTGTATATCAAATATTTTCACATTTCTTAAAAATTTTATTTGATGTAGAGTGTGGTAAAAAGTATTGTTTGCAGCATGGCCATAAAAGTTTTTATTACTTTGGATCATTTCAAGTTTGAGACTTTGATTTGAATCTGAAACACTATCTCGAGGCCGGCAAAACACCATTTTCGTCCCTTGTAAAGAAATATACTATATTGGTGTAAACAACTACAAAGTTGTGTACAGAAACTTTAATCCAACCACTCAACAGAACCTGGAACTTTTTTAATGCTAACCCAAAAAAGTTATATTGGAATCAATCTACTGACTATCCCCATAGCCCAAATCGATGATGTACACTAATTTAAAGGAGATCTCAAAAGTCAATTAATAAAACAGTGCTCTTATTGGATACCTGACCTAACCACTTCACTACCCGAAATTCACAACACCCTGTGGGATGCTCATTTCCTCCCCACCAAAAAGATAACCATCCACCAGTACGGGCAAAGATAATCTAGAAGACTGGACTCATTGCGCTGTCAAGGTGGTCAATTGGGACGACGTGGGATGTATGTGTGTATGTAGTCATAACATGCTTTAATTAATCTAGAAAGTAAGTTGCAAAGAGAGAGTGATAGCTCAGATGGCTAAGGCGTAGGCATCCTTGGCCAGGATCCTTGGCTCTTAACATATATGTAGTCATAACATGCTTTAATTAATCTAGAAAGTAAGTTGCAAAGAGAGAGTTGAATCAATGTCCAAGCCCAAAAATCTGGTAGATACTACTGAATTGAATTGGGAAGATAAATGTGGAGATTCAATCAAATTGAGGAGTTTTGTTGTAGTTGATATAAAAAGTTATTGATTGAGTTTTGCAGGGTTTAATATTAGCCCATTTATGGTACACCCGGGCAAATGTTTTATCGATCATCCTCTCCTGAGATTATGAAAGGCTACTTGTAATTTGAGGCAATATAAGGGCGGTGTCATTAGCATACATAAGAACATCGTTAGAAGATATGGCAGGAAGATCATTATTGCAGTACACCAGAACATTAGGTCCCAGTATCAAGTCCAGAGGAACACCTGAACTCACTACTCTGTAGTCGCTCTAGAGCACCAGCATCAACAACAACTTTGAGATTGGAGCTTTCTAAGTGTGTCCTATTGCAATAATGTATAGTGTGCATGACATCGCATGTATGTCAATATATGTGTTGAGTTAAAACTATCAATTTAGTTCCTTTTGTGTAAATTTAATGAAAACTTTCAAGGGATATAGTCCTATACAATTGTTAATTAAAAATAAATTTTTATAAAATCAATTTTTTTGCATTTTTGTCAATTTTTTAATGAATTTATTGCAACAATAGAAAGAAACGTCGAATAAAGGAAAGAATGAATTGTTATAAAAACCTTAATAAACGTGCTATAACTGGCCCATATTTTCATTTGATACGATTTTCCCATTCAGTTCATGGTGGATGATATGTTTCAAGTCATGTCCATTCAAATATATAGGCCTACAAACACTATTGTTCATCTCTAATCTTTTGTGCTAACTTGCATAGTTACTTTTCATATCATTGTTGGAGGTATAGCTGGCAGCAACCTAGTAAAGCAGACAAAAAATCAACATTATAGATGACACGAGTGATGGTGTCACCTCAAGTGTGATTAACTTGCTTGTCTCAAGTATTAAGTATCTTGAGGAGTCCTCCCACTAGGCTTATCTCCAAGTCTCGCCGCCGCGACATCCTTTGCCTCCACCTGAGAGGATGTAGATAGTATCTGACCTTGTAACACTTTTTTACTCATCCCTATCCCTACTAATATTATAAAAGTGATTGTCTGTTGTTTGTTAGACTTTCACACGAAAATTACTCGACCGATCACCATGAAACGTTGTACACATATTCTTGGAGGTATCAGAAGTAAAATAAAATACTTTTTATTAATACAAAAATATTTTTACAAAAGATAAAAAAAATTGTTAATAAAAAACCTTAAATTTTATTTTTATTATTTTGTTTATTTGTTGCTAAGAAACATATTCAATGAAAAACTCCAATTTTAAGGTATTCTAGCGGTTTTTTATTGGTACTTAGGGTGAGTGTGACATCAAGTGAGCGTATAAGCTAAACCTGAAGGCAGGTGAGCGTAATGGTAAGTGAGCATATTGGTAACGAGCTAAACCTGACGGCGAGTAACATGAGCGAAGCCAGGAGAAAAAGCTAGTACATATAACATTGTTATTACAAATATTAACATTTTTGTTATTTAAGATTTTATCATGTTTAAACGTTAAGATTTTCAGAGTTTAACTTCAGTGTAGTGAACTTGTTTTAACTGTTATTTTGGTATGATTGTCCTATAAACGCAGTCTATTGGGGTTTTAATAAAAGCCCTTTACTGTTTTTACTACGATAAGAGATTAGACTTACAACTGTTTATAATTAACGATGCGATTACAATCCTAAACGGAATGATTTCACGTATGAATATGAGCAAATTTACCCTTTTCAATCCCTCAAAATTTAACGCCCCCTACAATTTTGCGCCCTAGGCCTGGGCCTAGTGGGCCTAATGGGAAATGCGGTACTGCCCGTGGCAATGCAGAATCCTACCTCTGTATGAATGCCACACTTCCTAACCAAGGACTCAAGTGGCTGGCTTCTGACGGCACACTACAGTTTATCGGCAGTGGGGAGGCACACATCAGCCCCTGCTTCACAACAGGGCATTCCCAGGACTCTTCAGCATGCGCCGGTCACTCCCTTTTAGTCGCTTCTTACAAGCTAGGGATACTCCACGGCCTATTCTAACCCGGAGCTAGAACGGTGGACTATGGCTTTCTTAACCAGCAACCAAAGCAAAGTAATGAAATAAACTATAAATTTGACTCTGCAGTACTGTGTACCTAACCTGCGTGAGTTTAGGTACCAAAGACTCCACGATGCCCAAAACTGGGGCCTAAACAAGCAGCTTAGCCTTACATGCACAGTGTGATGTTTTCAGGATTGGCAGTTAGTAACAACTGCATATGTGGACATTCATTTTCTGAGTTATTAATAGTTTCAAGTCTGATCATGAGTCAATCTTAATTTAAACCAACAATAATTACACTGAGGTTTTGTTAATGATGTTTGCATTACCAGCCATTCAGCTGTGGTCACATCTTTGACAGTTGGACTGTCACACAGGTGATCTCCCCAGCTGCCACACAAACTGGAGGGTCTAATATCTTTTGAAGGGAGGTGTATGAGGGTCAATGTAGGGTAGATCGATTCATTAAAAATCCTTGTAACGTTACATATGTTTATTGGGCAGGGCTGTGTGCTATAATTTAAAGCTCCTTTTGCCGTTACTGGCCAGCAATCCTGGCTTATCTCATTTCATTACTTTAGGCAAAAGTGTTTTTTATTGAAACATTCAAAAAAGATAATATACCGGTATTGCTAATTTTCTGTTTCCTTAACCAAAGCTTTAATTTTGGTAACAAGATACCACAGATGGCCAGAGTGACCACTCTTTTTATTTTCATTGTGGGTATAATTGTGTCCTTTCTTACACAAACTACTCAAGGAGTATGCAATAGCGCAAAATCACTATTCTTAATAAACTGTGGGGCATAATTAATGATGGATATCCTCAGAATTCATGAATTACCTAACTAAATTACTCAAATTTTACAGATTATAAAAACAACTTGCAAAGACAGTTCACTTCTATTTCTTGATACCATTTTGGAATTATATTGCTCATCATGATACTGATTTTGGAATTATTAATAACCCTATAGTTGTACTTACTTTACTGAAATAAGTGTGACTCATGAATCCTGCAGTAACTACGACAGTGGAACATCTTTTTCGGCTTGATTAGCTGCTGAAGTCACTGACAGTCAAGTCACTTTTTCAGATGAGGATATAGTGCACTTTCTGGTTAGTGTTTGTCCAAATTGTTTTCAACCCACTGGGATTGTTAGCCGTTCAAGTATTTCAATGTAGCAGAAAGTTGGTACCATATTGAATGGTGAGTGAAAGGAGTTTAATGCTTTCAGAACTGTCTTCTCAAGCAAAAAATGGTATCTTAGGAAAATTTCTGTAATCTATATGGAGTAATCCTTTTCTCTCAATTGAGTCACTGGATTTAGATATTTTGAAATTTGAAGTGGTTGCATAGCAACAAAATTAATAGACTCTATAGTAAAAAATGTACCTATGTTCAAGTTTAAATAAAACTGTATAACTTACATGATTTTTTATACTGGTTGTCTACTCACAACAATTATTAGTCCTTACTTGCGATTCTCTACTAATTGTTTACAGCTTTAAATTGTTAATTCCTCAACAATTAATTCTAGAAGTAGTCAAGTAAATAAGTTTGGTAGTTCCGAGAATTTGAGTCAGTCAGTCAGTGAGTGGTGTTTCGCTTATATCAATATACAGTAGATTAAACTTATTCACTGAATCATAGTGAGCTTGTAGATTATGTACTGTAACGAAAGTTGAGGATTAAATGAGGGGATAACATTGTTCATGGTTTTACATACAAATGAAAACTGAATATTTTTATCATCATGAGTAATAAAAGAGAATGGGATGCGGAGAGCATCAGCAAACTGCAAAAATAGAAGAAATCATGACCAAAAAAGCTTCCTGAAGAAACTCAGTAAAGAACATATCTTCGTATTTCAAGATCATATTATAAGAAAAAAAAAAACTCTTATTCATTTTCTAGTTCAAGATTCAGGGGTGCCCACGGGGGGGATTGATAGCGCGGTTTGCGCTATAGGGCCAAAATTTGGGGGTGATTTTTGTGATTTAGCGGGGATTTTTCGGACTTGGGGGGAAAGAAGAGAAATTGTATTCCCACTTTTTTTAAAGCAGAATAAAGAGTATGTTGACTCGACATTGAATTAAATATATAATAAATATTAAGTAAGTTAAAACATCGAGCTCTTGGTTAAAATATTGTTATAGTTATTTACAACACAACTACAACCCTTTTTACTGTCTAATCTTGCATGGTGTATGGGATGGCAACAATGAAAACAGGCTGAAATTGCCGCGAGATCACTCTGTAGTAAACAAGCAACCTAGGTGACAGTTTCAAACTGGCATTTGGGATCTTATTCTGTAAAATGTTCACAGAGAAATATTAAATTATTGAGGGGGAGGGGTTTAATCATTGACGAGTGTAATAGTCAATGGTTTAACTCAATTCTGTATTCTCATTTTGCCTACCACTCATTAGGAATAAACTCGTTTTATTTTTAGGCTAGTTTATACTTTCTATTTTAACCTACCGCGTACCTTTCTAAATTAAAGAGAATTCTAATAACATACAAACTTTAATGAATAATTGCATTCAAACATTGTTAAACAAGTAACTTATAAGAAGTTTATTTTGGTTTATTCCGGTTGTTATTATTTTCGGTATGTGAGTCCTGAACAGACGTTTTGGCCATGCATTCTTCAGATGATGACAAACTGCAAACACCGCCGCCCTTGCGGACTAATAACAAGGCGAAGAAAATCTCTGTTTTGCATGCATTATGATGAGAATTATTTCTAACATCACAGACAGACAGAAAACCAAGCCAAAGGACTATATGTTATAGCATGAATTAGGTTTATTTCAATCTATAGCACACACACTGAAATGTGAGAATATGTAGACAGATTGATAGTTTTCAACCTTTATTGTAAATGTAATCTACCTCTGATCGAGGTTTTTTTTGACATGATACACCTTAGAAGTCAGATTTACGCATGGTTTGATTCTTAGGCTAGATCATTTTGAAGGTCTCCATTTGTAGAGAAAAATGTTTCATAGCCCGTCATAAGAAAATTGAGTTGAAAATTGCAGATTTGAATCTAAACGTTGCCATCACATTTTTACAAGATTTTTAATGTTGATAAAATCCTACATAGCCTGATTAACATTTTGAGATCAGTGACTTTTCTATTAAAGAATGAATAATTTTAGAGTTCCGTACTTTGTGCTATATAAGGCTTACACAGTTCCAATTTTTTATTTGTAAAATTTCTCCATAAAGGCCTCAGTAACTTAAGCCTAATTTCAGTAATTTAACATACGCAATTTCAGTTCTTGTGTCCCTACCCTTTTGTGTTCTGGTCAATTTGTTATATACTAGACCATAAAAGGTTCCATAATGATCAAATTATTCAATTTAAAATTAAGTAAAAATGTAATTGTAACAATATGAACAGAACAACTAGGGGAGGTTTACTGTATTATTGACACAAAAATGGAAATAAGTCATTGTCACCATTATTGATTTTTACATTTTAGAAAGTTGAGTGAAAATAGGTCTAGTTTTTAACCTTTTGGGCGCTATGGCCTTTGGGGGGATGGGCACCCCTAACAAGACTGGATACTATAGGCAGAATTTTTTCTCAATGGGTCATTTCAAGATTGATCCAAAAGCAGGGGAGTCAATAATATTTGGTTCACAACACTAACTGTCCTGTTGAAGTAAGAAGCACACTCAGCTTTCTCTGTATGATTTTTTAAAAATAGTTGGCAAAAATCTTTTGAGCCATCCCTTTGTATTGAAAGATTCAAAAACTAAAAAACTATTTGCCTTGGTAAACAGAGAGAAAAAGTATATTGCCTCTACAATGGTTTGCTCTGCATATTTATTGCTGTATTCATTGGAATCTTTAAACAATATTCAAATTTCATCTTTATTGGTTAGCTTCAGTAAAACCTCAAAAACTCAGCGTGATATTACGCCCTGTCGAGTTTATAGGTGCTGATATTATTCCCACTGGAAACTCAATAAGACTATATAACATAAATTCCAATGACAAATTTACTGCATATAGGTGATCGCTAGTGATAGAACTAAATTAAATTGCCAAAAATACCTATTAAAAATAGATATCCTCCTTAAAAAAATCAATGGTTGTATCACGCAATTGGAGCGACAGTAGCAGTGAAATTGTGACTAATGACTTAAATACCATTTAATATCAATGAGAAACTTTGAAAACACCGCACAGAGTTTGATCAGAGTGACGTGGTGCGCAGCCGAGCGAATGGAGATGTGACAAGTTATTGGGGGTCGAGTTTGTGTAGTTTAACTATATAAGCTAGTAGCTAAATATAGTACCGTAACTGATAATGAAAATACAACACATACAGTAAAACTGAACCATTACAAATTGGAATTTCTTGAGGGCCATGGTTAAATTGAAAAAGGCATCTTAAACCTACAAATTCTTCCTGGGTTGTTTGCAAGAAAATTTGCCATACCAGGGAAAATTAAAGAATTATAGCTAGAGCAAACTATTTACTTAATATACACCTTAAAAAATAATAACAATTAATGAGCCAAAACATGCCTTCCTTTTAAATATCTTCTCATTAATACAGCTCTGCCACCGGGAGTTTTCATTCTGTTCCAGAAACTCTTCTTCAGTCGCTTCTTTTCGCTAGGTCTCGGAAAGAAATTCCTTATATTGGTCCTCACGGAGATAAAGGACCAGGGAGTAGATGCTATATTCTCGATGAAAGATTCATTACCAGATACCCCTTGTGTGCTCACTACTGAATGGAAGGAATTCTGGAGGCTCATCTGTTTGTAACACTGGCCCCTGCAACAATCACATGGTTTCTTTGTTATAATCTCCTAATGAAGAGGATTTTTAATGATTGAATTCTACCACAGCTTCTGATTTAAGCACAGAGTGCTCTTCAGATAGTTCTTTC
This sequence comes from Neoaliturus tenellus, assembly GCA_030545055.2. Classification (NCBI taxonomy): domain Eukaryota; kingdom Metazoa; phylum Arthropoda; class Insecta; order Hemiptera; family Cicadellidae; genus Neoaliturus; species Neoaliturus tenellus. Next base: position 78,760,624 of record CM061532.1, read on the forward strand.
GTGGAATTAGGCTACGGCCACACATGGCGACTCAGTCGCCGCGACACGAACGCCGCGACTTTCCTCCGCCGCGACCAGGTCGCTGGTGGTGGCCACACTTACGCGACATACGCCTGTTCTCTCCTATTTTGTCGCAGTTGTCAAAATGGCATCGTTGAGTTCGGGCGACGACCTTTTGCTTATGCTCGCCATTCGCTCGTACTTGAAAAAGAAGAGGAAGAGAAGATTTGGAATTCATCCTCTCAATGAATTAAGACTTCAGCATGGACAATTCAATACAATTATGAACTGTCTCAGAAATGACGAGGAAAAGTTTTTTGCTTACTTCCGGATGAGTTCATCGTCATTCGACGAGCTATTATCTTTAGTGAATGATGGAGTTCTGAAAAAAGACACAAGATGGCGTCGTGCAATCCCACCGGAGGAACGTCTCGCCGTCACCTTGAGGTACAATTTCAGTTTTAAGAATAGCTAATTACACATTGGACACAGGCTTAAGTCTTAGGCCATTATTCGTATGCAAACAAATGCCATTTTTATTATATTTACCTAGATTTTAGGAAATTTATTAGTACACTTTACGGAGGTTTCGTTGAAAATTTATATAATGTAAGAGTTTGGTAATGTTTTCTTGAAAAGCCAAAGTTTTGCTAGAGCAAGATGTTTCTCAGTTTATTTACTACTGTTATTATGGGTTCCAAGAGTATCATTATGATGGAACTTATAATGCAACTCTAGTTATCGTAAATAAAGCTATATTGTCTTAGCAATTTATTGGTGGCTGAAATTGTATGGACGATTTTTTTTTTTTTTTTTAAATCAACATTAAGGACATTTTTCTTCAATAGACTTTTTTATACAATAGTGAGAGAAATAAATTACTATAGTGGTTTATAATACATTCCCTGTGTAAAAAGTTAAGTTAATTGAATTAGATTTTTTTTCTAATAAATTAAAACGTTTTAGTTAGGGTGTAAGAAAATTGTTCAAATAAAACAACTTAGGTAAAAAACAAAAAAAAAACTAATATTTATTTGGTACAGTACTTACAAACTGAACAAGAACAGGTTCAAATTCTACAAAAAAAAAAAAAAAAAAAAAAATGTATAATTTGGTCCTTACTATTTGAAATATTACTAGTTCAATAAAACTCCATCGAAAACATTGAACCCCGACGAATTACTGGTTGACCCGCTAGGAGGAGATACAAGTGTAGCAGTTGGTGCTTGAGGCCCTGGAAGAGCATGACCTTGATTGGCTGTGGGTAGAAATAAATTACAGGATGGTTGTTGAAGAGAATGGTGGTTAGGGATGTTAGAATTGAAACCCATTTGGTTACATAGAGGTGGAGGATTAGAAGGCATGTTTGTTTGTGGCTTTGAGGCCTGTAGCATTACTTGAGTGATCGATAATCGAGCCCACATTTTTTGCTCAAAAGTTAGTTTTTTGAAAGCTGGAAGAAACGACAATAAGAAATTTTTGTCTGCTTCATCCTCTTCATTGACTTCTTTTTTGGCTTCCAAGTGTTTCAATATTGCCATTTCAAACGGAGACTGCTTGGACTTCTTCATAGGGGGTTTGTAAACCATTCTAATGTTAGGTTCCTCCAGTTGCTCGTCATCTTCTTGTTCGTTACCCCCAACATCCTCTTCGTGATCGGCGGCTTGTATTGGATCTACTAGACTATTGGTGGATCTGAAACATAAACATTTTATATATTAATAGATTAACACATAAAAATTGTTATTATGTTTTACTATGATTTATTTGTTAACAATAATATGATTGCATTGGGTATAATTCCACAGTTAATACTACAGTATAACCATTGACTATGTACACTATTAACGTGAGTATACACAGTCAATGGTATAACTCTTGGCCCTGAGAAACAAGTTGTAATTCCTGAAATAGACATTTTTCGTTTTATTTGAGTGTGGCTAACCGATCTGCAGCTCAATCCCTCTACTATTTTTTTTGGACAAAAACTGCATACTAATATTTAGTTTATTTATAATAACCTAAAGTTTGATTGCTGTGTGACTTTAAATAGTTTATTAGATTCATTTTTTTAATACCAATTGCAATGAAGTTCGGTAGGCCTACGTAATACAATTGTAACATAATATTAAATTAATATTTTTAATTCAATCAATAAAAAATTAAGTGGTATTTGGTGCTTTATGTACAGTACCCTCTCGATTATTCGACCCGATTATCCTAGACTCCGGGTTATCTGAAGTAGCTCTAGGCTTGAATATAAATTTTATTATAAAGTAAACATAATAGTCATGTGCATAAAATGTGTTTTTATTGCTATTTCTATTTTTTGTATCTCAAAAGGACTTTTATCGTCCCATTTATTAGTTAATACTATACTTAATAATACATTTTCTAGTGGTCTTAATAAGCCTACGTTAACTCCGTATTATCTTGGGCTTGCGAGGTGTCCGAGGTAGTCTCGGTTCCAGAGACCTTGGATGATCGGGAGGGTATGTGATTTTTACAAACAAAAACAATGCACCAATGTATGAAATACAAAAAACTTAATTTCTAAATTGAAACAATTTAATTTCACATAATAATACTTACTCTCCGTCCCCGAGAGTGCCCACTAAAAACAAAAGCTGGTCAAAGTAGCAGTATTTTTTCCTTTTTTTCGCCGCACTTCCACTAGCAGGCATTTTTTGAAGTCTAAGTTCCCTTGCAAAAGCATCGCGAAGAGATTTCCACTTTTTTTGAAGTTCTTTCACTGAAACAGAGATATTTTTAATAGTATAATAATATAAATTAAATTTAATATTTGATGTTTTAGGTTCTTGGCAACGGGAAACACCTTTCGTTCTTTATCTTTCGAGTATAGAATTGGGAGATCAACATTAAGCAAGATTGTGAGAGAAACCTGCCAAGTGATTTGGCTTAACCTGAAAGAGAAAGTGATGAAAAAACCAACAGCAGAAGATTGGGTTAGAATAGCGAATGAATTTGAATCTAGGGCGAATTTCCCTAATTGTATAGGAGCCCTAGACGGGAAGCATATTCGTGTTTTGAAACCTGAAGAAAGTGGCTCAATTTTCTTTAATTACAAACATTTCTTTTCTATTGTTCTAATGGCTTTGGCTGATGCGAACTATTGTTTCACCGCAGTTGACGTTGGTCACTACGGCAAGTCAGCAGATTCAAACGTATTCCGGCAATCTGCTCTGCACAATATGTTGGTCAGCAATCAGCTTAATATTCCCGAGAATAAGCCCTTGCCTAATTCATCCAACCCAATTGCCCTGCCTCATGTAATCCTTGCGGACGAAGCTTTCTCTATGAGCAAGAATGTTCTAAGACCATATGCGAGAAGGAATCTTAATGTAAAAAAGAGAATATTTAATTACAGGCTCTCAAGGGGCCGTCGCTACGTAGAGTGTGCATTTGGCATATTAGCCAACAAGTGGAGAGTCTTTCACACACCGATTGGTCTAAATCCAAAATTTGCAGAGGATATAGTTTTAGCTGCCTGTGTCTTGCATAATTTTGTCAGGGTTAGGGATGGCTTCAAGTTCGAAGATACTTTAAATTGTCCATTAGAAGACATTGGAGTTGTGGGTACAGGTGGTTCGTGCACTGTTTCAAAAACAATCCGTGACACCTTTGCGGACTATTTCACAAGTCCAGAAGGATGCGTTCATTGGCAGTACAACATGGTTTAAGGCAGTGAAGAGGTAATTACAGTTTAAGTTATTGATTTAATTGGAAGACAAATTATGTAATTTAGTTAGAAGAAAACTTTTTCTGTTTGTTTTGTAAATAAAATGAGTTATCTACACTGTAACTTACACCTTTATTTATTTTTTATGTACAATGTAGGCTATACTCTCAGGAGACCTTTCATGGATATGACATTTTCATCTAGGTAAATCTACTTTACATAATTATATATTACTAGCAGTTACCCGGCGCGCGTTGCTGCGCTCAATTCATGTTGTTTACAGAAATAAAGCTATTTTATTACTTTTTTTAATATAACAAAAAATTCAATGGAATAGAAAGTAAGTATATTAATTTTATTGTAAGGCCAAAGGATAAACAATAGTTTTTGTCTTTTCATTTAGTGTATAAATGTAAACATTTTCAGGCATACCAACTCGTAAGCTCACCGCGTATAACTGGCCATACAAAAAAAAAAAAAAATACAAAAAAAACAGGCATTTTCCAAATTTAAACCCGGAATAGTCAAAGATTGCCCTTGTATCTTATTGATCGTAATAACAAATGCAAGAGCACCTATGAGAACAAGGCACATCCAAGTCAAATATATTCCAACCCCGGAGGCAATATATAATTTTCAAGTCCAGTGGGGCAGAGCCCTAAACTGCTTTAAAAACTATATTTTCAAAACCGTTTCTTGGTGAGTACCCATGAGCAAAGAGACACGTCCATGTCAAATTTCAACCCTGGTGGCCTTAAAGTAATTTTGAAGTCCAGGGGGCAGAGCCCTAAAAAGCTTCAAAAACAATATTTGCATAACTGTTTCTTGGTGAGTAACTATGAGTAAAGAGAATCATCCATCAAATTTCAACCCCGGAGGCCCTAAAGTAATTTTGAAGTCTAGTGGGGCGGAGCCCTAAAGAGCTTAAAAAACTATATTTTTAAAACTGTTTCTTAGTGAGCACCTATAAGCAAAAAGAATCGTCCATGACAAATTTCAGCTCCGGAGGTCCTAAAGTAATTTTGATGCCCAGTAGGGCGCAGCCCTGAAGTGCTTAAAAAAATTTATTTGCAAAACCGTTTCATCGTAAGTACCTATGAGCAAAGAGAGTCGTCCATCAAATTTCAACAATGGTGGCTCTAAAGTAATTTCGGTGTTTCTAAAACCTGACACTGCACCATTGTATGCCCTCTGGGTCAAATCCCTTTGGACAGATTTGTATCAAACTTCAGTCAAACCATCCTTGAATAATGCTTAATAATGCCTGAAAGTTTCATTACAATCTGTTGAGCGGTTTCAGAGTCTATAGACAACATACGTATATATTTATATATATATACATACATACTTCCTTTTTTATAGATATAGATTAGCTTTTACCCTAAATTGAAATGTAAGACTGTGACTAATTATTAATTATTCCTTCGTTGGGATTAAAAATCAAGTTTATAATTAGTAAATTTTTTAATTTGACCTTTTTAATTTTGAACATTAATACTCTAACTGAAATCTCAGTATGTAAACCGAAATAAACTGGTAATGCCAATAGCTACTTCAAAGGGAATTTGAAAAACAATATAATACTAATGAATACAAAAAAAAAAATTAAGAAAAACACATTTTTGAGGATAAAATTTAAAAAAGTTTTAGTCGACGTAGTAGGGTATTCCAATATGATACCCAACAAGTATTCCAACTCACTAGACTATAGCGCGCTCAAGACGGAGTCAGTTTGCGTCACCTATGGAGTCAGTTTACGACATTCTGACTTGTTGCAGATGGTCACCAGCAGATTATCTCTCGTCTACGCACTACACTCTCAAATCATACATAACCTGTGACAGTTTTACATTACTTGACCTATTCTTAAAATTAATGTAGAAACTTTCTTCCTCCTCCTACTTCAGTGCTCAAACCCCAAGCAGGTAAACAAATTTGAAAATAGTACAGTACTATGGCGACGTTAGTCACTCGTAAAGCATAGTTTATTTTTCTAACTATAAAATTAAATCAAATATCTCCATATAAGAATAACATTAGAAGTTTGAAAGCCTATAGATAGGTCAAAGCCCTGACGATAAACGTATTTAATGGCATAAAATAACGATTCTCCTTGAAATAAAAAACTTTTCATGATAAGCCAGTAATGTATTGGTTTAAATGGCGTTTTTTACTAAATAACTAATAAACACAATACTAAAGAAATTTAATATTTCCCTCTCTTTCACAATATGTCTATTCTAAGTTCTGCTGACGCGATCTTTATTTGTAATGCACAATTTCGGTTTAAAGTGCTCCCAGTCCCAAAGAAAATGTTTTTGTCACATTTTAAAACACCACCTTCATTATTTTTATTATTATTATTATTATCAATAATAATATAAAGAAATACATAATTTCAATTTGTAATACTTAAGTAAAATAGTACCAATAATGTAACATAACTTACCTTCTTTATTCTGTTCCTCGTTTGGGAGTTGATCCCAGTTTTCAATCACCATCGCAGCAACTTCAAGCCACAATTTGCGCTTCACGTCCCTATTACTGTAATCCTTGAGAGAAACATCCCAAAGAGGCCTACGCACACTTATCTCGTTAATAAAAATGTCCGTGTCGAAAGGCATCGTTGAAACAAAACAATCCTCAACAATCAGCAAATAGAACTTGGGCGTGAATTAGCAACACCGGAACAGCGAGTAAAAATCTCAGCTGTTCCATTGTTGGGGACGGGACAGTCGAAAGAAAAAAAGAAAAAAACAAACAACGATGAATTGACCATACATACTCTAATTATAAATTTTCCATAATTATAAATTTTCTATCCTTGATATTTGACGAACTAACAATGCGACATCAATCCTAAAGTTAGTATTACATTGAATCACTATTACAGTATCTTGTATTTTTTTAAAGATTGCATTAATGTGTAGTTGATTAATTATACTGAACTAACAGACATGTTACCATCGATAAGTGTTAATAACTATTTCTAATAAAAGACAAGTGTTTATTACATTTACATATCATTTTGAAGTATTTTTATAAATACTTATAGCTTACGAAGCCGTTTTCCAATGATGGGAAATGTCCACAATAATTTAACAAACAGTAACATAGACTCACCATCACCATAATGAAATTGAAACAAACAAAAAAATATATGTATTAATTAAAAAAATATATTTATTACAGTATTACACTTTCATTTATATAGTACAAAATTAATATTAAATATTATGTTTTAATAGGCCAGTCTTCTCCACACAAGAAAGTTTTTATCGCTGGGTGAAACCATTGTAATCATAAGGAAAAAAGACGTTTTAGACATTATCACGATTTCTCAATACAATAAAATTTTCCAAAAAATTATTGGTTTATAGATATTTAGTAGTTTACAAAGATTCTATGCCTCATACATAAGCAAAATTCTGATAAATGTTTTTATAGGCTTACAAAAATAAATATAAATGTATCAAAGAAATAATAATTTCATGTTTTAAGTTAAACGCGTGTTTTAAACTATTTTCTATCTAGTGTTTTAACTAACTCCTACTCTCTGATATTGACTTGTAATTTTATTGGTTTCGTTGTTATATTGATGTTTGTTAGTAATCATTTATGTGCTGTTAATAATTTTATTATTGTGTTGTTATCTGTATAATGATATTTATTGTAAAAAGTTTTTTATTACTTGGTATACACACTTGTTCGTCTTTGTATTTTGTTAGTCATCTTGTATCATTGATCGTGTAAAATGATTGTACTGTGAAAACAGGATAAATACATAAATAAATAATTCACCTTCGTACAGTAAGCTAGTAAAACAGTTGCACTTTTACTGTAGTTAATTCTGTAATGCCAACGCTTGTAAATAATGCTTTCACAATTTATGCACATGGCTTTTGAATCCTTCAAAACACTATGTTACCAAAGTCTTGGCATCTAGTATATGCCGAACTCGGTAATAAATTCCTGAAAATTTCTAGGGGACTAGCTTAAAAAACAAACAAGTTTGATATGCCTGCAGTATTTGTATGATTGGTTACAAATCAATAGAAAAGGTGGTAGACACTGTAGCGACGTGTCGCCATGTGTGGCCAGCTCCCTAAGATAACATGGGGAGCGTATTTGTCGTCGCCAGTCGTCGCGACCAGAAAACGCTACCGAACGCGTTCGATTTGCTGTCGCTAGTCGCCGGTCGCCTTGTGTGGCCGCCCTCACTTGATTCAATGTATCATACTTTTTTTCTTTGTCGCGGTGTTCGTGTCGCGGCGACTGAGTCGCCATGTGTGGCCGTAGCCTTAAACACCAAGCATAGCGAGACAAAGATCGTGACCCACTTTGATGGTAATATGTTTGATACCAAGCAGCTCATATGAGCCACCCCAGTCATTAAAATAGAGTGCAATTCTCTGAGAATGTCTTCTGCTGTGGACCAGGTAAGTAGCAGTGTGACCACCCCAGACATCAGAGAAAAAATATCATTTTTATTAGTTTTCTTCATACTTTCCTCGGTATATTGTTCACATGGCAAACATAATATTATTTTGATATATTCAGGTTATCTGTGATTGTTATTTTTACATTTTAAAATAACCTAAATGCTCCATTAACTTATATTATGTCTATATTGATGTAATATAGGTAATTTATTTTAACTATAAATGTTACTGTGTGTCAATGACAGACAAGGTGGCTCAATTGTGAGCCAGGATTACATATAAATAACCAAGATAGTAGACAGAATGGTCATATTTGACATAACTATGAATTTTACAGTTACACAATTTAGGTTAGGTTCTAGTTATGAAATAGTGGCGATGAGACTACGTCGACTGCATGTCAGCTGTTGTTATTTCAAGAGTACCAATACTACAATACCATATTTACCATGGCTTTTTTAGCCTTTTCCAAGTTGAGCCTAAAGACGTGGCACGACCCGGAAGCAGCGAAAAGGTTGACTGCTGTGTCTGCACCCTCTGACTTTAGTTCACTGCAGAGAAAGCACTAGCAGTAACTAAGTTTTATGATCGTAACTCGTAACCTGCATTTGTAGCAGAGAGCGGACCGATCACTTCGTATGCACTCGCTACAAAGGTGCCAATAGCCAATGAATACAAAAAATAAAGAAGGTCACATCTTATGGACAAAATTGTTGAGAAAGTTCTGAATATAGTATAGAACTTCACCATGAGAGCACACATATGAGACAATAACCTGTTAATGAGTTTACATTCTTACTTTGTTGCAGATGGTCACCAGCAAAGATTCACTCTCATTCACACACACTCACAATTCATATATAACCTATGACAGATTTCCATTACTGGACCTATTCTTACAATTAATGTAGGAAAACTTTCTTCCTCGCCTACGTAAGTGCTCATTTTGAACCCCGAGTAAACAAATTTTAAAATAGCGGGATACCATGATGACATTAATCACTTGTAAAGTAGAGGCCTATGGTTTATTTTTGTAAACATACAATTAAAATAAAATATTTCCGTAATAAGTTTGAACGCCCATAGGACAAAGCCCTAACTATAAAAGGATTTAATGACTTAAAATAACAATTCTACTTGACAAGAGCTATGTAATGATACCAGATAAGCAAGAAAAACTTATGTTTAAAACAATGTTTCTAATAACACAATAAGTTATTAAATAAGGAATTGAATGCTCTCTCTCTCGCACTGTGTTTACGTTCTGCTGGCAGTATTTGGAATGCTCAATTTTGGTTTACAGCACCTCAGCAAAAACATTTTTTTTAACACTTTCATGGGATGAGACCTTCATTTTTTTTTTTTTAAATTCATTGCCTTAACCCAGATATTTGAAGCACCAAATCAAATCAAGACACTCTTTATTTATAAAAAAACACAAAGTACCTTGAATAGGTAACTTAATCACTGACTTTGGAAACACGTACTGACTTTCAATTTGGACTGAACAATAGTTCTTTTTCAAAAGAAATATAAAATAGGATAGGTCCTAGGCTATTTGAGATTGGAATTAATACACTTGAGTCCGGCTAATCCGAACTAATTGGGACCGAACGCTGTTCGGATCAGCTAATTGTTCGGATTATCCGAAATAATTCAATAAGGGAGAATGAAGCAATTTAAACGGGTTTACGTGTTGTAATATTAGCGAATAATACACAAAAACCAATTTTAACAGTGCTTTTACCCTTATATAAGCAAAACCAACAATTGCACAGCCCATAGCAGACAGCACAATGGCCCACTGCACGTAATTTTAGGATGTGATCACAGAGCGGGCAAGCAGCGTGTGCTGCCTGTACGCATGGTGTGAAGATACTGTTCACTCACTCGCACCCAGCAGCGTTGCCAATCACCTTCAACAACTTACCCTAGATCCTTGACAAAATTACCCTCAAAAACACCAAAATATCGTAAATCAATAATTTTACTAACAATCTAAGTTGTTAGTATACAATAGTGAATAATAAAAGTGTATCAACTCTGTTCAATTGGTATAATTTTTCAAGTGATATTAATCACTCTTGTATTAAATCTACTTTGGATTTCGACCCATTCCCGAAAATTCACACATTTTAGTCAAACTTGACAATTTTAGTCAAATTATCCTTCAATCCTAAAAAATCATTACCCTCGAAGTCCAAAATACCTTCAAAAAGGGTAATTACCATCGAATTGGCAAACGCTGCTCGCGCCTAGCGCCACGGACTGTATCTACTGCCAGCAGAGACTGTACTGCCACGCCCGCAGATGTTGATGTTTATAAGAAAATGGCAGAACTAAGTTACGAGGTAAAAAACAGATTGACTAAACTTCAATAAAAGACGATGTTGAATTTCATGGTCACTAACAAATAAATTAATGTTACTTTTTATGTGTTAGAGTATTAGTCTACTACATGAGCAATACTTTTTACAGGGTATACTGTATTTTTTTATTGTTTACATTCTTTTGTTTACGTTGTGTAAATTTAGTCCAAACACAATAAACTAAATATTTGTACAGCATATTCCTCAATGGAATACAGTACTTTGTTTTATTTCTTTACCACAATTCTTATCTTTTCCACCAAAAATTCTATTTTTATTACGTAAATTATATTTTTACATCAATGAAAATGTTTTACAAAATGCGTCCTGAGCTTGTTCGGATTAGGCGGACGTTCGGATTACCCGTGTTCGGACTAGCGGGACTCAAGTGTACAACATTTTAAACATTCTAAAATTATATAATCGAAGTCTTTATCTTGATAGGCTAAATAAATTTTATCTGGTCGGTAAAGCATACGTAAAACTGTTGTGCTTATACCATGTACTTGGGCAGAAGTAGAAGAATAACTTACAGCTTTCCTTACTCCGTGAAACCACGGATTTTGGCAATGACATAGGCCTATTGACTTTGTTATTTGGGCTGAACAATGTTTAAGTTATTTTTTATCAAAAAATATTTTTTATTTATTTATTTATTTATTTTCAACGGATACACCATTTACATTGAGAGTCTTACTTTTCTACTAGTGCTTACAGCACTAGTAGAACTAGAATGAATGATAGATTTTAAGTCTGAAAATCTTATATACTGTAGGCCTACCCAAGGCTATTAAATAAGAAACAGAAGAGGTTGTCTCATTCCCATAAGGCCTATGTAGACAGTAACAGCTGGAATCGTGACGTCACCGGCCGACCCAGTCAGCCCTAGCGATACTAGTGAGAAAAAATGGAACTAATCAGCAGGAACTTATTGCTATAGACGCGCAATTCTATCGGGGACCACAGATTTAATAATAATGCCATATTTTATCCGTCGCATTTCATTATATCTTTATTATTATGATTTTGAAAAGGTTTTAAATCATATTTTCAAGATTGTTTACTTTGATTACCGTACAATTTCTTTCAGATTCTTCAAACTTACACGAGTTTACATGGGTGAATTTAGGTCTTAGTCTTAGTCTGATTAGTATCTGGACGGGGCCAATCTGGAGGTGGGAGGTCGCCAAAATATTTGCAAGGAAAAACTACTCATAATTAAATCCTAATATAAATGTTACATTTTAAGGTTTAAAAGCTAGATTATTTTATCCAACAATAATAATTTCCTTAGTTTATTACAACTCATTGCAGTAGGCCTACATAAAAAGCATCATCCAAAAAATCTAGGAGTTCGGTGCACTTACGGTTAACTCAGGCAATTTTTGAACAATATTTGTTTGTCTAAATGAATTTAATAGGTATTTTAATTAAAAATTTTATAACATTGATGATTGTTGCAAAAATCAGGTCGTTATGGGGATATTGGGTATGGATTTCTTGGTTATTATACATTGTGTCATTTGTGTGAAGATAGTTTACCAGAAATGAAATAAAATATGCATGAAATAAAATACACTATGCCGGCAGTGGCGTGATTGATTTTTGGGTCTCCCTGTACATTTATTTTTTAGCCCTTTGCACCACTTACAATCGTAGAGCTTTAATTTATTGCAGTGAAACTCCACAAAGACGACTCAATGTAGCCTAGTCGAGTTTGATGTAAGTTTTGCGGAGCTTACACTAATCTGCCGTATACTCGATCAGACCGTGAAACATGGGTTCAAAGGAAGATCGGACCGCAGGAAGGCGGTCGCTACAGTACCGATTTAGCATCATTAAATGGGCTAAAACACGGACCAAAAATTGTATAATATCTTCTGTCCAAAACTGTGAAACCGCGGTAATGAAAAAAGCGGCCGCAGTAGCACGTTATCGCGTTTAATGGCCTTCAAACAGTTGACTATCGGGACGCCAAAACCGAATAAAATATAAAATTAAATTCAATAATCTTAATAATAACAATTTAAGACCTGTTCTTCTTTTAGGATTTGTACCTAATTAAAACAGCCTACACATTTCACACGACAAAGTTTTGATATTAATTTTAATAAATTTAATCTGTATTACTTTCTTTATCGTTATAACCTAACCACAATACTTACAGTAAACAAGGGAAACAAAAACAAAGAAAATGTAAACAAAGTTTACATGTGTGATTTAAAACAGCCAGCTGATGGGTCGGCCCATGACGTAGCACAAATGTGTTGAATTTGTGAATGAGACAACCTCCCCATACTCTATTATCCTTGAGGCCTACCTAGGTTTGAACATTCCAAAATTAATCTGCTAAAGTCCGTTTTTAGGTAGGCCTAAATCAATTCGGCGAAACTTCGTTATCCGTCTCTACCGTTATTATTGATGTGGAAATTTCGATATTGCGATAATATTGCTATTATATCATTGATACAATTACACGATACGAGTACGATTTTATCACCTGATTTAGTTTCTCGTTCTGATATAATGAAATAAACCTTTTGACAATAAAACAAATACCGTATATATTCAAACAAGTCAAACAATAGCCTAGGGTCTGATTTCATTTGCCTTACAATTTAGACTTAGGACTAGGGATGAATGTTACTAACCTCAAAAGATACCTCTCAGCCAAACCTCTTACAAATGACAATGACATTTTTACGTAATGTCAATATTAAGATAGAATTTACTAAGCCTTATTAATTGCAGTATCAATTCATAGAGGCTTTTGCTTAGAATATTCTCATAAGCAACCAGAGTAGTATCAAAAGATGCAAATTTGATTGTGAAAGAAAACGAAAACAGAACAGAAGAACTGATGAAAAAAAGTTTGAAATTTTTTTTATTCTTTCTTTTTTTCATATTTGCTTTCGCAGGCTGGACTAAAAGTCATGACGCCTCTTATTCCTTTAGTTTTTAACTTGGTTCACTGGCTGTTGTATGTCATCACCATTGTCTATTGATACTACCAATCAATATTGGTAGTATCAATAGTCAATGGTCATCCCAATTAGGTTTGTTAGTTCACATCAAGGTCTGTAAAGGAAGAAGCATGGCATAACTTCTTCCCAGGTCAGCTGAATAGCTTTTTTTATGTTCCGGATATGAAGCGTCTAAACTAAAAACGGAAGTCAAGTTACGTTATAATATTTACCATTACACAGCTGATTGAAAAAGAGAGTGAAGCAGTCTTGCCACTGGTACGATATTTATTGTAACGACACCATATTACTCTAATTTACATTCGGATTATTAGTTAATAACAAACCATTAGATATTTACCAAATTAACAACTATCAATTAAGGTAAATCTAAAACCATAAATTCTACCTTAGTTTGCTTTGATTCCTTATTTTAGTAATAGTTGAGACAAAAATCTCCAACGTGTAAACGAGAATAATAGTTATTTCCTGCAGCGTTGGCAACACTTACAGATAACAAAGAGTAAAATGTTGGTTTTTTAAACAATTTTTAACAGACAAAACCTTTTTGGCGACATCCACGGATGTCGCAGAAAGTGACACCATTGCTCTTATGGGATGTAGCTCACCTGGCCCTGGCCTACAGTCACCTTGAATGTACTTCCAATGTACATGTTCATGTAAGTACATGTCGAAAGTACATGTTGAATGTACATTTTCACATGCACTTTCAAAAGTCTAAAAGGCTTGGCTTCTTTATTTAGTTTGCCAAATATTGGCCAGCTTTGGGGTTTTCCACGCAGCCACAAAGTACAAAATTTATTGATTTTCCAATGGTTGCTTCCTCACTTTGTTAGTTTTTTCTGCAATAAAATGTGTTTTGTTAGACACATATAGAGACATAGTTAGTTACATTTTATGATTTTTGTTTGTTAATAAGTTACAACTTTACATACTTTGTAAATAAAAAATAAGGATTTCTAAACATAAAAGGAAATCTGGAAAGGTTTAGGTTTTGGATACCTTCACTGCTAGGGGTCTTTCAAACAGACTTTCCTAACCCGAAGGAGGACTAGACCATGGACAGAAGCACCCAGGGTGAGGGACATACATTTATGTTTGGTTAAGGACATTGTGTTTAAATGTTCAATTTTGTTGAAGAGATGAATTGGTTGAAATTTTCTAACGTTTCGTTTTTGCCGTCTGTACAGTTTGAGACATAAGGGAATGGAATATTTTTTTACAATAAACTGAGTTGAGTTTAAATTTGCATGTCCAAATCTAAGTCTACATATATTTACATTTTCATGTCTGCTATTTTTTTTAATTATTGAACCAAGGGATTTTTCTCAAGTTTTTTTATTGTTTTGTACCATCTGTCTTTTTTGGTTCCTCTATATTGTTCATAGTAAGCTTTTATGTGTTGGTGCATTCTAAACGTTTTGAAGTCATCGATAAATATTTGTATTTCAACTCTGACGCTGTCCGATGATATAGCTCCCTTAGCTAGCCTATCCACCCTCTCATTATGACCTATGCCACTATGTCCTGGGGCCCAATTTTTCAATCGAGTGAGTGGTGAGTTGGCTTATTTACCAAAAAATTTCATCCACCCTTATAGGTAAATGAGAATGAATGTAATTTTTTAAGGTCTTTTAAACTTGCGCATCCAGTAATTAATATTTTTCATTAGTATTTCATTGGATAGTTTTATTCACCGTTGTCGCATATATGTATAAAAATGCATTTTGTGCAGAAAATCTTACCAACTCACCCGTTTTCACTCACTGGGCAAATCGTTGGTGAGTTGTATTTGTGAGATAATCCCTCGTGAGGTTGAAAATCCTTCTTCTTCATCTCGATCTCAACAGGAAATAATTCAATTTTTCAATAACAACTTTCATACTTTTCAAAACGTCTAAGTTATGTTTACTGTCGTTAAGTCTAAAATGTATATTGATACTTACAATTGTGTAATTAAACATTTAAAATAAAATAAAGTTGTAATTATGTTCTAAATAACAATGCAAGTCATTCCGAAACTTTATATTAATAGAACTGGTAAAATTGAGTGATGTTACTATTTTGACTACTGTCAAACTCACTTACATACTGTGTTACTTGTGTGTTACGAGCGTCTAGATCTAGCACACTTTAATTCGAGGTCGGGAGGTTCCGGCCATCGTCGTAACTGTTCGGCTCCCAGCCTGTGCTGCAATCTAGGACGAGCGTTAGGGACAGTACATACTGCGAGTTATGACGTTATGAAGTGACGTCATGGCTGGCAGCTGTGTGCTCGTCTATCGCCGGAATACAGTAGTAACAATAATGGCAGGAAACTGTCGACTGTTTGACATTAATTTATAAAAAGGCATTGTCATTACCTTCACAAATAGAATAATACATTTTAAAAAATTATAAAAAGTAATTAGCCTAATCTAAAAAAAATCAGAATGATTGTAATACAGAAAATCTTAAAATATAATGTTAGTGTTGAAATTGTTTTTAATTGCATAACTTACATGAAAAAGGTTGCCGCTGTAGATTGAGCTGATTATTAGTGACATTTATTTGCTTAGAATCCTTTTTTCAACTACATATAATTTTTTCTAATTGATTTAATTTTTGTCGTTCTCTACATTATAGCCTTTAAAACATATTGCATTTATTCTAGGTAAATCTGGTGGATGAAAATGGGAGGATGATATATTAATTAAGCTATAGAAGACATTAAATATTAATTTTTTATTTCAATATTGATAAAAATATATACAGTAAGGTATACAAAAATGGAAACTGCCAGGCCTTCAGCAAACACATCATGAAAGTAAAACACAGCATAAGTACTAATAAAAGTTTGTAAATCACAATGCAAATTGGCAATAATAAGTTTTATAACAAATTTCCCTTTAGGGAATACGCTACTATACGGTAGTAGGCACGGTAAGACCAAAAGCCCCCCTGTAAGGTATAGGCCTACCCTGTTATTTTTAATTTTATTATTTTCAGTTATTAAGATTATTATTAACATCTTAGTCATTTAACATATTAGCAGCCAGCCCTACAACTTTAGTACATTAACTTAAGTACATTCGCTAGGTAAGATTTACACAGTTTGACAAAATATATCAAACGTTGGGGGTTTCCGGCTTTCATCGTTACGGGCGACATAACTCGCAGTATGTGCTGTCCCTAACGCTCGTCCTAGATACAGCACAGGCTGGGAGCCGAACAGTTACGACGATGGCCGGAACCTCCCGACCTCGAATTAAAGTGTGCTAGATCTAGACGCTCGTCTTATGTGTTTTGTTAATGTTTGACTGTTTTGGATGCTAACACAAACTTCAATTTTACCATCTAGAGCGAGTCGGTAAGGAACAAACTGGTGAGATGTAACTCACGACTCACTGGATTCAAAAATTGGGCCCTGGAACCCATATGTTATTTTTTGTTTGAGGTTATAGCCGTTTCTATAATTTTCATTGCAATTCCTCTTGTTGTGCCTGAGCGAGTATTTTCTAGTACCGTAACTGCTGCCTGAGAATCCGTAAATATGACAAAATCTTTGCCCACCAGATGTGTTGTAAATTTAGTTTTATTTTTATTTTTTTTATTATTTTGGTGTGTATCTACGCCAGTGGCATTTTTTAACGTTTTGACGGGGAACGGTCCAAACCTTAGTCTTGTTACTTACAGTTGTTAGAAAGCATCATTAATTAATAGCCCAATGACATATGGCAACTGGGTCCGGAATCGAACCTTTAAAAAGCCTCTTAGAAGCGAACCGGCAACCTTTGGATTTAAATGCGAGCACTATAACCACTCAGCTACCAGCCAGTTAAATAAAGTTATAGTTGCCCGATATAAAGCTTTTAATTCGGCTGTGTAGCCGTATACAATTTCGTTAATATCATATTTGAAAGCTATGTTCATGGACGGGATTGAAAAGGCTGTGAAAACTCCTTCGTTGGTCTTTGAAGGATAGTGCTGGTTTCACCACATCCCAGTTAGTCATTCGGTAGTCGTTGTAGAGTATCGAATTGAATGTGTAGAGTATCGAACTGAATGTCAGCGTATCGACATCGTTTCGGCTACGTCGTTGTCTGCTCACTGCTCAGACCAGACCAGACCACTTTCACTTGTGATTTTCTGTTTGCTCTCTTTAACCAGAATAAATAATCATATCTGAATTTAACAGAATAATTACATTACATCTGACATGTCTGAAACGTGATTTAAGACGTTAAAATACGCAATTGTATAAATTGTGCTGCTAAAGACTTAATATGTAATTACGTTGAGTTGTTGGGTTTTCTACACAACTTTTGTCTTACTTGGGATAGGCCTAAATTTGTTATAACTTAGTCGTTTACTGTTAGAGTTGCTAGAAGCAATTAATAGCTCAATTATTTCGCTCACCATTTTAATATATTCCAGTAAGGTATGAAGTAACTTTGCCTCACTTTTTAAAGAACTGTCCATTTTGTGAATTGTTCAGATTTATTCTTACTCTGTAAAAATGGTTATATCCTTTGGTGATCAAATAAATAAAGTAAAATAAAGAAACACAAATTTTGGAAAACTTAGGCAGACCTAAGTATTCAGGGCCTTTGCCTATCTTGCTGAACAACCTAGTATTAGTGACGCAGAGGCTTTGGTTTTTCCTGATAATAGGCTAGAGTATCACCATTGTATCACATTTAACTATAGCCACTTATCCGTTAGCACTATTCGTTTCATTGGGTAAACACAATCTAGACGCTTTGTCCTTACAACAGTAAGGTTCTAAGTGACGATCACAAATATCCTCCATTTTGCAGCATTGAAATTGGATTTTTGTGTTCGAGTCCGAGTTCAAATTCATATTCGATATGAATGATACTTCGATACTCTGTAGTTTCGGTTGGCTACTACCGAATGACTAACTGGGATGTGGTGAAACCAGCACTATCCGTCTTTGAACCATCAGTTCGTTGTGGATAGTGTTGGTTTCACGGCATCCCAGTTAGTCATTCGGTAGTAGCCAACCTAAACTACCGAGTATCGAAGTATCATTCATATCGAATATCAATTTGAACTCGAACACAAATCCAATTTCAATGCTGCAAAATGGAGGATATTTGGGATCGTCATTTGGAATCATTTAAAATTGATAGTAATGGTTGCATTTTATTATGATGAGTGTGTTTAGAGAAATTGTATAAACAGGAGTATTTTGGAATGTGAACAAATCAAATATGAATTCCATCAATAAGTTCATCTGTTAAAATTAGTTCATGTGAGACAAACGTTGTGGGACAGTAGGCCTATAATCAAATACGACATGAGTAAACTGTTTAAACGTCCTCATAGGCTTTTTTAAGCTTTAAGTTATATGGATGTTGTAAGGACAAAGCGTGTCTAGATTGTGTTTACCCAATGAAGCGAATAGTGCTAACGGATAAGTGGCTAGATAAATATATATGGATGGTCTGATGCCAGAGTGAACCAACTCCATTTTGTTTGTTTTTTAAATAAAATAATTTTATATTTAAGAAATACATTATAATCTTATGCCAGAGTGAACCATCTCAATAACAGTTGTGGTTGCTAGGGAAATTTGTTTTTTTTGTTTTCCCAAACAGGGAATTTTACTACTGTTTCTGTTTGTGTGCCAGACTGCATTAACTCTTGAAAAACATGGCTGACGCATGCGAGTTAGTTCCCATTGCTTCAACTTCTTTTGATGATAATGAGTTAATTAACTCTAGTTTATTGGACCTATTTGAAGATTCTGGTGATGACTTCATTCCACACCTTTCAAATGATACAAGTGATGGAAATTACGACATTTATTACCTATTTATGCCCTTTTTTGCTAACCTGCAATTGGTTAGTTCACAGTAGCTTTCATTCTTATGCCAGAGTGAACCAAATTTTTGCCTCCATATTTTCAGCTGTGGTGAGTGTTTTTTGTGCCACAGAGTAATTTTATATGATTCTAAAAGTGATAATAACAGGTATCTACATTGAAACAGACAAGACTTCCATGTTCTAACATATATTTTGGAGTTAGTTCACTCTGGCAAACAAAGTTCAGAAAATTGTATGATTTGGTTCATTCTGGCAGACGAGGGAATGGAAAGTCTGCCTTTTTTATTATACTAGTTTACTTGAATTTCACCAAGCTTACAGACAATAAGTTTATTTTTGATTTTAAATAAATACAGAATTTTATTTGTGAAATAAAATAATGGTAACTGATCATTTTCAACTACAATGTTAAATATCGTAAACAACAATCCATAGGGGATCCATAGGTTATTAACTTTGTTTTGTCAAATGTTGAATTTTCAATACTGTAGTTCTTAATGATTAAAAATAAACAGTTTCAAGAATAAGTACAGTAGTAGACTTATTATTTTGCGTTGTTTTACATTTCTTTATTTTTAAAACCGCACAAAAATGTTAATTTTCAACAAAAATTTTCTAGAAAACATAAAATTTTAATATTTTACATGAACGTAATCATAACAACTTAAACACATTTAAGCAAATTAATGATTCATAATGAAATTAAAATGTTAAGGTAGTTTATTGAACCTTTAATCATTAGTTCACTTTAGCACTTAATTGCAATGTCAATTTTGTCTTGAACCAGACTGAACCATGTCGGGGCACTTAAAAAGAAAAAAAATTTTATTTTGTTAAATATTTTTTATTATTATATTTTAATTAATGTTATGGATAAAGAACTATGTTACCTTTAAAATTATGCACATAAGAACTACATATAGTTCAATAAGTATGAGCAATTCAGCATCAAACATTAAAAACATATTCCGGCTTGTTCTGAAAAATTAAATAAATAGACTTGGTTCACTCTGGCATCAGGCCATCCATATGTGATACAATGGCGATACTATAGCCTATTACCAGGCAAAACCATTTAAGCCTCGCGTCACTAATACTAAGTAGGTTGTTCAGCAAGATAGGCAAAGGTCCTAAATACTTAGGTCTGCCTAAGTTTTCCAAAATTTGTGTTTCTTTATTTTACTTTATTTATTTGATCACCAAAGGATAACACCATAGGGAAAAGTGTCCCTTTTTGACTGGCGCCACTTTACCCACGATTTCCGCCGTTTCCTTGGTAACCAGT
This sequence comes from Neoaliturus tenellus, assembly GCA_030545055.2. NCBI lineage: Eukaryota > Metazoa > Arthropoda > Insecta > Hemiptera > Cicadellidae > Neoaliturus > Neoaliturus tenellus. Next base: position 78,781,236 of record CM061532.1, read on the forward strand.
CCTTTGTTTACACTTTCCCCATGTGTTTGTTGCCATATTACCCACAGCTATTTGACGTTTCTATGGTAACCAATCTCAATAGCCTGTTCACAGACCATCAAATCAAATTGGTTTAAAAAACAAACAACAAAACAACAAATAATCAGATATGTTTTAAGAGTATAAGCTGTGATTTTTGAAGCTTGTAGCGACCAATTAGAATAGCTAAAACTAGTAACCAAGGAAACTAGAGTAAAGTGTGGGATGGTTGCCAAGGAAACGGCGGGAATTATGGGTAAAATGGTGCAAATGAAAAAGGGACACAAAATTAACATGTTATGAGCACTCTATATCTATTTAATCTCGTTGCTTGACATACATTGTAAATCCTGGTATCTGGTATAAATCCTTTTCATAATCATTTATCCATATCTCTGTGAGTATGATAATATCAAGAATTTTTTCTAAACATTGTAATTTACAGAGAAATAGGTCAAAATTTTTGCGTAAGCTTCTAATTAGATTAATGTTTTAGATAACATTAATGTTTTTCTGTAAGAGCTTTATGTACCCACCATAAAGATTAAAAATGTCATTTTTAAAACTGGTCATATAAGATTAACATAATCATTATGAAATAGGTCATTAAAGAAAAAAAAAAATAATCTTAACTGCTACTATTAAACTCAAAAATTAATAACTAATATTTACAAACTCACTTTTAGCATTATAACGGGGTTTTCATACATGTGCAATCTGCTCCATTGTAGTAGCTACAATGACCGGATCGCCTTCATTTTTTCGTAGGAAAATTCGTCCATTCTTGACCCAAACGAATGTATATCCTTTTTCTTTTTTCAATGCCCTAGCTGCATTCAATACCTTCCGTCGAGCAGGTGAGAGACTTTCATTAATATATATGACTTCCGCTTGTGTGTTTGTGAAACCAAGATCATGAGTATTAAAATTCCTCTTAACCTTTCGTTTTGTCAGCATTTCCTCTTTGACAGCCCGGCGAGTGAACTTCACGATGATTCCTCTCTTCTTTCCCTTTCCTATTTGGAACCTATTCGATGACACGCGTCAATCATCTCTTCAGTGATAAGTGAGGCAAAGTTACTTCATACCTTATTGGTAAAATGATGAGCGAAATAATTGAGCTATTAATTGCTTCTATAGGAACTCTAGCAGTAAACAACTAAGTTGTAACAAATTTAGGCCTATCCCAAAGTAAGACAAAAGTTGTGTAGAAAACCCAACAATTTAACGTAATTACATATACTAAGTCTTTAGCAGCCCAATTTATACAATTGCGTATTTTAACGTCTTTTTAAATCACGTTTCAGACAAGGCAGATGTAATGTAATTATTCTGTTAAATTGTGATAGGATTATTTATCCTGGTTAAAGAGAGAGAGAGAGAGAGGAGAGAGAGAGAGAGAGAGAGAGAGAGAGAGAGAGAGAGAGAGAGAGAGAGAGAGAGGAGAGAGAGAGAGAGAGAGAGAGAGAGAGAGAGAGAGAGAGAGAGAGAGCAAACAGAAAAGCACAAGAGAAAGTGGTCTCTGAGCAGTTAAGCAGACGACGACGTAGCCGAAACGATGTCGATACTCTGACATTCATTTCGATACTCTACCTACATATTCAATTCGATACTCTACAATGACTTAAAATTAAATTAATGAGTTACACATCACATTTATTTTTTTCAAAAAAAGTATATTTCGGTCTATTATCATAAACCATCTTCAGCTTATCAACAAAACTAGATAATAAACAGACATGAACACAAATTGACAACTAATCACATGTTAAAATTTAGCTACCTTAGTGGTTAGATTGTAAATTTAAATTGACTAGATAATTACTATATTAAACACCATTAATTTAAAATAGGTTTAGATTTTAGAACTGTTTGCTGCATTTCCTGCTTAATCAATGGAATAAACATTGGCTAATTGTGGCACTTGGTTGAGAGATACTTTGCTCATCAATAGCCATATAAGCAGCTTCTTTTACATTTCGTTTCTTCCAATTACTTTCTTGACAAAGTATTCTCGCGTTTGCCCAATCCACCCTATGCTCTTGTGTGATTACATGTTCACTTATTTTGAATAGTTTTCCAATTGTTTGTTATGCTGTATTTGTGTTCAGCAATCCGTTTCTTTATAGGTCTTGATGTCTGTCCATAATAAATTTTATTACATTCACAAGAATCTTTTTTTATTATGGGACAGATTTATTATGGACATAAAAATTATTATGGACAGACATCAAGACCTATAAAGAAACGGATTGCTGAACACAAATACAGCATAAACAAACAATTGGAAAACTATTCAAAATTAAGTGAACATGTAATCACACAAGAGCATAGGGTGGATTGGGCAAACGCGAGAATACTTTGTCAAGAAGTAATTGAAGAAACGAAATGTAAAAGAAGCTGCTTATATGGCTATTGATGAGCAAAGTATCTCTCACCAAGTGCCACAATTAGCCAATGTTTATTCCATTGATTAAGCAGGAAATGCAGCAAACAGTTCTAAAATCTAAACCTATTTTAAATTAATGGTGTTTAATATAGTAATTATCTAGTCAATTTAAATTTACAATCTAACCACTAAGGTAGCTAAATTTTAACATGTGATTAGTTGTCAATTTGTGTTCATGTCTGTTTATTATCTAGTTTTGTTGATAAGCTGAAGATGGTTTATGATAATAGACCGAAATATACTTTTTTGAAAAAAATAAATGTGATGTGTAACTCATTAATTTAATTTTAAGTCATTGTAGAGTATCGAATTGAATATGTAGGTAGAGTATCGAAATGAATGTCAGAGTATCGACATCGTTTCGGCTACGTCGTCGTCTGCTTAACTGCTCAGACCAGACTAGACCACTTTCTCTTGTGCTTTTCTGTTTGCTCTCTCTCTCTCTCTCTCTCTCTCTCTCTCTCTCTCTCTCTCTCTCTCTCTCTCTCTCTCTCTCTCTCTCTCTCTTTAACCAGGATAAATAATCCTATCACAATTTAACAGAATAATTACATTACATCTGACTTGTCTGAAACGTGATTTAAAAAGACGTTAAAATACGCAATTGTATAAATTGGGCTGCTAAAGACTTAGTATATGTAATTACGTTAAATTGTTGGGTTTTCTACACAACTTTTGTCTTACTTTGGGATAGGCCTAAATTTGTTACAACTTAGTTGTTTACTGCTAGAGAGTAGTGTGAAATTGAGGATGCTGGCCCAGTTCAAGGTCACCTGAGGGATGACGTCATCGAGGTCAATGACCTCACCGATGACGTCATCGATGACGTCATCACTAATGACGTCATTTCGATGACGTCACACCCAATGACGTCACAGAAATGACGTGCTGATGACGTCATCACCCCTTACGTCATCAAAACGACGTCACCGACGCCACTAAGGTCAAGGTCACGCAGAAACTTAAAATTTTTTGGCACTTTTGCCGTTTCTCGCACTACGCTCCGAGTTTCAGTCCGAGTCCCCGTGATCTTGACCACTTGGAGCGAATATTACATGAGAAACGGCAAAAGTGCCAAGTTAAACCCGAGTTTCTGACATGACTCTGCCTAAATGGGCAATCGGTAATCCCTCAGGTGACCTTGAACTAGCACAACACCCCCAATTTCATATTACTGTGACCTTGAAAACTTAACAACGGAGCGCCGACACCGATGCGCACCCCACGACAGCCACCGAGTGACTGACTGTCAGGCTCTGTGTACTCTAGGTATATGGGGAAGTGGAGGGGGAAATCTCAAGGTCATCCAAATGGAGTTTTAAAAAAGTTGAAGAGTAGAAAGACTACTCTTGTGCTTCCTGGGCGACCTCATCAATTTCCAACGGATCTGTAAACCAATCCGATCTGTAGCGGCAGGAGTCCAGAAAACAGGTGCACCACCCATCAGGTTGTCCGTAGCACTTCCGACAATTGGTAAGATTGGAGAAGTGAAATTTAATACACCGCTGCGGACAACAAGTATAAAAGTATTTGGATTTGTAGATTTTGAAAGTTTGTAGTACCGGTGGTGGCAGCTGTTGGTTCTTGCATCTACACCTGCAACATCCGAAGCATTCACATTGCCGGCAGGCCAGCCCATCCACTTGCCACTTTGGTAAGAGGAAACACTTATCCTCACAGCAATAGGTTGTCCCCGTCTCTTCCTCCCAACGCTTCTTTGCACAATATGTAACGCCTTGTATCTCCAAACACCTATGCTCGCAACATGAGATGCGCTTACTTTCCATAGCTGATGTTGCTTTGACGAGGGAGCACGATGAAGTGATGCTGTGGTCAGTGGGAATGGGGTTTATATAAACTAAGGTGGGTGGAGGGGGAAAGGTCAAGGTCATCCAAATGGAGTTTTAAAAAAAGAAAAGAGTAGAAAGACTACTCTTGTGTATCTATAGTGATTTCATTGATAGTGAGTGCTTCTGTATGCCAAGTTGATCTGTACTGACAGGCTCCTAAATAATGTTTGCAAAAACCTGCAAAATGATTGTTGCACAATTTGCAGCCAGTTAGCTGTTTTAATGTGAATTCAATGCAACGTTCAGGGCAACAAGTGTACTTATGCCCTCTCATCTGGTACACATGGAATGTCTTCAACTCCGGTTTCGGCTTCTTCCAAGACTTGCACTTACACATGCATTGACCAAAAGCTTCACATTTTCTACACGCCAGGCCATCCGCAACATCAATGTCATTCGGCCATGAAAAACATTTCCGTTCGCAACAGTAGTTGAGTTGACTCTCCATGTTGCTGTGGTGAAGGTGCGCGATGAAATGATGCTGCAGTCATTGAGAGTGCACCTTAAATAAACTCAGTGGAGGGGGAAAGGTCAAGGCCATCCAAACGGAGTTTTAAAAAAGATAACTAGTCGTCCTCTTCCTCCTCCTCATCCGTTGTACTTAGAGAGCTGTCAGACGAAGAGCCCCGTGCAGGTGCTCCCCAGATGAAAAACAAATCAATTTTAAAACGAAGACCAGGATCTTGCATCATCAATTCCTTTAATTTGTCACATACTAAGTCGACCTTGTGTAAGGTGTCAACAACAAGCTTCCAATTCGTTGGTTCAATATAACTTGTAGTAGAGTCTGCCTCGCTGATAACCACATCCTCCGGCCGTATTGGAGTGTAAAGATGTGTAAAGTTCTTCGGCTGTAGCTGAGGTTCAGGCTGGCTGGAAGTAGAAGGTTGAGTGTGGACCCCTGTCGCATCGAAATCCATAGTCATTCTACATTCAATGTTGGGGTTTTCGTTTAATACATACACCAATTTCTCATGCAACATATCCACTTCTGCCGAGTCTTGCAGATGAACATTCCAGGAAAATGGCCATTCTTCATCCGTAGTGGAGTCAACTTGAGAAAGAGTGCTGTCCGCCATGATAGCTAAGCAAGGAATGATGTGAGCTACAGACTGTGGTAACAGTATTGAAAAGTAGAGGGGGTAAACCAAAAGTATGTGGAGGGGGTATTTTCAAGGTCATTTAATTTGGGTTTTAAAAAAAGGAAATAGTGGAGGGGGAATTCTCAAGGTCATCCAATTTGGGTTTTAAAAAAAGGAATGAAGGTTACTCCTCTTCAGCCTCGTTGTCCCCCACATCCTCATTAGCCTCATCTTCATCGACGTCAGACTCGCGTAAGGGTAGATCGGGGACATGGGCGAATATTGTGGAGATTGTTGACCGTTGTTATCGTCCCCTTGCATTCTGACTTGGGACCAATCATAATTTAAATTCATTTGTATTATGATTCCAGGGTTGTCCCGCAGTATTTCCTTCATCCGTTCGCAAATTGTTTCCAAATAGTGTACACTATCGATCGACAGTGTCCAACCCGTACTTGTACCAACATCAGTAGTGGAGTCAGCTTGGCTGATGGTGTTGTTGTCTGCCATGGTTGCTTGTCGGACAAGGAATGACGGTTGATGTGATGCTCATGCAGGAACATGGTGAAGTGGTGGGGGGTGTGGTGGAGTAGTGGGGGTATTTTCAAGGTCATCCAAACGAAGTTTTAAAAAAAGGAAAACCTACAAAGTGACATTGAAACTTTCCAATTGATGGTGGCGAGCGTTTTCTTCTGCAACCTTGCCGACACATGTGACTATGCCATACAGTATGAAAAGTACAACCATAATAAGGCCGAACAATAAAAGATAGCCGTTGACTATCATGATATTTTCTGAGTGGATCTGCTTTCTTCTTATCGCCCTCTCCTGCATCCTCTTCTCCAACTCGTGGACGAAGTCACAACATGCGTGAGGACATCTTTCATCTGTTGGTAGGTTTGCCATTGTTGATGTTGTCGATGTGGCTGTTGAAGATGGAATGAGGTTTCCAATTGCGATGTGCCATGTACACCAATAGTCAAGTGGTGGGGGTAACAAAGCAGTGGAGGGGGAAGTTTCAAGGTCATCCAAATTGTGTTTTAAAAAAACCTATCTTGTTACTGAGCTTATATGTCAGTAACAAGATAGGTGTTTTTGCTCTTTTACTTCTTTAATATAATGAAAAAATATACATATTCTACAATGGTTAGGACAAGAAATACAACTGCTAGTCAGCTGAAGTAGTCCAAGTTGTCTGGCTCGGTCTTCATCGACGCCGGTGAGGAAGCTGTCGAGGAGTGTCCAGGCTCTTCCTTTGGCTGCCGGGTGTTCCGTATATTGCAAGCGTAAACCTGCACGTTTATACGGTAGCCTCGTGCCACCATCAACTGCAACTCCTTGTACAAGTCGTTTAGCTCCTGCTGAGTCTTGATGCTCACCTCCTCGTAACTTGCGCAACTAACGTTCAGAGACATCTTGATGTTGCTAGGTTGGCTGCTGGAGTAGAAATGAAGCCGAGGCACAGCGCTTGGAGGTACATGAAAAAGTGGTGGGGGTAATAGTGGTGGGGGTATAGAAAATCCAATTAAACAGTTCTAAACTTTTTCCATCGATACAATGGAATGGAACAAATAGCGCAGGTGTCCTTGTAATTTTCAAATCGAAACAGTGGCGCTAGAAATCCGAATTGTTTTATACCACCATCCTGTACGAATCGCCGAAGGTCTCTGACGGCGGCCTCGCCACAAGGCCTACAAAACTTTTCCCCATCGTGGAACTTATACCAGGAGTATTCCGAATACCCTGTATTTTCCCTCCTGTAGCGTTTGACATCTTCTTTTATTGTTAGTGGGATATTGTCTTGTAAACACGTTGGGAACAAGTCCTTGTGAGTTATAACTCGTTGTATGCAAAGCTCGTACAAGGTGCTCATCGTTTGCTAGTTGGCAACAGACTGACCGTTTTTCGCATCCAAGCAGGTTTGAATCCTAGTGCGGTAGTGGGGGTAATTACAGTAGTGGGGGTAATTGTGAAATGCAAAGGTCAAAGGTCAAGGTCACCCGCGAAGTTTAAAAAAAATGCAACATATCAATACGTGAAGTCTGTCACATATTGATATGTTGCATTTTTTGTTTTTTTTATTTTTTTTGTCTTTTATAATTCGTTTATTTATAAAACATTACAACAACAACATATGTACAACATTAAAACTTAAATCTAACACTGCTGCTTGTCAGCGATGTGGATGGTCAACTCTGTAGAATTGCTACCCGTGCAGCCGTGGGACACCAGGTATAGACACCCGGGTTGAATAGAGCGAAGATCCTCGTTTTGTAGAAGATGGACGAATCTCTTGGGCAGGTACACCTGGAACTTTGGTTCATCCCCCGGAGTAAACGGTGCCTCGCTGAGACTGCAGCAGATGGCCTCCCCAACTGTAGTCTCCATCTTCTTCATAGCATGGATTATGTAGTGCTTCTCGTCTTTTAGTTCCGAGCACTTCTTTACAGGTAATATTGTTGACTTGGAGTGAGCATTGAACTGCTCGACCAAAGTCTGAAGGAACTGGTGAGATGCCATGGTCAGGTTACAGATCGTCTTCTTGCTCGGAGATGTTGTCGTCTCGGAATCTCGAGTAATACTCATGCCAGGTCCCTGTCTGCTCCCCACTTATATACTCTCCGTTACCCCCACCACTCCCCAATTCCCCACTTTGAAGGTAAGAGGCGAGTTTATAGGCATTTTTCAAAGCGCAATGTCTATCTTTATCATGTTCTGGGCTTTTTGTACAAATACATATGGTTTCCAGCATGTATTGATAATTCTTATCCAATTCCACATCATTAACCGGAACATGAGTAAATCCTTCGATCCATCTTTTCTTTTCCAGCCCCTTTGTGTAAATATTGGTAAACTTGTCTGAAAAGTGATGCATAATGTGATACAAGTCCGTGTAACTTGTAAAACCATCATACCAATCGATATGATGGAAGTGTTTTGAAATCCATCTGTTGGTAGTAGCGGCTTTACTGGTTAAAGACAAATAAGAACATGGTGGTTTAAATAAAAACGAATAAGGAACACTTGTATTCATGTCCAAAAACACAAGTTCTTTTATAATGAATCTATCATCATTACCACGAAACGCTTGAAACTCAATAATACCAGGCTTGGACTTTACTTGTTGTTCTTCTCCCTTGTCCATTTTGAAGGTCACACGTCTGCTCATTACGAAGTCAGGAGGTCAACTGATTTCCACACCACGGTAGGTACTACTTTTATACCAGGCCGTACAGTTGTTGGCGCGTTGGTGTATATTGGTGTATATTTAACGTGGGCACCGTCCCCAATAGGCCTAACCCCACAAAATGTTGGTTATTGTTTTAAAAACTAACCATTGTCATTTAAGTTTCCATCTTTATATTTTCCTTATTTTCATTTTCATCACTAACACTTGATTCTTCTCCTCCATCTTCCTCTTCTTCCTGTTTTACTGATTTCTTATGTAGTTGAGCGTACTTTTCCAATTGTCTCCACATCTGTACTTCATGAGGAACTCTATTAAATATAGAAGTATCCACAGGTCCGTATAATATAGGTGCGTCCGGTTGTTTGTCCAAAGTGTCTTCCAGATAATCTTTAATAATCGAACTTGAAAACACCAGTTGTCTCAAGTATCTTGTTATAGGTTCAGTAGCACAAGTTAAAATGAAAAACTCCTCTCGATTAAGTTGAATTTTGTTATCATGTCTTGTTGTGTCTCTAAACCGTAGCTGATGATCACCACGTTGTTTAATGATATCAATTTCCACATTTGAATCCAAAAGTCCTACTCTTGTCTTTCTTCCAAACATGTTACTACTTAAATAGCATTCTAGTAGATGCAAATGTTTCATAAACGATTCCCAAGCACTGTCCGTAAACAAAATCATTTTGGGTCCATGAGTTAAAATTACAGTAGGGGAATAATCTGTAGATTTCATAACACCGATTAAAACACTTTTATCCAAACTGGAAGAGATTGGGTAAAATATTCGCAAAAATACCTCACTCAATATGTTTGGAGAAATATTATCTTCAATATCCCTTTTTCTCTTTTGTATAGTCTTTCTTCTTTTACCTTTTTCTTCAACATTATTACTGGCGTGAAGTTGTCCGCAAACGTTTTGTTCACCTCCTTCCTGGTGACCTTGAGGATCTAAAAACTCAGATATCTCCTTCTCAATATCTACCACATTTTCAGGTGTACCACTAGGAGAAGCCATATTGAATACGATGCTACCCATACAACAGTAGGCAACAAACTGATGAGGAGCGGTCTGTACGCTCTGCTTTTATACTCGCGGAATGAAACAAAACCGGTTCTTACAATACATTTTTAACAATTCCAGTTAAAGGTGTGTATGTTACGATTTTATCATGTAGAATTAAACAGTATGCAGTTGTATTAGCCGGTATAGCATCGTTGAATTCCATTTCTATTTTTATATCCACACTTGAAGACTTTACTGATTCATTTTGTTTAGAACAATCGATTACAACTATTGGGTAGGCATCGAAATATTTGTCAGGTGGTAATAAAGGTGTATTTGTTTTACCGTAATATGAACTTTGGAATCTCGCGTACATATCGTACAATATACTGTATTTCTTCTTAGTGAATGACACATTTAAATTGTCGTATGGAAAGAATTGTGAATTTAAATAAACTTTAATATTTTTCAAGTCACAATGATCAAATTGTCCTGCATGTTTAGTAATGGCGTCTCTTCTACCTGTTTGTAAACCAAATATAATATACCTGGCTCGTTCTACATAATTCGATGTTTTAACAGTCCAAGTGTGTCGATCCGTAGTAGGTAAACTGGGATGCTCATGAAATTCCCAACTTCTAAATGGAATAACAATATCACGATCGGCTTTTAATTTTCTTAAAAGTAGCATTCTATGCTCGTCAGCCAATTTAACATGTGGAACTCTCCATACAATTTTGTCTAATTTTAATTTCCATTCTAAAGTCGCATCTGTAGTAGCATCTGCAGCTTTAATAATGTCTTTATCGTTAGAAGATCTCAACAAAACTAATTCTTGTTTAACGTTTAATATTATTTTCCTATAATCTTCAGCAAAACCAAGCAGCAAACGTAATGGAATATGAAAATCAAAATATCCATTTGGATTTGGAGTGATCGTGTCAATCGTAGGTAATACCCATCCGGCAGGTTTAAGTAAATTGGTTTCATTGGGTGTTATAGATGTTAATCCTTTTAAAGTTGTCGTAATACCTACTTTTTTAGTGGAATCAACTGTTACACCTGATATTTCATATCTAATTTCATCAAATAGGAAAGCCATAGGATTATTTATAAATGGAACTGTTGTACCAACAGTAGTACCGTCCTTTTTAGTAACTTGTCCTTCAATATACAAGTAACTTTCACATGGTAGTGTGTAAATGTCTTGATTTTGTATGGGAATACGAATTTCATCGTTATTGTTTAATTTCGATGAAGTGTAAGGGTTGTGGGTGTGATATTCTTTTTCCCATAGGGTCTCGTCGAATGTTGGACCCTGCGCTATATCCAGTATATCCATACTCGGTTAATTTTAATCCAATTCTCTCTAAGAAACGAATGTTCTCGCGTGTTAACTCCTCCACAGCTGAAGAGCTACTAATGCGGTTTCCCGTAGGTTGTTCGCTTTTAAATGTTAAACCCATGGTTTTGTATTAAAGTGTCGATTTTAAATGTAATCTAATCGTAATAGGCTCTTCTCTGAAGTCTACCAAGTTACCGTCTTGATCCAATACGCTCAACACGATGTCTGAAATGAAAGTGGTGTTCAACGGTAGATATACCAGGTTTTGTGGCTTTTCAACAATTTTAAATCCAGGTGGTACACTTGGGTAAAAAGTATGTATGATGTGGGTGTTAGCCCCGTCCCTGTAAGCACCTTGTATAATGTTACAAATTATGTCTATACTATTGACTTTTAATATTGTTACTGTTTTCTTACCGGAATGTGTTACATCTGGTTCTAATACAGGCCCATCTTTGGAAAATCCTAATAAATCACCAATTGAGTTTGGTTGAGTGAAATCTATATAATATTTGGAAGTAATTTCAGCTTTCATCGTATTATTATTACCTTTTAATGTTATATTGTCTTTTCCCATTTTAGTTTGCAAAAATTCATTTATATGATCAATTTCATAAGAACCTGTGGGTAACCTGCACTCTTGTAAGTCTGTAAATTTTCCACTGGCATCCTTTCCCTTATAATAATGCAATATGTTATTTTTACCTTCCGTAACATTGGGAATAGAGTTGTACGTTGTAAAATCCAATAGTGCCGCCTCCCAAAACCTTCCTTTTTGCAAGCGTAACGCTGGAAAAAGGATACTTCGTAAATTGGACGATTTTCCTGTTAATGATACCGTATAGGAAGACATCTCAATAGTGACTGATACTTTTAGCTAGAAATTCCAAACATAAATGGCCGCATATTGAAGTATTATCAGGTTGTTCTCTTTTATAGTTATAATATATGTTTTTAGCAGATTTAAAGTAATTTTGAAGTTCTTTTGGTGGTGGCAAATTACCGAAACTATCAAAATAATATACATTGTTATTTAGTTTCTTATAACAAACCCAATGGGTGCCAGGCCCTTCAGTATTATCCAAATTTACAATTCCAGTCTCATTTTGCCACATTTTCTTTGGTAAACTGTCTTTCATAAACACACCGCGAAAAAATGGTATTTTTAAACAGGAAATATATTTAAATAATTCAATATTGGTTAATGCTTTATGTGGTATGACCAATTGATTTCTTTCATTTAATATGCACGATAAGGTCTTAGGTAAAGACCTGCCCCGTTTTTTACCATTGACCACACGGTGGGCTTCTTCCTGCCTTTTCTTGTAGATCGTCGTCTTCTTTTTATATTTCCTCCATGTTTTCTTGTGGTTGACCTCCTTTTTACTCTCTTTCTCCTCCTTCTTCCACCTCCTACTGCTGTTTTAGCCTTCATACCTGCTGTTACTGCTAAAGCTGCTGCTTTTTCTGCTATGCTAGCGTCACTTGATTTTACTCGTTGCCAAGCTATGTCCGCAAGCTTTTTGTCAGCTATTGATCTATTTTTTGAATCGGCAAACGTGGAATATGCGATATCGTGTTCTTTACAAGCCTGATCTAACTTGTTTATGCCAGGATCGCCTCTTTCCAGTCGTTTTTTCAATTTAGTTCCTGGTCCGCAATACTGATAACCTCCTGGTATATGAAATTCGTATGGTAATGCGTCTATTGCTCTATTTACTATGGATCCTACTGGAATTTGTTTTAAAGCTTTACTTAACAGAGAAACCGCTGTGGACGTGATCCCACCTCCTTTCCTTGCAGTGTCTCGATATGGACTGATGTACTTGAACGTCATTATTGTCCTTTTATAATCGCAATGTGCAACTCATGTGTTAACTCTATGACGAGTTGGAAATAAATGAAGTTGTTTATTGTGTTCTTTTATTAAATATCAATATCACCCCAATTTGATGATCTAAACTGTTGTGTATTAGGGTGAATAAAGTACTTTTTAAAAATTTCCCGTTTAATCCAACCACCTCTCGAGGCTTCATCCCAAATTTTATGACCTGGCCCTCCTCGAAGAATTTCCGGTGTGAAATGATTGTGTAAATCAAATATCGCATTACCTAAAACTTTTACAAGAAAACTAACAGTGACAGCATTATCTACATGTTCAGGGTCTTTAAGGTTTGTTATACGTTTATTATTACAATCATACACTTTACTATCCTTTAATGATGTTGTAATGGTCTGTCCTACAGTTGCAGCATCATTTGCTTCTCTTCCTTGTCCCAAGTCTCTTATCACTCTATTATTACATGTAAACCATCTAAAATATTTATCTGGATCTAGATGTACGGTTTGTGATAAAGCAGCTGCATCATGTTTTTCATAACCCCATCCCATATTTGATAACTTTTTATCCATGCAATCCCAAGCATCATTTTTGTATGTTAATAAATTAAAATTTTCATTACCTTGAACAAATTCATCCCCTTGCTTCGATACTACTTGATCTTGTTTTACAAAAGAGGTTGTTTCTTGTTTTAAGGTTTCCATCATTTGACCCACTGTTGCACCATCTGATGGCGCCGAACCATCTTTAACATTTGCTAAACAATTATTAAAACAATCTATAACCCCTACATCACGTATGATGCAATGATCTTTAATATATTTTAGATTTACAGCATCGTTTTCAGTTTTTGGATAGCCTATATCATTAATAACAAATTTATAAAAAGAAAATCCATCTTTTGTCTTTTCAGGTATCAAAGAATGTAAATAGCGTCTATTTACGCTGTCTTTTGTATCTTTAGGGTCATCTACGTTGGATATACGTTTATTGTTGGCACTATGTACAGCTGACTTGTTGACTACAACTTCATTGAAAAAAATCTCTTGAAATTATCCATTAATTTAGTAATAATTTATTTGTGATCTACATTTTAAGGACTTCTATATCATTCTGCTCATCAAGATTTCCTTTGGAAATGGTAACCCATCAAATTTAATTAGTATTAACACCATTTTTCAAGAAATCTTCATGCTTAACCTCATTCATACCTTCCATTATATCTCAAAATGGTAAACAAAACACTATATTTTTCAACATTTCTTAAAATCTTTGTTTATCTTAGACTGACAACTTTGATATCTAGTGAAATCGATTATACCTTCCCAAACTGTGTATCTCAGGATGAACCTCTAATAAGCTACCTTTTTTATGAACTACAATTGAAAAAATGGAAAATTTGTACAGCTAATTTTAAATTGAAACAAATTAACAACAAAGCAAGAAGAAAGAAACACCTTAGTAATAATTCTAACATAACAAAAGGGATATCCAAAGAAATTCTACTTCTTTTAATCATTTTGATTTTATTATCTGGAGATGTAGAACGGAACCCCGGGCCACAAAATAGTAAAACAGACTTTAAAGGAACCAAAGAAAACCAGTTAGGTGAAATATGTCCTCATTGCTTCAAAAAGGTCAAAAGACTGGAATCCCATTTAAAGGGATCACATCGGGACTGTTTGCCACTACTTGAAAAAAAATTAACCCTTGAAAATTCCCCCGTTTTAATAAAAACACCTTTACTTTCTGATGTAAACAAACAAGAGCTTTGTAACGATGATCTTAAAGTAACTATTTCAAAATTACAAGATGAATTAAGGAAGACATCTCGTGATATGACTAAGTTAAAATCGGAAAATTCTGATTTAAGAACCCTTTTAAATGACTTAATTAATAAAAACCAGATTCTAGAAAGAAAAATAGCACAACTGAAATCTGAGAATAAAATGGTCAGAAATAACTTGGATTTGTTGAAAATAAATAAAAGTGATACAACTAGCAGATGGCTTGATGACAATATCTTACAGGCTTACTTCAATTCTATTTCTAACAGCATTGAGGGACGAACTGATATTTTAATAATTGATCCAATGACAGTACACCTTATTAAACATGGAAAGCAGACTTGCATAGATGAAATATTAGAAAGTCTATCCTACTTTAATAAAAAATATGTGTTTATGACAATAAATGATAGTGAAAATCCAGATGTGGATTACAGTGGTAGTCACTGGAGTCTACTAGTTTGTCAACCTAAGGAAAGAAATGCCTTTTATTTAGACTCCGCTTCAAACACAAACTTGGAATCAGCTAACAGGGTTGCACAAAAGTTACATATTAAGAAAGAAAATGTTAAGATCTTGGAATGTGTACAACAACAAAATGGATTTGAATGTGGAATTAACGTGATAGTAAATATGAGACTAATTTTGTTTGACATAATAAGATACCAAATGGTCAGTTCTTCTTATGATGTTGATTCATTTTTAAGACTTAATTATGATAATACGTTAAATCAACCTTTAGAAGACAGTCTTTCCCAAACCACCGGAAATATTGGTGCAGATTTGAAAATTTCAGACACAACATGCCAGGAAATTCATGAGGAAATCTTACAACCCAACTACTTGTGCACTCATAAAGTTAAAATTTTTGGCGATAGCCATGGGAGAGGTCTGAATGACCTACTGAATGAAAAATTATTTACAAACTATAAAGTTACAAGTTTTATAAAACCGAATGGAAGACTTCATGATGTTACACAAAGTGCTCAGTCTGAGACAAAGAATATGACAAAAAATGACTTTTTAATTATTTTAGGAGGTACCAATGATATAGATGAAAATGTAAGTTTAGATGTAATGATTGAAAAACTCTCTAGAACACTAGAAAGTTCTATAAATACTAACGTAATTGTTTCTAGTATTCCTTTTAGGTATGATTATCCTCATTTAAATAAAAAAATATTAAATATAAATTACAATTTGAGAAAAATTGTTGAGAAGTTTGAACATGCTCATTTTTTAACTCTTAAAGGCATGAATAGAAGATTTTATACGCAACATGGTTTACACTTTAACAAGATTGGTAAAATTCGAATTTCAAATTTAATTAAAGACCTAATGTATAATTCTACGGTAGGAAATAAAATACCAGTAATTATAACAAATCGAAATAATTATTATGTTAATACAAATATTCCAGTTTACAAAATCAAAAAAATAACTATTTTTTAGAGTTAAGACACTTATCAAAAGGAAAAACCTAGTGGTAGTCAGAAAAAAAACCATCCAAAAGAATATATGTCATGAAAACAATTTCAAAATTATTCACCAAAACATTGAAGGATTACAAAACAAATTTGATGTTATAGAGGACTTGATTTCAGAAGAATTCCCAAGCATTCTCTGTTTATCTGAACATCACCTCAAAGATAATCAGTTAAAAACAGTCAAACTATTAAATTTAAAATATGGTACTTCATATTGCAGGGAAAACATGAGAAAAGGGGGAGTCTGTTTATTTGTAAAAAATGATTTAGACTTTTTGAGAATAGATACTTCAGAATTTTGTCTGGACCGTGACTGTGAAGTGATAGCAGGAAAAATTAGCATGTCACCTAAAGACCTTTTGATGGTAGCAATATATCGAAGTCCATCGGGAAATATTGATAATTTTTTTAACAACTTAAACTCATGTTTACAAAAGAATTTCAATTTCAGCAGCAATATTTTAATTGCTGGAGATTTTAATATAGATTGTGCTACAGCTAACCCCAATTCAAAAAGGTTAATTGACTTTATGGCATCATACGGCCTACGTCAAACTATCTTTGCATACACCAGAGAAATAAAAAATTCAAAAACCAGAATTGACAACATATTTACAAATGTAACACATGGTGAAATAACAAGTTATGTTTTAATTACCTGCTTAGCAGATCACCATGCTCAAGTTGCAATTTTAAGGGACACTAAAGGTTGCAAGTCATATCCTAAATATAAATTTTCAACATCATTTAGCGCATCACAAATAGCAAAATTTAAAAATTGTTTATCAAACGAATCTTGGAATTCTTTATATACAACCAACAGTACTGATATTAACGAAAAGTATAATCAATTTATAGATATTGTGAAAAATTATTTTACATCTTCATTTCCTACAAGGAAAATTAAAATAGATAAGAAATCAATTACAGGTAAAATAAAATTATCATGTGAAGCAATTGAACTACGGGAACAGTTGAAAACTCTGTACAAAAGTACTAAAGATTTAGACTCAAATGACCCTCTTAGGAAAACTTATAATAAAATAAAATTGCGTTATCGAAATAAGATTAGAACTGAAAAATCAAGGATGATAACAAATAAAATTAACAATTCAAACAACAAATCAAAAACGATCTGGCAAACTGTAAAAGAATATAATTTACAACAAGGCAAAGAAAAGTCAATAGATTACAGGATTCAGGATTCTTCTGGAAATATAACGAATAATCCAAAAATTATTTCGGATACTTTTAATGAATTTTTTATTAATATAAGCAATGGAATAACAAATAAGATAGACTGCTGCAAATACAAAAATAAAAATTATCCACATTCAATCTACATGAATCCAACTTGTGAGGGAGAGATAATTGAAATTATTCGTTCTTTGAAACCATCAATGGCTTGTGGTTTTGATAACATTTCATCAAAACTCATTAAGGAATGTAGTTATGAACTTGCAGCCCCACTGACATACTTAATAAACTTGTCTTTAACTTCCGGGCAGTTTCCTCAGGAATTGAAGAAGTCAAAAATAATTCCTATTTTCAAAAATGGAACAACTTCTGACTGTAGTAATTTTAGACCAATATCAATTCTACCAAGTTTCAGCAAGATATTTGAAAAAGTTATATTGGAACGACTCAGTAATTATTTAGAAAGATTAGCAATTTTATCAAAACAACAGTTTGGATTTCAGAAGAATAAATCTACAGTCGAAGCCATATTTCAATTGATAAATAATGCTGTAAATTCACTAGACAGAAAAGAAAAATCCTTAGCTGTATTTTTTGATATAAGGAAAGCCTTTGATCTAGTAAACCATGATCTTCTGTTGAACAAAATGGAAAGCATTGGAATAAGAGGAACAGCATTAAATTGGTTTAAGAGTTATCTAAATAACCGAACACAAATTGTTGAAATCCCTTATACTGGTGTGGATGAATGCTCTTATTTCCAACATTCAAAAGAATTAATTATTAAATCTGGAGTACCCCAAGGGTCCATCCTTGGACCGATACTTTTTCTTATTTATATTAATGATATAACTTACGGAAACGATCTAAAGCTTACTCTTTTTGCTGATGATACTTCAGTATTTGTGTCCCAAAACAACAAAGAAAACCTTGAAATTCTCAGCTACACCGTTGTAAATAACCTAATGCAATGGTTCAATGAAAATGGTTTCACTATCAACAGTTCAAAAACTAAAATTATAGAGTTTTCACATAATGCTCAAGAAAACATTAACAATCTCCTTCTGGGTGAAGATGTAGTGGAATCAGAATACGCACTGAAGTTTTTGGGACTAAGTATAGACAACAATTTAAATTTTAGACAACATATTGATAGTCTATGTGCAAAATTAAACAGAAATATTTTTGTTTTGAGAAGACTTTCCAAATTCAATGATTTAAATCTACTATTAACAGTATACTACGGCTTAATTTTTCCTTTTTTACAATATGCCGTCCCAATTTGGGGAAATTCATGTGCTAATATAAAAAATGTTTTTATTTTGCAGAAGAAGGCAATAAGAATTATATTTAAAAAACCAAGAAATTATTCATGCCGCAACATTTTTAAGGAAAATCATATATTAACCTTCCCCAGTATATATATATTAGAAACCCTAAAGTTTGTAAAGAAAAATTTACCTCTTTTTATAGTTCAAAATACACCTTGTTATATTAGGCACAACAACAACCTCAAAATTCCAGTTCATAACACTACTCTATTTGAAAAACATCTTTTGTATAACGGCATAAAAATTTATAATAAACTACCCAAAATTTTAAAAGAAGAACAAGACTTCAAGATTTATAAGAAGAAAATAAAAAATATATTATTACAGAAAACCTATTATAAAATTGAAGATTATTTTGAAGACAAAGCAATCATATAACTTAGTAATTTAAATAAATTAAGAATAACGTAAAATTGTCATATAACTGCCTTGTATCCGATGCAATGTAAATTGTTCAGGAAATAAATTATTATTATTATTATACGTTTTCCCATTGAATTTTAACGTATTTTTTAATTCAGATGACAAATAACCTTTGTTTATCGCATCACCATTTTCATTTGGTTTACCAACGTTGATAATTCTATGATCTTCCGCGTCATATGTGTTATTTTGTAGTTTTAATGTTGGCGATATCTTTTCCTTTAATATTTTTAAGTTTATTGCATCGTTTTCATCCGAAGGATCTTTTATGTTTTTTAACCTTTTATTACTCATATCATAATCTCCATCAGGTGTTTGTGGTAAACCAGCACTTCTTTTTAAATTATTCGCATAATATAACCCATCCGAGGAGTAACGTCCGAACTTGTCAACACTCATGGTGCAACTGAATAGTACTCTAAGGAGTAACGCATTTTTATGAGATTACCCCACGGTTTCGGAGTTCATCCACTAAAGCCACCCATTCGTTTTCCAATCCAGTATGACCCGCTTCTTTAGCTTCATGTATTAGTTTCATTCTATCCACCAATTTATTGATGTTATTATAATAAATCACATTTGTGTTATATAATTTCTTCATTAAACCTGTACCTGTAACGGACTTACTTCTTTTTCTTCGTTCCTGAGCACTTACATCCAAAGTGGATGCCATAAATCTTCGTTTTACAGGTTTTCTTTGTGTTAACGGCATTGTTTGTCTTCTAGTTGGTATTAACTTGGATACAAATTCTTTATATTTTAAAGACTTAGATCTAAAAGGAGGTTGGTCAGGTAAATACTTTCTCCTATATGCATTTGTCTGTTCCAAAATATTTTTATATGCTTCCATGTCTTTTTCTTTCACTAACGATACTGAAGGCTTATTTTCAAATAATAATTCAAATAATCCTTTTGTGCCCTTATATCTTTGATCACCAATGACAATATTATCATGTTCGTCAACGTTTAACGGGCTATTACCTATCATTAAACCGTCTTCTGTTAATCTCGCTCCATAACTATGGTAATTCTTATTAGGAATTGTTCCGAGTAACATTTTTACCATGTATTTCCTTCCTAAAGGTCCTTTGTTATGAATGTTTTCACCCAACAAGCTTATGTTTGACGGACCTTCCCTTGTCTCTTCTTCTTTTTCCTCTTCACTAGCAGTTGATACAACTTCATGTCCTCTTTTGGCTTTTACTTCATATAATTCTTTTATTCCACTATAGTCCGGTGATTCTAGCTCTCTTTCGGGTTCTCCACCGGTAAAACCACTATACGTAGAGGATTCCAGGTCTTCATCACTAAACTCTTCTGATTTTACATTTTCTCTTTCAAACTTCGTAATAGGTGCAATCGCATCTCCTTCCAATACAGGTTTAGCAAATTTTTTGTTTAATTGTTTCAAGGGTTCAGTAATAGGTTTAAAAGTAGATTCAAGGAATTTCTCCCTCTCGCTAATACCTAGTTTCAATGCTCTGTTTTTAGCCCGAATAGAATCACTAAGTGATTTTATTTCTTTTACTAATTTTTCTTGGTTAACCATGTTTGTAGCAAGACGTGTTGTACAACAATGAATGTGTTATACCGCGTTTAATGTATTAATATAAATTTATCAAATCCTATCCTGTATCGACCATTGTTTAGCGGTTGTTCCTTCATAATTGTTAGGAACCCATACTTTTCAGCCCAAGCCTTTCCACACAACTCTTTAAATCGTTCAAATGTCATATCCGCATTTACATGATCAAAATATATATGTTTTAGGTTGGTTTCGTCCTGTTTAAATACAATTAACATGTTTGCATTGTCTCTAATGAGTTGTTTAGGTATTTTGCTGTAAGTTTGGCCAATATAAATGCTATCTATGTTGTTATGTCGACCCATAGCGAAGTAATTCCTTATTGTGTTTTGGTTTTCACAAGATACATCGTCGAATATAAACACGGAGAATGGTTTAGCTTCTTGTGGCTGCATGACACTCTCGCTTGCATTAAACTTTAAATATTTAACTTCAGGCACATTAGTCAGTATCTTTTCCAATAATTGATACTTTGGTTGTTGTAGTGATTTTGAAAATACATATAGATTGTTAAATCGTAATCCTTTAGGGTTTGTAATCAAATTGAATACTACATTAGTTTTTCCACAGTTGGAAGGTCCGGTAACCAGACAACGAACGGTGTTTGGTAACAAATTGCCATGTTTCCCACTATTGAATTCTGAATTATCCACTGTGAGTTCATCTATATTATTAATAGTAAAACTCTCTTTTTGTGGTACTATCTCCATCCTTTGTAATGGTTCAACCTAAAATGATTCTCTATCGTTATATCAAATCCTTTTTAAGTATCCAAGAATCTTCCGTCTTATTAAATCTTAACCATCGTACTTTGACCTTATCTTTTTTCCGTTGCAACACCTTTTCAACTAAATATACATCGCCTACTGTTGATTTTAACATTTCATGTCCATAAAACCCTCCTTCAAGCAATTGTCCTTTATTATCTTTTAAAATATATGTCTCAGGTACTGTAGGTTGTACTTTGAATACAGTAAAAACCTCATTGGTCCAATTTGGCAGGTATCTTTTACTGAATACACCTTTATATTTACTTATTCGCACTTTATCACCCACATTAAATTTTTTAGGCTTTAGTTTTTCAACTTTTGGTTTAGTATTCGTTTTTATACGTTTTAATACAAGGTTTTCATTTTTACTAGTTACTTGGTTTGGTTTCATCCCGATAGTCCTATGAAATTTGTTATTGTAATCGTTTATAAGTTTTGGTAACATATCAATCCATATGTGCGATCCTCTGTTGGAAAACATTTTATACATTGCACTTTTTAAAGTTCTGTTGAATCTTTCGATTATTGAAGCTTTTACCTCTGAATTGGTTGAGTAATGGTTTATATTGTGTTTTTTCATTAAATTTGCAAATTCCTTATTAAAATATTCTTTTCCATCATCTGTTTGTAAATGTTTAATAGTATGTTTGTCTCTTTGTATAGCTGTTTCCATTGCTTTTGTAACACTTTTGCCACTTTTATCTTTTAGTGGTAAAGCATCTGCCATTTTTGAAAAACAGTTAATAACAGTCAATATGTATTTATATCCTTTATTTTGTTTGCTATAAGGAATCATTTCGATTAAATCCGCTTGATATAAATCATTAATTCCTTTTATCACCGTATTTCTTCGTGGAAACTTTCTTCTTGCAGGTTTATGAAGTTCGTTGACAATTTGTTGCTTCAAGTCCTTCATATTGCAGGTTTCAATGTTTGTTGTATCACATGTATAATCACAATGAATGTTGTTTTAAATATTCACATCATTTATATGGGTCAAGGTCATCCAAACTTGTGTAAAAAAAATGGGGAACACGGCGTTGGACTTGCCGTGTTCCCCATTTTTTTACGGAAGGAGAAAGGAATAAGGTCGTAGTTGTAGAAGGACGAAGAATAGGTTACTAGTTGATAGGGTTTAGAGAGTAGTGGCCAAAAGGAAGAGTGTGGATTTTGTCGGGCATAATGTGTCTTTTATCATCCCGAGCTGACAACGCTTTTTTAATTTCGGTGACACTGTAGACTTGATGCTTGAAGCTTCGGATATTGTTGAATGTTGCTGATATCGTAGTATCTTCAAACAAACAAGTCTTGTAGTGGTCAAATGTCACGTGTTTTTTCAAATAAGATGTCTTCACTCCTTTTGCTTTCTTCACTGTCGGTGTGTTGTTCTCGTGGTACATCTTAAATGAATACAATTTCGCCATCAGCGCCACTATTTCTTCTAAAGGCATTCCATTTGCTTCATCTTTGAATTTTCCAATTACTTTTTTATATTTTTCATTAAAATTTGGATGGTTCTTCGGATAGTCAGAAAAATCGAAATCTTCTTTGTATGGAAAAGTCCTTAGGTCTTCATACATGTCCAAAGTCTTTATCCAGTAGATAAACGCGTCCGTATCCATGTATGCGACTCCAATGTTTTCCCTTCCGTAGTGTTTAACCATTTTGTTATAATGGAAATCATACATCAGGGTTTTACTTATATCCAAAATCGACATACCTATGTATAACGGACGGTCCATGACTATTGTTGTTTTCTTCATACTGACAGCGACTAGATTTTCGTTTATAATCATGTATGTTCCGAAATTTGGTTTTTGCACTAATTTTTCCAATTTTCTAGGATCACTCACTAATTTTACATTTTTATGTTTTCTTTTGTTCTCCAAGGTCTTCCCAAAGATGGCGTTGTTCATTAATTTATAAAAGTCCTTTTCAAATGCTGTTGTTGCTGCAGCTCTTCTTGTAGTGTTGGAATCAATGTATGGTTTCAACCAACAAGACTGGGTGAATTCAATTGCTCTATGAATTCTCACTATACGTAGACCCAATTCAAGAGCCTGTTGAACTACCCAGTAGTGAGCCACATAGCGATCTTTATTCTCCAAGGTCATCATCAATTTTGGCCATCTTCCTGTCGGCGAAACTTCAGTCTTGGCTAGGAGAGGCAAGTCGTAGTGATGGTCATGAAGGTGCTCCGGGTATTCAAAATCACAGTCCAAAATATAGCCTTTTGGACCATCCTTTGGAATCTGTGAGATGTCTCCGATGGTGGCCGGGTCGATCCACTTGAAGTCAGCGTAGGGAAGCGGATTTGACATTGCCCAACCATAAAGGTTGTTTGCATCAAAGTAGCCGAGGTAGACCGACGGTTGTTGCTCGTCGAAGCCGGGGATGTACTTGTTGTTGGCTTTGACATGACGTGTTACAGCTTGTGTCAAACCGCCCCGTACACCAGATTCCATCATGAGCACCATATCAATATCCGTTAGAAGTTCCAGTCGACAGTTGGTTGACTTTAGCATAGCTTGCCATGCTAATCCTGGAGATGTGTACGAGTGTAGAGGGTCCAGTCCATAGGCGGAGAAGCAGGTGTTTCTGAATTCTTCCATCACATCGCACAGCAGAGTTACGTCCAATTTTATATAAAAGTCAGAATATTCCCCTAAGGTTTGAATGTTTAGTTGGTTCCAAACATTACATGCATGATTGTAGTCTTCAACGGAGATTTCACTTTCGTTTAATTTGCTGTTGAAGGCTTCAATCGGCGGTAGACTGGTTTCTTCAAATTTTTCTGTAGAAGTTATGTAATCGTAGGGGAACACTCCTTTACGTAATACTAAGTCCAATTTATCTTCAGGTACAATCTTGCTGGTTTCTTTTAGGTCTTCTCTTCGTAGATTCTCAGACAATCTGCTCAAACTAGAAGCCATAAATCTATAAGAGTCTACAAAGCGAAGTTTAATTTTACCTACTGTTTTTGAGAAACTGATATACTTTTCCAATGTTGTAGCAAGAACATCAATTCTACCATTATCTCTTCCTAACTCTGGAATAATGAAGTGGGAGTCGTAGCCGCTAAGATTGTGTAACACGACAGGGATAAAGTGGGGCAGTTTGTAATTTATATTGCATGAATTACAAGCAGCTCCTCTGTACAAAACCTGTCAGGTGATCGTGATCTCTAACTTTTGGATTTTCTTCACTGAAGCTCTTCTCGCATAGATAACATCTTGATGTCAGATTATATTCTTCTTGTTGATTCTCATTCAAAGGTTCCATAGGTACAACATTGCCGTATAAGCGTTGCACCTTTTCAGCAATGTCATACAACAGGTCTACAAAATATTTAGCGGCTTCTTCCCCACGGTAGAGTATTGGAGTGGATGTTAAACCATAGTCTTGCAATTGGTTCTCAGACAAGGTTGATTTCACTAGTAGACAAAAACTGTTGGGTTGATGCAACTGATATTTTGTTCTTCTAGTCACTTCACCGTCCGGCAGCTCCTGTGGTACTAACGTAGATTCAAAATCTGCGTAGATGACCAGTGGAATACGATATTGGTGGATTGTTTTGTTGAATTGGATAAACGCTCGAGATGGTGGTGGCAGACTAACCTTCACTTCATAATTCTCGTTACAGAGTCTTTTATGTTCCGTCATCCATTCAGATCCTCCACGTCTTAGTTCTTTATATGTGAAACAGAAACATCTTTTACACACTGTTAACCTACGTTTATGTTTTGATAATTGATTCCATACCAAGGCTACAAAGTCCTTTATCCATACATAATGGGAAATTTCACCCTTAGTTATCAATAGCAAATCCGTGTGGTTTCTCTGTTCAACTTTTACTACCCGCAAAGGATAAACGTTGTTCGAATCATCCAGACCAAAAACATTGACTGAAACGCCAGGATTTTTCTTTTCAAATTTGCCAATGTCTTTCAAGGTAACTGGATAGGTGAGACCTTGAAAGTTGTAGCGGTGTTCATTTTCGTAATATTCTCTACCAACTCTTTCAGGATGATCTTTAACATACTTGGTTAACATTGCATACTTGAAACATTCATTACCTTCATTTTGCACATTCCTACACGATTTAGTGTTTTGGATTTTCTTTGGTAGAGGGATAAAACTACTACCCCTTAAACCATATCCATGCTTGTGAACCCTTACATCCATACCTTCAATTGATGACAAAGTCCATCCAGATCCTCTTCCTTCATGTTCTTGAAGTTTTGTTATAAGTTCTTCCAAGCATTCTTCAATAATATCATCGATGTTGGAGGTGAAGGTAAGGGTTCGGTTTTTGGTAATGAACGCTCTCAATGCTGTTTCACCATCAGTACTGTTAAACATAGCCTCTAACACCATTCCAAATTTAATAAAATTTAATCTTTGTAGTTCTTCCCTCAAGGTTTGACCAACAAGTTCCTTAGCCTGGGTTATAAATGTTTCCAATTCCAATTGAACATTATTAATTTTGAAATGTGTTACAACTCGTCCTGGCAAGGCCGTGGTGCGCAGTTGTTTCACATCTTCCAGTTCTTCTTCAGTGTCCTCTTCTTCAGTGTCTTCTTCTTCAAAAGGTCTTCTAGCAGTAGATGGTCCAGCACCAGCAAATTGGATCACACTAGGTCTTTTTCTTTGCATTTGCTGTAGATAGCTGTCCCAGTAGTCCGTCTGCTTCTGGTGCTCTTCCAAAAACCGGTCAATTGAGTCTAAGTCTATTTCATCCATGGTAATATCTTCTTTTCTATCTTCGTCTTCATGTAATTCTCTGTGTATGGTGAAAAGATCTTCGTCTTGAAAGATTTCCCCACAAATGTCGCAAAGAGCCATTTCAAACAGTTTGGCTTTGAATGTACACTCTGTGAATGTCCACGCAATAATGAGCAGCGCACTCCACAGGGACCCTTTATATCCGAGGCAGATAGGTGGGGAAAGTGACGTCATATGGAAACAGGTTATCACTCATGTGCTAAATTTAGCCTTTACAAAACCGTTTGTAATACATTTATCAGTAGGCTTGATAAATTGATGATATTTGGTCTAGATTCAATAATTTGTACAAGTTTTTTCAAAGACGTCTGTTTGAGCAAGTTTATGTAGGTCAAGGTCATTTGGAATTATTATTTTGAGCGGGGGATAGAGCACTAAGCAGCATCATTTACTACAAAGTGCTCTATCCCCCGCTCACATTCTTTTTTAACTTT
This sequence comes from Neoaliturus tenellus, assembly GCA_030545055.2. NCBI lineage: Eukaryota > Metazoa > Arthropoda > Insecta > Hemiptera > Cicadellidae > Neoaliturus > Neoaliturus tenellus. Next base: position 78,807,812 of record CM061532.1, read on the forward strand.
TTGTTTAAACTTTTTACAAGGGTGAAACATCACCATCAGAGTCGGAATCATCCTCATCACGGAATAGGCAGCGATGACAATACATAATTCTTCTGGCAACTAACATCCTATCCATTGGACGATGGGGAGTGTCTTGTTCTTGTTCTTCTTCTTCGATTTCCAATTGGAATTCCATTTCCGACTCAGATGACGACTCTAATGTTTAGTAGGCGTGCAAGTCCACTTCATTGTCCGTTGAACCAGCTTCGTCAGAGTCCGTTTCAATATCCATTATCTCTTCCTAATCCTCTTCTTGATCAACCGCAGGTAGTTGGTCCTCTACTTCTATAATTTCTAGAGGTATTACCTCCAGAATAGAGACAATTCTGTTGCGATGGAACACGGTGTTGTCAAGTGGAGCCATGGTATGGAAGTGTTGTATCCATCCAATTTGCTTACCCTTTTTATACCCCCACCAACTATACAATTTATGTGGGTCAAGGTCACGTAAAGATACCCTTTGAGCGGGGGATAGACCACTAAGCAGCATGCTAGTCCATTGCCGCAAAGTGATCTATCCCCCGCTCTGTTCTACAAAACCTCAATCAAGTCCAAGTCCTGTTTAACACATTTTATTCTAATTCCATATCCAATTTAAAAATTTCAATTTCACATGGTTTACATTCCTGATGTATCAAACACTCCAGCTCCCTAAACATATCGTCCAGTTCGTCCAAATTATGATGTCCTACTTTTAACACATGAAGGTGGTTCATGCTTTGCATTGTAGCATGACCATCAACAAACAAGTTTCTTTTCCACGCTAACATAAATTGGCAGTTTTCTTGAAAGATTTTTCTCACCAAACAATCATACACAGCCGTCAACATGTCTCTACAATCTTCATAGTGTACCATCACAGAATACCTGTCCAAGTTAGCACCAAGCAGCGATCCACTCATTGTTTCTAGCGTTCCACTGGAAGGTCCAAAGCAGAATGAAGTCGAGATGTATAGACCCCCTCTTTTATACCAGTTAACCGGTTGTCCTTGCTGTAAAGTGGGTCAAGGTCATCCAATGCTACCCTTTGAGCGGGGGATAGACCACTAAGCAGCATGCTAGTCCATTGCCGCAAAGTAGTCTATCCCCCGCTCTGTATTCTACACACACACACACACACACACACATGTCCCTGTCTTTTCATTACATACCTAATATATATTCACTACCTTCATCGTCACTATCACTCATCACCGTTTCTACAAACTCCACCGGATTAAAGTTAAATTGTTTCAATTGTTCTTTTAAGTTTTCAATTTGTTGGTCCTTTACTTCTAAAACACTGTGAAGGTGTGATATGTAGTCCGCTGCCTCGTTGATGCTTGCCACTCTGGGATCGCCTAACTTCAAGCTGGGGACTACAGCCTGCAGCTTGAAGTACGCCATACGCCTTTCTTGCTCCTGCCGTTGACCAGGACTGAGCAAGCCTTGCCCGTCTTGGCTCACCTCCAGCAAGGTCCGTAGCATTGGAGCTTTGCAGGCGTTTGCCCGAGCAACAGTTATGCTGTGGAATGGTCGAGCAGGTCCACGAGTAGCAGGCAGCACGTTGGCAGCACGCCTTCTTGAAGAAGAAGAGGAAGCCCGAGAAGTTTTGGAGTTGGACGCCATGTTACAGTGCGGTATTCAGCTAAGCGGTACAAAGCAGAATAACCAAACTGCACATTAATACCCGTATATATACACATATCAGTGGTGGGGGTACTAGTTAACCTTGTAAAGTGGGTCAAGGCCATCCAAAAACATTACCAGAACGGGGGATAGATCACTAAGTGGCATGTTAGTCCATTGCCACAGAGTGATCTATCCCCCGCTCTGTATTTCACATTCACGCACACATTCATACATACACACAAGTCCCAGTCCAAGTCTTTACCCACACACCTATCCACTCTCATCCTCACTATCATCACTGTCCAATAGGCTTTCACACTTCTTAATTAGTTTTTCCCATTTACTCCGGATATAAAGTAGCTCCCTGCGAGTATTCTCTAGCATTCTGTCCCTTTGCTCTATGACTTCGTCGTACCACTCGATGATGTTTGGTGGAGTCTGGGTTGATGCGTCCATCGTGGTTGGTTGAGAAGCTCCGCTGCTCCGCAACTCCTTCCTCACAGGACCAAAGCCGGAGAATCGGACACGACTCCTTGACGAAGGCCCCGATCGGATTGGTCCAATGCTCGGGCTGGAGTTGGAGGCAGCCGGGCCAGAGGTAGAGGCTGGGACGTTCATAGCAGACATGGTGGTGTTCAGCTTAACGGTGTAAAGCAGAATGAGAGGACGGTTGATCACCACTCCTATATATACCCATTTTTAGTGGTGGGGATAACACGGGGGGGGGGGGGGGGTTTAAAGAAATTTTGCTTAGTCTTCCCGGTCATCAGTTTTACATACCTTTAGCACACCCATTATTTTGGTTTCTTCTATAACTTTACACACCTCAAACACCCAAGCAAACAGCTCATCTATGTTGTTATAATTAATTTTTGTCCAGTGTTCATACTTATGAGTTTGGTTGTTTATAATACATAGATAAAATGTAGACCCGTCTCGTCTTATACAATACTCAACTTCCATTCTATGCTGGTTTAGCACTTCCCAAGCATTGTGTTGATCTATCAAGAAGTCACCACCTTTGTAATTGTACCGTGACATGTTTACCACGGAGCACAGAAACAGACTGAAGCAAATGAACGGCTCATACAAGCTTAGTAAGAGCGTTAGAGTGGGGGTATCACGTGATACACAACATTAGTTGTAAGGTTAGCACTTTACTTTAAACAGTAATTTATATGGGTCAAGGTCATTCAAACTTTGAAAAATTTTTACCTCCAAACACTTGTAGCAAGCTACAAGTGTTTGGAGGTAAGTTTTTATTTGTTAAAGATTTTTGTAACTTAGTCTTCGCCCTCAAGGACACGGTTTGAGATTGTCCCAGTGACTTTACATCACCGCCAGGTTAAAGTATTATACAAGTCAAGTGTTTTTTTTTTTTTTTTATAACTTGACTTGTATAATACCCCTCTCCCTTACTTTAAGAGGGTTAAGACTAAATTTGGAAACATAATTTGGAAAAAGACTTTTTAAATATTGTCCAACACAGCCTAACAATTTTGTTTTTTTGGTGGGCCCATGTCCTAGTCCATTTCCCACACGGTTTCACATCCTTTCCTTCGTATTAGATAGGCTTTAGGGATGAAAAATTCTCTTTGTACCATCCGAGGTGGTACTTGCATTGTACAAAGGTGGCCGTCACCTTTTACAACGATTTCTACTTTCTTATTACCTGCTCCATATGTCTGACCAATGAAATAATATTTTTCATCAACCTTTAGCCTTCTAATATCCCGCGGTTGCGGACCGTGGGGATGTCTGAACTTGAACGTTTTAGGCTTAATGTACAGAGTATAGGGTTTGAATTGCCGAAATTTGACTGTACTTTTGAGGTGTCGTTGGCAGCGATCCCCTTCTGCACAAGCAAGTTTCTGGCAACACAAAACCCCAAACTTACTAGACATCCAAGCGTAATCGCATTTCTTACCCTTGCCAGCAGGGGCTTTAACGCGTTTACGTTTCTGTGTTGGACTCTTTAGCGGAGTGTCTTGGAGCTTCTCTGAATTAGGCTGGCTAGAAGGGATGGGGCTGGAAGGAGGTAGAAGGGGCAAAGATTGTTCAAGCGGGATGGAGCAAACAATTTTGGGCGGGGTAGGAGAGCGTGTTAGGTCTATGGTGGGAAGATCAGGGGAAAAGATGGATTTACGGGGTGGTTTGGTTGGTGTAGGTGGCATGGGGGATATAGGTGAGGGACATTGGGATGTAGTGTATGAGAGGATTTTCCGGGTTCTGCTGTATGGGGTGATCCTCGACCTAGACGTCTCTTCAAAAGCCGCAGACTCCGATCCTGAGTCCGATAGCAGCGAGAGTGCTGGAGAGGCTACCGGGACTCGACCTGACGACTTGACGGGTTCTCCTGACGATGGCTGTGCACCAGCCTCTTCCACTGTCGCCGGCAATGGCGACAGGCTGGGCATTGAGGCGGGCTGTGGCGGCGGCGGCGGCGGTGGCGGCATCGTCAGGCAGCTCAGGATGTTCGCAGTCATCAGGTATTCCAGGATCGAAGTCGAGGATGATGAGGGTCGAGACGTGTCGGTCGAGGTTGAAGTTGATGGGTAGTTTTTCAGCTTCAGACCCATTTTACCCATTGTAATGAATGAAAAGAATAGATGTAAAGAAAGAAGTGAACTTGTAAAACAAAAGTCTCAAGAGCGAGAGAGAGTACCTGTCCGTATGGGAGCTTGGACCGGAATGAGAAGTGCGTGCAGCCCGGCCGCCTTATATCCCCACCGGGGCTGCCACGCCCAGGATATCAGGGGTGGGGGGGGGGTTCGCACTTTTTGCCGGGGGGGGGTTCGCACTTTTTGCCGGGGGGGGGGGTTCGCACTTTTTAAAAAAATAAGCCCCACTTGAGGCATTTATGTTACCATAGCTGAAGCCTCCCAAGGGACCCAACTATAAACAACTCCAAACTTGTGGGTTACAAATACCTAACTGTTATATTTTTTTAACAGACATTAATGTATTAACTGTGTTAATAAGACCTGACTGTTAAACACTTTGAAAGATTTTACATATTTAGGTCAAGGTCACAAAAAAACTTTAAAAAAATTAAGCCCCACACCCCCTTTGGGGGTGTGAGGCACTTGGGTTGTCATCGCTGTAGCCTCCGAAGAGACCCAACTATGACAACAAGGCAACATCCAATGTCGTGTACCCTTCGCCACGCAAGACTTGTAAACATTTACTGCATTGTCTTTTCAGTAGCTAACAAAGATTCATTTACATAATTTTGTGTTTCCAGAAGGAAACAAACTGAGGACACCCTAGTGGCTTACGTCCTCGTCCGAGTGCAGAGGCCGCCGCAACCTTTTGCATGCCAGCGTACAAACGGACATGCTCCCAAATGCCATCCGCAACCTTTTGCATGCCTGGCAGGAGCCTACCGATAATTAAAATAGGCTTTACACGGGGGCCTACTCCCGTAACCTATCTTTAATATTTTTAATTTACAATGCATTGAATTTTTACAAGTCTTTGTGGGTCAAGGCCACACGGACATTAAAAAATTTCGGCCCCCGTACATCCATGGCGAACCACGAATGTTCGGGGGCCTTGGGGACTAAAAACACAAATAGCTAACAAAAATTCATTTACATAATTTTGAGTTTCCAGAAGGGAAACATACTGAGGACACCCTAATGGCTTACGTCCTCGGTCCGAGTGCAGAGGCCGCCACAACCTTTTGCTTGCCAGCTTACAAACGGACATGCTCCCCAAATGCCATCCGCAACCTTTTGCATGCCTGGCAAGGAGCCTACCAATTATTAAAAGTGGCTTTACACGGGGGCCTACTCCCGTTCCCTGACTTTACAATTTACTTTGAGCATTGAAAAAGCTCAAGGGGGGATTGCTAAAACAAGCGTATACACTTTAGAAACATATAACACACTTACAACACACAATTGAGCTCAACGTAGTCAATGCTGGAACAAGCACATACACATTAAACACATATAACAAACAAGACACAAAGGATAAAAGACACAGGAGACATAGGGTACAAGTAAAACACTCTCATATAAAACAATTCGCAATACCCAAACGCAAGCGCAATATCTTACAACTAATACAAGTCTTAAAGTTAGAGTAGACTTCGCTAAACACTGAAGGCGCCATTCAATGTTTAGTGATGCCTATGGCGGTCCGTCCCGGTCGTTCACGTTCAACGCGCGGGAGCGGACTGCGAGCCGGCTCTGGCCGGACCCCCTTATATCCCCACCGGGGCTGCCACGCCCAGGATATCAGGGGGGGGGGGTTTCGCACTTTTTGTCGGGGGGGGGGGGTTCGCACTTTTTGTCGGGGGGGGGGGCTCGCACTTTTTGTCGGGGGGGGGTTCCACTTTTGTCGGGGGGGGGGGGGGTCGAGGTAAGTTAAGTGGGTCAAGGTCACCCACAACACTTGTACTCTAAGTGTTGGCTATACCCCCACCACAACTGGGTCCCTAGGCTGCACAACACCGCTTCGCCAGTATGTCTCCGGCTTCCATGCGGTGCGCCTCGCTGTTCTCTAGCTCTCTATATGTAAGTAATTTTACAAGTTCTGAATGTAGGTCACTACACTTTGACTCTGGGACGATATCGACTTGTAGTATTTCAGTGTTTTGACTCAAGGTCATCACACTTTAACTCTAGCACATCGGTTATCGTACCAGAGGTGCTCAATAACCTAACTTGTAATGTTTAGGGTGGCGTTTGCACGCCACGTGGTATAGCCATGAGTGTCCAGTCCAAGTTTTAAGTTAAATTAATTTTACTGTAATCTTTTCCATTTCTGCTTCGTTTTGCCAAAGTATAAGGTGTCGCTTAATAAAGTGGTATTTCTCTGAAGTTATAGGAGATTGCAAGGATACAATTAGTTTATTTAGGAGACTCTTCATCTTGGAGCTTAACACAATTTCCACTTTGACTTTGCTTCCTCGGCTCTCACAGCCTAAGCTGTACAGAAATGTTTCTTCTAGTGCCAACTCGGGCCAAGAGAACAGTGTGTTGACTGTAGGACAGCTCATGGTGAAGTGATGCGAAACTCCAGCGTACCACCCTGTGTTGCCACCTCGTAACTATAGTTTTACCCTAAACAAGAGGAAAAATTACCCTAAATTACCCTAAATCTTTTTGAAATTACCCTTAAAATTACCCCAAAGCTTAATTGGCACTTTTAAGTATCAAAAAACTGTTATAAAACATCTAAAACAAGAGAAAGGCAGTTAAATAAACTAAATAATGCTTAAATAAATAAAATCCAACATAATAAAATAATTTTAAAAGTTTTGACCAAATTTAAATGCATTTTTGTGTATAGGGCAACTAAAATACAAACCTTTTCCCCCAATTTGTATTATTTTAAATTTTTATCTTTATCACAGTATTTCTGGCCTGTTCGTGGTTCACCTCATAAATGCCTAGGCTACTCTAATGTTTTTTTCTCTTTGATATAACAAAGGCTACATTATGATTTTTTTTTTAACATTTCTCCTAGTTTTATTATCATTATGTTTTGGCCTAGTTATCATTCTTATATGCTTTCCAACTAACAATTTTAAAGTTACCTAAGTGCAATGTCATTACTGTGCACTCTTAAGGTTTCCTATTTGTTACCGTATTAGGTATCTTACAATTACAATGTTATTCACTTATGTTATTATAACTTATAAGTGTTGTCATTTTATTTCTTCTAGTTAAAATTGCCTAGTTACAATTTTCCAATAACTTACAAATAATACTGAATACTGTTATTATTTTTTAAAAAGGTTAACTGCAAAAAACCTATACTGGTGGGCTGTACTAACATTTTTCGTATTTAAATTTAAAAAAAAAAAATTATTATTTGTTGAACTTTTACTGTTTAGCTTTCACGTTTCTCAATAGTTTTTCATGTTATTTTCAATAAAATGTTGATTATTTGCAACATTTGTAATTTTACCCTAAGATTACCCTAAATTTTCCATTACCCTAAAAATAACCCTAAAGCCAGTAAATTACCCTAAAAAAGGGTAATTACCCTAAAAGTGGCAACACTGGTACCACCTCACCTTCCCCCGCCACTGTGACCTTCCCCCACTCCTGCTGTTTCCCCCACCTCTTTTCCCTTGACTCATGCGCTACAAGCAGTCTCTCAGTATTGTGCGGACTTTTGTGAGGGGAAGCCATGTCGCGGGACGCTTTAGGTAAGAAACTTAGCCGTGTTAAGACTTTATTAGTTGCTCACTGTCCACCACTGAAAGTTAAGAGAGTTTCAACTTTAGCTAAGTGGCGCAAACTGTTGCGCGGACACCCTAAGTTTTATACAAAACAGACTAATGTCAGTTTTACTGATGAGGATTTGTTTAAAATATTGGATGAAATGACTTTTCCTTGCAAAATTCAGTTAGTTACTCCCATTCCTGACAGTTTAGAGTCTTAGTCTCTCAAGCCGATATACCTAGCATACACAGAGCCTGACAGTCAGTCACTCGGTGGCTGTCGTGGGGTGCGCATCGGTGTCGGCGCTCCGTTGTTAAGTTTTCAAGGTCACAGTAATATGAAATTGGGGGTGTTGTGCTAGTTCAAGGTCACCTGAGGGATTACCGATTGCCCATTTAGGCAGAGTCATGTCAGAAACTCGGGTTTAACTTGGCACTTTTGCCGTTTCTCATGTAATATTCGCTCCAAGTGGTCAAGGTCACGGGGACTCGGACTGAAACTCGGAGCGTAGTGCGAGAAACGGCAAAAGTGCCAAAAAATTTTAAGTTTCTGCGTGACCTTGACCTTAGTGGCGTCGGTGACGTCGTTTTGATGACGTAAGGGGTGATGACGTCATCAGCACGTCATTTCTGTGACGTCATGGGTGTGACGTCATCGAAATGACGTCATTAGTGATGACGTCATCGATTGCGTCATCGATGACGTCATCGATGACGTCATCGGTGAGGTCATTGACCTCGATGACGTCATCCCTCAGGTGACCTTGAACTGGGCCAGCATCCTCAATTTCACACTACTCTAGAGTTCCTATAGAAATTTAAGTCATGATAGAAACCATCACGAAAAACACATACCGGAGAGAATTAACTCTACAATGACTACCGAATGACTAAAAAAATAACTGGGATGCCGTGAAACGTGAAACCAACACTATCCTAATTGGGTGACATCACTTCTTGATCTACTTCAGTCCGAAAAGCTACAGTTTTACATAGAAATAAACAAATTCTTGGCACAAATAGGAAAACACATTTAACACAAAACATGTATGTGATCCTGGTATCTGGTTTCTTCTATCCGTGGTCGAGTCAATTTTCGGATCAGGAAATCTGTTAGATAGACCCCTAGCAGTGAAGAATGCCTATACCCAGACCCTCCTTATACTCCAACCCCATCTTAGTTATCCTTATCTAATGTGACTAACATTCTAAATAAACACTACATATACAATATATGGCTTACAATAGTCCCCAACCAACAGAATTAAACAAATTACTACATACTAACAAGTAAAAAGAAACAACCACAAAATAATAAGAATATTGAACCTCGTGGCTTCATGGTAAAACACCAAAGCCAACCTCGCGGTAAACTAGAAAAAAATGTTTGTAGGTTATGAGTCATGAGCTCCCCTCATAATCATAATTACTGTATTGTCAGTTTTCTTTTTAACAACGGCAGATTCTAGGTGTGGATGAAATTTAAGTTTGGTTTTCATGAGGTGCAGTGGCATTTGTAATTCGTGTAGTTTTGGGTATTTCAAGGCTTTGTCATTCCAAATATCAAAATATTTTTCAATGTTTTGAATACTCTCTATAAACATAGGCCTAGGTTTAGATTTTTTGTCCAATATTCCTTGACATTTGTGATTAGATTCAGGTAAAGTAGTTGTGGTATGCTGGGTGTTCGTCTGTGAGTATTTTGTACACTGTCCTTTCTGAGATTATTTTTCTTCACAGAGTGATTCAGACCAGACCACCTGTGCAGTATTTATAGCAAGAGAACGGTTTGAGTTAAAATCGTGAAATGAAGTTTTTTATTACTAAACTGAATATGGGCTATCGGTGTGAAACTGCCAATTTTTTATCCACGCTTTCAATTTTCAACTAATTCATGTGATTTTCAAAGCACTACATAACCTAAAAATTAGTCCTGCGCTTTTTTTGTGTTTGAAACCATCACAACAACTGGAATTTGAATACACTGTGCTGAAGTAAATGAATTATAGCAATTATCATACATAAAAAAACGCTAAAAACAATACTTAGTGTAAAAATATCAACATTGCATTACCTCCCAGTACAGATATGTTGATTCCAAACACAAGCCAATTGCCGATTGAACGTTGTACGTACGTCAAACACAAAGTGTTACCAACAGTAAAAATGTAATACATCCTTAGATATACTTCAATGTATATATTAAAATACATATTTTTAGAAATGTTAATACCGAAAAGAGATTATGAATTAAATATATCATTCAAATGTAATGTGACCTGATCATGAAAAGTTTATTCGAACTCTCACTGTAATTTTAAGAGCTTCAAATTGTGTTTTACTAACCCATGACAGCCATATTTTGTAAGTATATATCGGTCCCTCGTGATATATATAAATATGTATATATATATATCACTATACATATTTTTTGTCGATAATTATTACAGACAGATTAATGAGGGCTTTGATATTATAAGGTATTTTACCAGCCCATATCAGGAATGAAAATTCGTACTTTATGTATGGCCATATACATACCAAGCAGTGAGCTATGTACTTGAAATTGGTCTGCTTCCTCTCCTACACTCTTATTCTACCCAGACTGACCTATGTGTATAGTGCAACCCTCGTTTTAAGGGTTTTATAAGGTCGTTTACAGACCCTTGTTTAGCCTCGAGCGAAAGTTACTATGTATGGCCATATACATACCTTGCAGGAACGTTTGGACCTGAAATCGGTATGCGAGGTCCCTACACTCTTGTGCTATCCAGATATACCCATGTGTATACTGCGACCCTCGTTTTAAGGGTTTTATAAGGTCATTTACAAGGTCATGTTTATTCTTGAACAAAATTTCGTAATTTAGGTGTGGCCTTAAACATACCTAGCAGTGAGCTTTGGACTTGAAATTGGTCTGCTTCCTCTCCTACACTCTTATTCTACCCAGACTGACCTATGTGTATAGTGCAACCCTCGTTTTAAGGGTTTTATAAGGTCGTTTACAGACCCTTGTTTAGCCTCGAGCGAAAGTTACTATGTATGGCCATATACATACCTTGCAGGAACGTTTGGACCTGAAATCGGTATGCTAGGTCCCTACACTCTTGTGCTATCCAGATATACCCATGTGTATACTGCGACCCTCGTTTTAAGGGTTTTATAAGGTCATTTACAAGGTCATGTTTTTTCTTAAACAAAATTTTGTAATTTATGTTTGGCCTTAAACATACCTAGCAGTGAGCTTTTGACTTAAAGTTGGTCTGCTTCCTCTCCTTAACTCTTATTCTACCCAGACTGACCTATGTGTATACTGCGACCCTCGTTTTAAGGGTTTTATAAGGTAGTTTAGAGACCCATGTTTAGCCTCGAGCGAAAGTTTGTATTTATGGCCATATACATACCTTGCAGGAACGTTTGGACCTGAAATCGGTATGCTAAACAATTGTAGTGTGTGGGAGGACAGGAGGGGTGTAGGGGAGAGTGGGAGCCCCATGATGATATAATACAAAATACTTTTCTGACACATAGTACATATGTAATGTTGTACAATGTTACAAGTGAGGCAGTATAATTTAAAGAAAGTAATGAACGGGAAAAACTATAAAAACATTCTTTAGCTATATGTGGTGCGGGTTTTTTCAGTTTTAAATTGGTTTTACACCCTCTTCTGTGATCTCTTGAATTAATTTGAATGATGGTGTCAATAAATAGCTACTTTTACCAATATACCTTTGCAAAATAGTCTATAAGTTACATCAGGGCTGTAGAGATGATGATTGTTTCCCATCAATCGGTAGGGAAAATTAAATACAGAAATCTATTCTAAGAAGTCAATATGTATCTATTATAATTCATGAAACAACAAATGTATAATCATCCTTGTCTGTTTTGTTCTCGGTATTCACTCTTGGGAGTTCCAAAGAGTGAAGAACGTTATGACAAGCGAGGCCAAAGGTGTGGAGAAAGACATCGAAGTGTTACAGCAGGGAAGTGTACAGAACCGACTTTTGTTAATGTATTTTTATAGCTATTTTTTATACATATAAAGAAACTAGGGATCGCCCTCTGGTCGAAATTCGACCAAAGATTCAGTTGATCTTGAGCCAATTACTTTTAAAATGTTTTACAAGTGAAACAGATGTTCTTCCAGATTTGTTAGCATTTCTTATTAAAACAGCTGTCTAACGATTCAATAAACTATTCTTCTCCCATAAGATTAACATTGAAACTTTGAAAGCCTGTAGGGCACAGCCCTGGGGGCCAATGCGAATTAAAATGTGATTCTGCTCATGTAAAGGACGATAACTTTGTAATGGTATGCACGGATTTCTCCTACAATGCATACTAGCTGAAAAAAAGGAGGAAAATAAACATGCTTGCCTATTAATATATAGATTTCTACAGGTTTATAACAATGGAAAATAAACTATAAACAATTAATCCAAATAGTGAATAATCAGCTTCATTTCAAAACCTAACTTTCAATTTAATTCCCACAACAATAATTGTGGCTAAATTATTTACATTATTATTGAGCTGTTTAAACACTATTGAGCAACCGATTATAAACAGTTAGCATGCAGGACTGCGGAGAACATATAAACAAAAGAAGGGCTGTTTCATTCCTTTGATGTTGGAAAATGCCGCTTTTGAGTCAGGCCGGTGACGTAATCAATCTGATGTCCATAAGAATAACATGTACCTGCTGATCAGGCTAGTGACGTTTTGGGTACTAATTTTTTTATCGTTTTACCCGCTAATGAAACAGCCCTTGTCTATTACATTACAGCAGTTTTCCCCAGTCCTGGTTAGCATGCGTTTAATTTCTTAAGAAATATTTTCAGATGTTTTGTGTTTATTACATTGTTTATTATTTTCACTTTTAATTTGTTTTAAATTACATAATTATTGCATATGTCCGATACAGAGATCTATGATCAGGAGAAATTTCCAAGAGTGTATGTAGATGTAGGGTAAATTTTGGAATTTTTTACTTTTAACTGTAGAGAGGAATTGGTGAGTAGTTTTTATTAAAATTTAATAACATGTGTTTTAATAAAATAAATTAAGATTTTATAATTTTTTTCATTTCACTGCCCAATTGTAATCTGTTGCATTTTAAGGCAAAGTCATACATGTCGCTTATCATTGGGGGTAATCGTTGATCAGTATCAGTAGGATTAAGGAAAATATTAGGAGTCAATATATTTTGTGCACACCTGAATTATTGTTTCTGTTTCTTTTTCCCAATCAGGCAATACAAAGTGCCTATAACTGGTTTTTACAAAAATTAAGGGGATGGAGGGGAAAAAATCAAGGAAAGACAACTACTTGAAGAGATGGGTAAGATATAGTATATAACATAAAAAATATAAAAAAAATACAGTTAACAAACCAGTAATGGACTGTTTAAGGACAGAGGGGAGTTTAACATCAACTTTCCGCTACATTATAATAACTACAACAGTTTTAATGGATCAAGTTGCCCCCTGGAAAGTTTTTTTTAGATTATTCTATTAACATTGTCTCCAACATGTACTACTCTTTTATGGACCAATAAAATAAAATCATACACAAGTATGTATTTTCTAGTCCATTAGTCGTACCGATTTCAGGTCCAAACGTGGCTGCAAGGTATATATATGGCCATACATACAAACTTATGCTCGAGGCTTAACACGGGTCTGTAAACAACCTTATAAAACCCTTAAAACGAGGGTAGAAAATGAGAAAATTATTGAAAATAGAGAAAATTATTTACTATGTGAAAAAATTATTTCATTTCTTTTTTTTTAGGGGCAGAAGGCCTTACTTTTATCAAAATTATGATCTACCTTTGGTTTGAGGGAGTCTCAATGATGACTCTGATATTCAGAAAATACTTGTGATTTAATGAGTGAAATTCCAATAATATTCAGAACATCTATCAACTTAACATAATACTTCATAAATCATGAGAAACCAGTAAAGAAAATGATTACAAGTTGTTCAATACCAAAGTACTGCTGGTGGCCACCAGCTGAAAGACATTGATACATACATAACACTAAAGACTAAATTAAATAGATAAACACATACCACAAAATAATACTATATAACTAACACCGTTTTTCTTCTTACATTAATTTGTAGACAATAAGACCAGTAGGTTTAAGCACTGTCCCAAGAGTCCCTGGAGAAGGGGGGGTGGGGGGGTTCCAGTAGAAATTGTTGCACTGATTGATGGGATGAGTGTAGTCACCCACAGTGTCCAGGAAAGTTATTTAGAGTTATTTGGCTGGCCAGCAAAAATAATTAAATAAGTCACCTCAGAAATTTTAGTTTGACTTATCGTTACGTAGAGCTCGGTAGTCCACTATCATCCGAGAAGTGTGATGATGGTCGATAGGTCCAGGTAGGTGTCCTGGATAGGCCCCAGTCCACCGCAAGGTACAGGCCCAGGTCCGGTAAGTGAGTGACCCCAAAGCTCAGCGTGTCACCGACAGGTCCGGGAAATTCCCTATATAAGTTCAGTCCTCGATAATAAAGGAAACCTAATTATATTAAATAAATTCCTAAACAAGGTTATATGCCCTAAAATTCAGATGTTCTCATGGGAATGATTTTATTTTAACATTAAATAATTAATCCCATAAATCCTTCAGTCCAAAAAATTCCTCAAATTGATACAAAACTACATAAAATTATTTTTTACTACCACATTTAATCACAAACTTGTTAATATCAACACTGCAGTTCACTGCTGTTCTTTTAATTGAACCGTATGACATGAAATTTTATAAGTCAAATGATTTACGGTGGTACAGACAATTATTTTCCAAAATATTCAATGACACTAACACATTAAGCTGTATGCCACACTTTAGACAATTTAAGAATGCAAAGTATGACCTTTTAAACAAAATTGATATTTAAAGTAATACTGCTTCAAATCTACATCTGACCATCTGATCCAGGTAATTTTATTTTCTTGACAACATTTTATTTTCTTGAATTTGAGTAAAATTCAATTTTTTGTTTGAATGTCTCTGTTTTCCATGTCTGGATTAATGACAAAAATTACCTACTAACCTAAAGTTAAATTCTTTGACACACAACAAATATTTAAATCTAAATCAATTATTACCATGGGTAGGATGAGTTCTTTGGCATCATTTAAGCATCCAACAACTAAATAGGGCCTAACAAAATTATTTACACTGAGACAATATATTATTAAAACTTAAATCAATAAAATGTTGGAATGTAGAACCATTTAATCACAATGGAATATTGATCAGAACAAAATAATGTGCTTTACTGAGAGTCAAAATTTATTACCGTACATTTAAACTAAAATCCTTAAAATTGATGAAACAATTAATAAATTATTTTCATACAGGACAAAGACAGTAGATCACTAATTGTTGTACAGCCTGATAATAAAATTTAAGAAATATTGGTAATTTATTTTCTAACTTAATAAATTACCACAACAGTTATATTATTTTTAAATAAAATGTAATAATTCAAATTGAAACAATGTGACTCTTAATGTTATCCAGGTTAAACGTGAAAATTTTCCACGTGGTTTATTACTGTAAAGTGCACGTTTTCTTTCAGAATTTAATAAAACTGGAACAGGCCTATCTCTCTTCAAAAGTTACAAAATTAAATTCAACAATACTTATAGCTAAAATCAATTATTTTATATTACATAATCAGAAATTCTCATAACGAACCAATCATGAATAACTCCCACGGCAATCATCTTGCACTTTTAAAATTAATATTTTAGATTTGGGATTTTTAAATTTCAATTTCTCAAAGAAGTTGAAAATTTGCAAAATTTAATTATTCTGCCTTACCTCTAAAAATCAGCAATTTGTTAAATTCCTCAGGATGAGCAGAGGGAGTCGGCAGATCTTTCCTCGAAGAAGGCACAGCAAAGACAAATCGGTGTCGGGCGGCAGGGTAAATCCTGTACTTGGGCCGGCAACTTTCTCTGTACAAAGATCAACTAGGGACCTTGCCGCTTGGTCTCGGCACTAACGGTATTTCCTAAACGCCTTCAAGGCTGTGAGGCAAGTTGTAATACATTTAAGTTCGGCGGGGGTTTGGTCTCTTGCAGGAGCGCCACTGCAAGGGTAATTCTCGCTGGTTGATCCGGCCAGTGTACCAAAAGTGGCCGTCCGAAACTTGGAATGCTACAAGTTGAATTGAATTGTTTGAATTTCCCCACAACAGTGTGCCATAACTGAGTATAGAATGAATGTACTATACCTTTAAGCCCAAACTTTCGCTCGAGGCTAAACACGGGTCTCTAAACTACCTTATAAAACCCTTAAAACGAGGGTCGCAGTATACACATGGGTATATCTGGATAGCACAAGAGTGTAGGGACCTAGCATACCGATTTCAGGTCCATACGTAACTGCAAGGTATGTATATGGCCATAAATACAAACTTTCGCTCGAGGCTAAACATGGGTCTCTAAACTACCTTATAAAACCCTTAAAACGAGGGTCGCAGTATACACATAGGTCAGTCTGGGTAGAATAAGAGTTAAGGAGAGGAAGCAGACCAACTTTAAGTCAAAAGCTCACTGCTAGGTATGTTTAAGGCCAAACATAAATTACAAAATTTTGTTTAAGAAAAAACATGACCTTGTAAATGACCTTATAAAACCCTTAAAACGAGGGTCGCAGTATACACATGGGTATATCTGGATAGCACAACAGTGTAGGGACCTAGCATACCGATTTCAGGTCAATACGTAACTGCAAGGTATGTATATGGCCATACATACAAACTTTCGCTCGAGGCTAAACACGGGTCTATAAACGACCTTATAAAACCCTTAAAACGAGGGTCGCAGTATACACATAGGTCAGTCTGGGTAGAATAAGAGTGTAGGAGAGGAAGCAGACCAATTTCAAGTCCAAAGCTCACTGTTAGGTATGTTTAAGGCCACACCTAAATTACCAAATTTTGTTCAAGACTAAACATGTTCTGTAAATGACCTTATAAAACCATTAAAACGAGGGTCGCAGTATACACATGGGTATATCTGGATAGCACAACAGTGTAGGGACCTAGCATACCGATTTCAGGTCCAAACGTAACTGCAAGGTATGTATATGGCCATACATACAAACTTTCGCTCGAGGCTAAACACCGGTCTGTAAACGACCTTATAAAACCCTTAAAACGAGGGTCGCAGTATACACATAGGTCAGTCTGGGTAGAATAAGAGTGAAGGAGAGGAAGCAGACCAACTTTAAGTCCAAAGCTCACTGCTAGGTATGTTTAAGGCCACACCTAAATTACAAAATTTTGTTTAAGAAAACACATGACCTTGTAAATGACCTTATAAAACCCTTAAAACGAGGGTCGCAGTATACACATGGGTCAGTCTGGGTAGAATAAGAGTGTAGGAGAGGAAGCAGACCAATTTCAAGTCCAAAGCTCACTGCTAGGTATGTTTAACGCCACACCTAAAGTACGAAATTTCTTTCCTGATATGGGTTGGTAAAATACCTTTTAATACCCTTAAAACGAGGGTCGCAGTATACACATAGGTATTTCGGGGTAAAATAAGAGTGTAGGAGAGCAAGCATACCAATTTCAAGTACATAGCTCACTGCTTGGTATGTATATGGCCATACATAACGTACGAAATTGTATTCAAGACAAAACATGGGTTTGTAAACCACCTTATAAAACCCTTAAAACGAGGGTCGCAGTATACACATGGGTATATCTGGATAGCACAAGAGTGTAGGGACCTAGCATACCGATTTCAGGTCCATACGTAACTGCAAGGTATGTATATGGCCATAAATACAAACTTTCGCTCGAGGCTAAACATGGGTCTCTAAACTACCTTATAAAACCCTTAAAACGAGGGTCGCAGTATACACATAGGTCAGTCTGGGTAGAATAAGAGTGTAGGAGAGGAAGCAGACCAATTTCAAGTCCAAAGCTCACTGCTATCCAGACAGCAAGGAAGCGTTCTGCAAATATTCACTTGGTTTGCTATTCGGTTGCAGTGAAAATTTCCACTGTAGGTTCAATGATAACTATTCAAAAGCTCTTCTACACAAATAAGCGAAGAAAGTGATCAGATCACATAAGCAAGTTTTTTCTGCAACTGGAAGTTTATTGTTGTGAGACTACCTGCCTCGACCCTTATTAATTCCGCCTGGTCGCCCCAGGGCCGCACTAATTCGAATGCGTTCGTGCGGAAATATGCTCTGAAAACGATATGAAAACGATTTCATCCATGCAATGCAAATATTGGATGTCAATTATCAGAATATTTTTTGAAAGTTTTCTACGTTGGTAGGACGGCTAGCTTTTGTTGCAAGGTTACAGGGCCAGGGAATGATCTAATTTCACTGGCGCATTCACTACTTCAATCGAAGGCTAAGTGAATTTGCCACAATGGTAAGAGATAAATTTTTCATTAAAAAAACCTCTTCTAAGAAAAATGTTTTAATGCCTTTATGAGGACCAATGAAAGAAATACCACATAAATTAAATACTCATCAAGCCATTTTATAAACAATAAACTAGTATCCAATTAAATCAAAACTCTGAGGGAGACCTAGCCTATATTTGTTATGATTAAATTTTACACCAGCCACTTTTGGTGATTGTATAACACCCCCGCCGCAGCAGACCTGCGTACTTAGAGAATTTCAAATTTAATTAAAAATGTTCTTCATGGGGTTAGGTGGAGTGTCGGTTTACCTTACAGTATATGTGCTTTGTAAGTAAATTGTTAAGTTAAACCTTACCTTGTGGTACATACCAAATTTTATCAAGCTATGGTATCCTTCCCATTTCGCCCGTAAACCATATGGGGCTGATTACGTAAGTTTGCCGCCATCTCGGCTTTGTAAGCAAATATAAGTTAAACCCTCCTAATTAATGCACATACCAAATTTTATCAAGATATGTTAAATAAGCAACATATAATACTAAATTGTTTATTTTTTGAGCTTTTTAAAACCTTTATTGAAGAGCAAACCTACATGAAACTTAAAATAATTTTCTTTTCAAAAGGTCATCTCAACTGTAACAATAGGTAGGTAATTTGCTTAAACCACTATCAGACCTACGCAGGTTCAGAATAAGTTACACTATCAATTTAATTGTTAATACCACTGTATTTTCGTGTGTGCTCACTAAGAGCAAAAGTGAACTAGACCTACAGATTAGTTTTTTTTTCTATCAACAATGTCACCAAACTTCTTGATTTAGTATGAGCTCATTTTTATCTGGTTAAAATATTGTTCCACTTACTTAATTTTTTAACAGATGGATAAAAATGAGCTCATATTAAATGAAGAAGGTTGGTGACATTGTTGATAGAAAAAAGGTAATCTGTAGGTCTACTTCATTTTTACTCTTAGTGAGCACAAACGAAAATACAATGGTATTAACAATTAAATTGACAGTGTATTCTGAACCTGTGTAGGTCTGAAAGCGGTTTAAGCAAATTACTTACACATTGTTACAGTTTTGAGATGACCTTTTGAAAAGAAAAAAATGTTTATTTTCCTATGCAGTACGTTTGCACCAAACAAAAGGGGTAGAACCTGTTGACTGGGGTGGCCCAGCCCCTCGGCCTTTCCTTAACGACATTCTTGGAATTGGCATAATGCCGCTCACACAAAGGAGATTCTCAACTACAGAATATGGAGTGCGCTCTACCTCGGCGTCAAAATCGTCGAGCAAGATTGTAAACTGCCGCTAGTCGCGGAATGTCACATTTTGGAAAATATGATGGCTGATTTTAAATATTGTTAGACTACTTTCATGATTTTTTTGTTTTTGTTCAAAATCGATCGGTGGTCTAATGACCATGTTTATTTTTAAATTGTAGAACTTTCGCGTCTCCCTTCTTGCATCGTTATCTTTAAACATTTTTCGAACATAATTGTAGATTCTTGTTCTTAAGATTATATTCTACCCACGTACTTTTTTTATCTAAAATTTAGTAAAGTTAGATACGCCAGAACTATGACTCACAGCGCTTCAACTAAAATAAATAAAAAATAATCTATTACAGGAATGTAATTTAATTTGCTGTCTTCTGATGGGGTTGTATACTAAAGGTAAATTATTTCTTAACGTGTAACATTATTACAATAACAACCTTATATGAGTTAAATTTAAAATAACTATAATCTGAAGTAGTAATAACCTTATGATTAATGCATTCCTTACCACAATGTTTAGAATATGGTGCTAGTTACTTTACTAAAGTTAAATTCCATTCAACCTTAAAAATAGTGTATCGACAACCTTAGAGTTTTTTCAGTGCTCAAACGGTAAAATTTGTAATTAAATAAGAAAATAGTTGGGTTTACAAAAGTAATTTCTCGTATACAGTGTATTAATAAGGTGGAAAGTGTGATATGATTATTTTTTAAGTGCGTGAATACCGTACAACAGTTATTTGTGCACCAACATTTTCGAAGCCCTGGAAATGTTTTAATTCCATTAAAACAATATGTATATCGATTCGAGGGCATTTGTGTGCCCTCCGGTACTTTTACAATTGTTTAATATTATTTATTAATATCATTGATTAGTTATGATATCATTACGTTAAGAGTACCTAGTACGTTATACGAGATAGTATGAGTAGTATTTGCAAGAATTTATTTAAAGAATATATCTCTATGTGATACAAACGTTTTATTTGTTGAATAGGCCTGTTTATTTTTTGTTCCGTTTGTTGTTACTCAACTCAATCAATACTTTTACAGTTAAAAATTATTGAAATTAATTACTTTTGCAATTCTCATGTTCGTTATTTTGAGGTGAGTTGCGTTCACACTGTTTCGACGAACATATTCTGCTGAACTTTTGTTGTTTGTTGGTATTCATTTTTAACATGTATAGTGAAGTTAGCAATAGAAACGTGTAATTTTCCCACAATATTAAGTATATAGTCTTATTTAAATTGATGTGTTTTTAAGACTTCAGTCTAAATAACCGAAAATAGTGGTTTATTTATAACAAATCTATCTATATATTGATAGGCAAGCATGTTTCGTTTCCTCCTTTTTTCTCAGCTTGTGTGCATGTTATGAAAAATCCACGCATATTGTTAGAATTGTAGATGAGCAGAATCCCATTCTAATTCACGTCGGACTCCAGGGCTACGCCCTACAGGCTTTCAAAGTTCCAGTGTTAAATCTTATGGAGGAAGGAGAATTCAAGAAATCTAGAAGAATCATTAGACAGCTGTTGTAAAAACAACTGATAGAAAAACAGGAAGAAAAGGTGTTTCAATTACAAAATGTTTTAAAATTATTTTGTTTAGATCAAGTAACTGAAATTTTGGTGGAAGTTCGACCAGGAGACGATTTCTAGTACTTATTTAATAGGCCTCCGCTAAGGGTTTTTTGTTATATAGAACTCCTCCTACAATGCTCAACCGATTTTCATGTTTTTGGCGTCGTTGGATAGGGATTGGTCTGTAGTTGTTTCCGCTAAAAACTGATGAGAATCGGACTTAAAATAAGGGCGCTATAAACAAATTAAATTTTCCCATTTAAATAACATTATTGAGATTGGTTTGAGCATTTTAAACATCTGTTAACATACAGATGTAGTTTTTGGTGATCACTGATATTCTCAATATTGGATATTGGTTGAATTTCATTCATTTAGAACTAAATGGAACTTTTGTAGTGTATTAAAATAAAGCGCTCGATGTCATGCAACACGTGCACTAGTAAGTACCGTACCAAAATTGACTTTATGTGATATTGCATTATTATTTTAAATTCTTTTTTCTCGAGTAGAAAATTAAGTTTACAATGCCAACAACAAACTTACAGTTAAACGTTTAAAAGTATTTAATGTTATTTTGATGAGCTTTCTTTGTTATTTCGATATACCATATAATGACAACCCAACATAAATTGCAAAAAACCAAAATTTCAGTTTCCAAACTTATTTTAAAACCAAAGACGATTTTGTCTAGGGGTGTATCCTGTTTATGAATTTATTTTTTGGACAAAAATAAACTAAAATCCAAATTTAAAGAAAATACCTAACAGCTAGAATTTAGGTCAAAATCAAATACATTGCAACAGACACGTATTATACTAGAATATTTGGTAAATTAACACCGTATGTTCCAATTAAAGTTTTCTTATTATTAGCGAAATTGGGTTTTTTTTTCATGAATTAAAGTTGTTATTTGTCCACAAGCTTAACCCGCAAAATCTTTTCTACGGATCACCACACTTGTCTGAATTCGACCAAAAATTTTGTTGACCTGTTTGTACAGAATTTTTTTTTAATATTTTATAACTAAAACGGCCGTTCATTCGTCCTGATTTAAAAGCATTTGTTATTACAATACCTGAGTTGGTTTTTGCTAGTAGGCCCTACACCTTTCTAACAGCATGCGGGGATTTCTTCTAACACAAAAGTTGGGAAAAAAGGAGAAATAGAATGAATAATGAATAAATAAAACTAGCTAAAAACACTAGCATAACTGATAGAACTACTAAAATGTCAACAGGATCAAATTAAAAGCGGCGCATTGTTCTGCTCATCAGGCACCCCAATAGTCATTATCGTCAGTTAATTCAATAAACGTGGATGGTGAAGAGCTTTTTTGACCATTCCATGTGAACTTATTGATAATTTTTCTATCTTTTGTGAAAAAATATTTTGTTTTTATTCACGCAGTTAAGAAATTATGAAAAGATATACAGTAAATTTCATTGCATAATACACTTTTTTCTTATTGTTATAGATATCATTCCTTCAGTTACGGTAATTCTATTTTTTTACCGTCTAAAAATTAATTGATGTAAAGACGCGTAAAATAAAACTAAACCCCTTAGCCGTGGATTGTTTTCCAATCAAACGAACAATTAATTATTTAATTAGTTGAAATCAAACGCCGCGCGCCGCGCCATGACGTCACATCACTGGAAGATCTGTCGACTCGTCGACTCCCTCGACTGTTGTTTACTTCGGGTTCGGGGGTCGGTGTCCCGCCGTCCCGCCATTTTCCGTTGGGCCCTGCCCTGGCCGTGTGTTTCTGTGTTTGATTTTTGATTTGATTGTGGTTTGTTTTGTTACTTGGGTGGTTGTGAGACGTCTCTACTCATATTGAAGGTGAGTTTGCTGATTTACTGATTCTTTTTAATTAGCTTTAAGATAAATGAAGTTTTGAAGAAGTTGTTAGTCTTTCAATATCAGCGATTAAAACACTTAATTCTTAACCAAGAATTTGAAAGATTTCTAACCTCAATCAGCGTATTCCGTGGAATGCATGGTCTTTTAATCTTTTATTGTTTTTGTAAATTCATAATACCACTAATAGTAACAGACATCAACTTAAAATGTTAAGTGATTATTAAGAATAGCCTACTTAGCCTTTTGAATTGCTTTTCAATTGTTTAACATAAGTTATTAGGCTAGTAGGCTAACTTATTTGGCATTCATAGGCCCTACAAAATGTCCAAGCTTAAGTTAAATTACTCGTAACCTGTCCGGTTTTTGTAGGTCTGTTTTCATAAATTAAACTACCTATTGTGTTGAAGATGTGTATTCTCAAAATATGTGACACGATTTTCACCCCTGTAGTGGTTACGGTCTCTGAGACCAATAAAAATTTCCAGTCTTAATTAGCTGATAGGTTGTATTCGCTGTTGCTCGAGTCATGCAACAAACTCCATTGGGTGTGCCTTCAGCTGCCACAGTGTAGGGTAATTTTGAGATTAGGTACGTTCGACAGGGTTACCACATAGTTTATTCTTACTTCTTCCATATTGTTATAAAATTGTAATTTAACTTAAGTTAGCCTAAATTGTTTAAAATGTTTAAGTTAATCTAGAACTAAAAAGTAACACTACATTTAATTTACTTTTACTCTAATGAAACAGTTTGTAGTCTGATATTCCTTTTGGTTAGACGTCACTGCCAGAGAACGCGTAATGGTTTTTATTAGCAGCATATTGAGTTAGAGAGTGAGGTTATGTTTTAGCAGATATGCTGTCGACTTTCCATTTGCTCAGGCTTGAGTTTGATCAAGGCGACCATTAGTTTCTGGATATAATTTGATCAGTTGTTTGTACCTAAGAGTAAAGTAGGCCTAGTCTTTTAAAGTAAAAATGGTTTTGAAAGTGACTAAGCCTCGACTTTGAAACTAACTTAAATTTCATCATCAAATACTAACTAATAATATTTTTCAACGATTTTTACCTTACTGTACTTTTAGGGATTTGCGTAGTTATCACTAAGTATGTTATGTAATAAATTATGTGCTCTTGACATTTAACATTTTTCTCATATGTAAAATGTATGTACCAAATATTTTTTTGGTACCGTACTTATTAGAAAGTGATATAAAAAATAAACAACACAATTAAACCTACTTATTTTTTAGGGCTAAGACCGTCTTATTAAAAAATTTACAAAATTTAATATAAACGTTACAAAAATATTAAATTAAATTGGAAAAAATTGCACCTTATTTAGTGTTGTAAGAATAATTTTATTGTTTGAAAAAAAATAGATCTATATAATCATAAATTTTTTTGTTCCCCACGCTGTGATATTTAATTGGTAGGTGGGGGGGAGGGATGTCAGAAATTTAGATTTTTGTGATTCATAAAAAATTTGATTGATCCGACCGATATATCTATCATATCAACTATAGATTCATTCTATTGTTAGCGGTACCTAAATAACAAAGTCAATCACCCCTTTAACTAATTATCCCTATTTTTGTTTTTAGCTTCTTATTCCCACATCTAAATCCAAAAACAAGTATAACCTAACTTAACTTATGTCAAAAAAATCAAAACACTACTAATCATAAAGACAAATTAACAAAATAACATGTCAGTAGAACCTTGATAGTTCAACACTTTATGGACTTAGAGAGTGTCTAAGTATCAAAATGTCGAACTATAGGGAGTGTCAAACTATCGAAAGTCGAACTATTGAGGTTCTAT
Source organism: Neoaliturus tenellus (assembly GCA_030545055.2). Classification (NCBI taxonomy): domain Eukaryota; kingdom Metazoa; phylum Arthropoda; class Insecta; order Hemiptera; family Cicadellidae; genus Neoaliturus; species Neoaliturus tenellus. The sequence continues at coordinate 78,832,628 of CM061532.1, forward strand.
TGTAGCTTATAAGAAAAATAATTACCTATGTTGCTATGTATCCTACTTAAATGTGGTATACTTTCTTGGGCTTGGGCATTCTTCATATTAATGGAGATTAGTTTAGGTTATACAATGGATAGTTAGATTAGTTTGTCAAGCTAAATAATTTTTTTATTTTACATTAATTTTCGATACGATATCGATCAGTAGAATTTAAATCAGCGAACTTTAAATAGATGTTTTGTATTTTTTCTATCTTCCAATTTAAAAACCATTTGGTTGAGTATGTAAACTCGCCACCATATGGGTTTTATTTAAGTATAAGTTAAACCCTACCTAGTAAAAGTACATGGTACCAAGTATCATGAAGTTATTATATTCTTTTCATTTTCCCCATAAACCCTATGGGGGTGACGTACGTATGTTTGCTGTCATTTGGGGTTTGTAAGCAAAAAAGTTCCCTTCCTAATGGATGTACTCATGAAATTGTATCAAGATATGTCAATAAATAAGCAAGATAGAAGATTTAGTTGATTTCCCATATAATACAAGGAAACATTTTTTTAAAATTTCTCCCTAACCATTTAAGCTAGGCCTAACATAAAAATTCAAAATACCAAATTGTTTATTTTTTGAGCTCTTTTAGATGGTTTATGTTCAAATTGTTGTGTTTTAAAAATTGAAGCCAAAAAGTGCAAAAACCCCATTTTGACCCTTTTGAAACCCCCCCCCCCCCCACCATGGTCGGTTCGCGAACACATTCAAGTATACGCTGGTCTACTTTCCTGTACCAAATTTTATGAAAATCAAAGGTTCCGTTCAAAAGTTATTGTGTTCATGGCACACACATACAAATATGGCTTCTAGAGACCTCAAAACAAAAAAGTATCAAAGTTCCGGGCTTAGGTCTTACCGTGACAACTACCGTAATAGCGAATAGGGAAATTCGCTAAAAATAAAATAGTGTAAGCTTTTAGATAAACAATAGGCCCTAACTCTCATGTTCAATGTTCACAGGTTACATATCCAAACACTGTAAGGAACAAAGGAGTTGCTGGAGAGCAACAACTCGGGGTGCTTGTTAATTGCAAAGCGTTTAATGTAAGTAAAATAATTTATTTATATATTCCAAACGGATACACTATTGATATACAATTATTGAACAGTCTAGAAATCCCTCTTATTTAACTCTAGTTGACATGTTTGACTTAAAGAAGCAAAACTAAAAGATTGCAAAACTTAGAAACGTGAAATTTTTCCAGCGAAATCTTTCTTTAGTTGGAAATTAAAATTAATTGAATATACATTTTAAACTATACAAAGTAATTTCTGTGGAGGATTGATTATTCAAACTACTTTTGATGGGAGGTGTTTTGGATAGTAAAACATGGAAATTATTTACAATTTGGGACTACTAAACAGTTCATTGACTGTTTTTAAACTTAAATATTTCTTAAGGATCTAGAGGCTTTGATAAACAAGAGCTCTAAAAAAAAAAAATGGTAGTTACAGTGGAAACACATTTCTTAGTAGTCTATTTTGTAGACACTTTTGTTATAGTTTTTTTAAATACTGTACACTGAATTGGTAAGCCATTCAGGGGTTTGGATAATTGACATTTGGATAAATCGACACTTAACTGCAGGGCCTGATACCAATTTGAGAATTAAAAAAAAGTGATGAAATCAGAGAAATATAAGTTAATTGCTGAAGATTGATTAGAAAACAAATTTGGACACCTAATAAAATTGTTCGCTTAATAGTATATTACAATCTTTTGAAATTTTTTATTTCAGCTTCAGTGATGGAAATTCATTACAAGTCAACAGAGGATGCATTCAACACACAGACCCTCCTACAGCTGGTGAATCATCTGCTTTGCTATACCTAAAGTAAGTAATAGCACATTTTATCCCATCTCTCAAAAGTTCTTTCCTTGAATGTTTTTGGTATCTATAATTTACAAGTTAAGTCTCTGGTCTACCCCTGGCGCGCCACCCAAACGCAAGGGGTTTTGAGAATCATGTTATCTCCTGCTACATTGGACTCGTGTTATCTCCTGCTACATTCGAATTTTGTTAACTTCTGCTACATTCAGCTATAAATAAGGTGCCATATAAATGTTTTTTATCAGCCAAAAATAATGTTCTTGATAACAAGTAACATTTTCTAGCCTCTGTGAATTGCCCATGATACTTAATGTTAACCCTCCATTGAGCGCAAGCGGAGATTGCCTCCGCAATCAGGAAAAATGGAAAAAAAGCATTCTTTTTAATGGTGTTAATGGTGACTTTAAATTATTGTAAATGGCTATGTCCGTTGGCAGAACAAATAAAAATAGTTTGTACATTTGAAAAACTTTATTAAATAACTACAAAAGTCAACAAAATATCCTCTAAACTAAAAATAATAAGATTAGATATGTTTTAATATTAGTAATTTACGTATTTTATAATCCGTTAATTACATAATTATGCGTTATATGCGCTTAATCCGAAAATTCGCTAATCCGAACAGGATCTGGTCCCAATTAGTTCGGATTAGCACAACTCAACTGTAGTTCATTTCCTCTATCATCATAACTCATAATTTGTAAAATCAAAACTTTGATTGTAAAAACTAGTTGTGAATCTAAGCACTGTTAGCGCTAGTGTAGTTCCCTCTTTCTGGGCCTTATACAAACTGAGTGTCGTTACAACGATTACCCTACATGAAAAATGTGTTATAAGATTAAGTGGAGTAAATTCACATGAAAAGAATTAACATATTTCCATTTCCTTAAGTTAATACACTTTAAATCAGTAAGATAGGCCTAAAGAAGTTACTGTTATTAAAGTAGTAAAATTATTTTCAATTTTTAGTAAATTGACAAAGTGCCGCCCCTAAAATTTAGCCGCTGTAGGTTCCAGCCTTTTCAGCCATATTTAGAAAAATGGCCCTGAGTAAATTATCACAGTGTTTTCAATATCTGGAAACAAATATAAGCAGATATTTTGTGATGAAGTATTAGCTAATATTTTTTGGTGGTTGCAGCTGCAGTATTGAAGATAAACCCAAATTCTACGGAATCATGCGTAAAGAAACATCTTCGGATGGTTTTTTTAAACCAGGAAAAGACCCGGATCATTCGAAAGTAAGTTGATTTTTACTAAACAGTTTAACAGTTTTTACATATGTGCATGGATTATTCTACATATCAAAGGAATATTTTTAATTCAAACAATAATTTGATGGCTCCATTATTTTCTTTATTGCGGCTTAACACTTTGGTTTTCATTTTTGTCATATTACCTACTTAAATTTCCCTTGCTCAGAAGAGTATGGGAGTGTAGGTAATTTTTTTGGTTCAGTGTAGCATAGCTTTTAATGCTCATGTTAAAGTTCAGTCAAGATTTTGGAAGACCCACTTTTTGCTCATAACTTGGCTTTTTGAATGATGGGGTACGCAATGGGGTATTTGCTGTACCCACATATTTTAATAATGATAATATTTGAAAACTTTAATGAATTGTATTTTATTATTGTCATGTGCTATGATTATTTTTCTATAGCTGTAACATAAATTACTATAGAGTTGTGAGATAAAAGAAATGGTCTACTTTTTTAGGATATCATGAAGTCCTATTTTATTTGGTTCACTGTGATTCACAAAAGTTGGATAGATTAAAATTTTTTAGCATTGTTGACTTATAAACGAGTAATTTAAAATCAAGGGTAAATGACAAATACTTTCTCCAGTGGTGTAGTGGGTTCCTCTGGTTCTTGAAAACCCGGGAAATCCAGAAGTTATGTCTTCCTTTGCAGGGAATTTGACAAATATAGCAAGCCCCACACTGAAAAATGCGCCACTACATCACTGACTTTCTCCCAACAATATAAGAAGGTGTTATAAGTAGGCTTGCCATAATTTTATAGAGCAAAACCTGGACGATCAGTATGTAAATCCCCTTGCCCCCCCCCCCCCTCCCACCACCTGAATGCTAATGGAGAATGAGTCATTGGTCTTAATACAACATTTTAATTAAGATTAAAATTTTTTAAGCAAATTGTGCCTCATAAATTCGTAATTTTATTTTAGTCCGGCAAACTTAAAATGTTTATGTTGAGTATTAAGGTTTAGTTAATTCTTTAAAACTAAATGTTAATCAAATAAGTTGTTTATTTTTTGTTAGTTAGTTTATTAATATAACACGAGCTCAAACGATATGGAATACACATTCTTGATTTCTTGAATAAAAATAAAGTTGCTATAGTAATAATTAATCATTGTCACATTGGACTAGAACTTTTCCAATAATTTGTCTATTTCATCTGATTTCACAATTTCTTAGACTTGTCCAGCCAACCCTTATTTTTCATCTTACGTAGGCAACGTCAAATTTCACCTCGACTTTAAATTTGATTACCATAAGAAAATTGAATCTTCATCCTAATTTAGTAATTTTTTGTTGTTGCTATCAGAATATTTATTTTAAGACACAAAACAAAAAAGATTGTTGAGTTTGTTTTTGATAATTCCCTATTTTTCTAAATATTTAATACAAAAAAACTGGAACTAAAGCAAAACCGGCCGGGACACCGGGACAAGTGCGAAAAACCGGGACTTTCCCGGTCAAACCGAAGGTATGGCAAGCCTAGTTATAAGTCTCCAAACATTCATGTCTTGATGGCTCAGTCAAATAGCTACCAGCTAAGCAGACTCTGCCACGCGCGTCTGTGACTTTTAACAATGTACTCCATTTACCGCCAAATGGAAAATTGGATTTTATAAACACTTGTTGCTTTGTAACTTTTGAACATGTATTTTCTCGGAGATACATGGGGTGTCATTTTATTCAGCATTTTAATCTTAATAGGCCACAAAACTTTAATCAAAATTTTTAGAGCCGTTTTTAAGAGATTTTGATTTTTCTTTTTTATGGTTTTAGGGGTAAATTACCCTTATAAACAAACGAATGGAAAAAACACCTGAAATTATTATGAATTTTGACATAACAAACTTAATCCAAATTGGACCACTGGGACATTCTCTATATTCTCTAACCCACACTCACACAGAAATCACTCTGTAAACCTATTTTTTGGACTAAGGTGTCAAAAAAATTTATAAATCCACCAACAACTCAAATTAGAAAATTTTTACAAAACCAATACTTTCTCCATATAATGTTGTGGTATAGGGGGAGGAAGTAAAAATCAACAAATTTATAGGTTCATTGATTGTGCCAATTGTTTTATTTGAAAAGTACCAGGGAGACCGAGCTTAAGCTCGGTAAAATTATTACTTTCGTTCTCACACAAAGCTCGTTTGCTCTGCTCACTCGTGCTCTTCCATTTTTAAAGACGAGATCGTTCGCTTCGCTCACTCCCCGAGCCGATGGGTGCTGCACTTTGGTATAATTGTCTTAAACTACAGGTTAAAGATGTAACCCATTGGTTTATATCTACAGTTATCAGCTGATTTTTGTTCAATTAATAAAATCTCCATAAGGATAACATGGAAACTTTGAAGGGCTCTAGCGCAAAAACCGGGTTTTTCCCAGCTATGGGACCAGCTCCAATCGACTCTTGGTGGCCAATGCCCGTACAAATGGAGCTTGTTTTAGATTATAAGATATATTTGAAAATAATAGGAGTGATAGACAAATTTAACCACTATTTGAGGTCCTTGTCTCAAAATAGTGATATAGTGATTTAAAGAGTGGTTTAACATGATTAACAGTGGTTTAAAATGATCGAGTAGTGATTTCCAAGGTCGAGTCAAGTTTTTGAGTAGCAATTTATTTAGAGTCAAGTTTATATTACAAATTTTTTAGCGAAAAACATAAGTTAATACAATAAAGGAAGGAAACCCCTTACATTAGAATTAACCCAATACCTTTTCATTAACCGACTACAAATTTTACCTTCACAGAAATACAGGGTGTTTGGAAAAAACATTTCAGAAATTCAGGAGGTTGTTGCCCACATCAAAATGAGCAAAAAAAATCCTGTAAAGATATGTCCTAAAATGCTTTGTTAACCCGCTAGCCACCATTTTGTTTTTTATACAAAATAATTTTTATTTCCGTAACGCATCATTGTATTAAGTTCATATTTGGCATGAATCTTTATCACACTAATGTTCATTTTCAGGGAAAAAATTTTTTTGTCTTCCAAATGGCGGCAATTTTAATTTTTCAAACTCAAATAACTTAAAACTGGTGAATTATATCAAAATTTTATAAAAAAATTATAAATTAAATTATCTAACCAATGATATCAAGTTTATAAGGATCTAACATACAAATAATGGAGATATTACGATTTTTCTACTAAAATAACCTTAATTTCCATGAGTACTAATGAAAAATAAAAACAACATAAAAATCGCAATAACTCCATTATTTGTTGTTAGATCCTTACAAACTTGATGCCATTGGTTAGATCATTTAATTTTCAAACTTTTTTGTGCCTTGTAAAATTTTGATAAAATTTACAGGTTTTGGGTTACTTGAGTTTGAAATTTTAAAATGGCCACCATTTTGAAAATACACATTGAAAAAAAATAATTTTTTCCCTGAAAATGAAACTTGGTGTGACAAAGGTCCATGCCAAATATGAACTTAATACAATTATTCGTTACGGAAATAAAAATTATTTGGCGTAAAAAACAAAATGGCAGCTTGCGGGGTAACGAAGCATTTTAGGACATATATGTTTATAGGAACTTTCTTACTCACTTTGATGTGGGCAATAACCTCCTGAATTCCTGAAACGTTTTTTCCAAACACCCTGTATACATAAATAGGCTATTTACTTATGATCAGGTTTAAACTAAAATGGTGCAAACGGTTCATAAATTGATGTTTTGCCATATTTTTAACATGCCATATTTTTAAAATACAATATATTTTTTAATATATTGTAATTAATTTAGAAGCCTTATCCCTTAAAACAAGATTTTATTTTGTTTTTGTATGAGGTTTTCAGTAGCAATTGAGAAATGTGAGTGTAGCAGGTCCCGACTGGAAAAATCCAGTTTGCATCCCACATACCTTTAAAGTAGGACCTTATTGAAAAACTTTTTGTAGCTATTCAATCGGTTGATAACTAAAAATTCAGGAAATGGATTTCAAATTTGAGGTTCATTACACATAACCAGAATGTAGCATCCCTTGGCCTGGCAAGTGAGCAGAGCAAACAAGCTTGTCTTACAAATTATACATGATTAATCGAGAAAATGCATGGTCCCCCAAGTAATATTGTTATAAATAAATTAATTGTAACATGCATTACAGATTTCAAGTTGTGAGTATTTTGAAATACAAATAAGATAAGAAACACTAAAACTTTTTCAAGTAGAAATAGGTGAAAAATAGATGATTATTAACTAGTGCACGTGTTGCTTGACATCGAGCAATTTATTTTGATACAATACAAAAGTTATATTTAGTTCTAAATCAATTAAATCCGACCAATCCAATATTGTGAATATCAGTGATCACCAAAAACTACAGCTGAACGTTAACAGATGTTTAAAATTCTCAAACCAATCGCAAAGTTTTTCTAATGGGAAAATTTCAAATTTAATTTGTGGATAGCGCCCTTACTTTAAGTCTGTTTCTCATCAATTTTTGTCGGAAACAACTACACACCAAGCCCTATCCAACGACACAAAAAACATGAAAATCGGTTGATAATTGTTGGAGGAGTTAACACAAAAAAACCCCTTAGCGTATTAAATAAGTATAGAGTAGGCCATTTATTGCTATAGGCCGAAATTTTTTTTTAATTCATTGTATTTTTTTCAGGGAATCCAAAGGAGCTGAACCAACACCTAACTAACCTGTTGTATACATAGTTTATGTATCTATATATCTCTGTATGTAATCTATTTATCTTTAAATTTATAATCTATATTCTGTGAATAATTCAAAATTAAAATATTTGCAAAATAACGATTTTTATTCTTATGTTCCCTGCTTGAGAATTTTTTTGTTTATAAAATTGTTTATATTTCATTGAAACAAAAGAAAACATTGATTTTATAATAGTGTTCATGCAATTTATGAATCATATTAAATGAAGTTTGATTATAACTGTAAAAAAACTCGATCTTAAAACAATTTATTTTAAAGTTTATGTATAATGTGTTTAAATTACAAAAGTTTTGGTTTTAAATGTTTTACTTTTGGATAACTGTATGGTTCATTCTGCACATGACATGTCAAATAACTAAAGGTGGTTGAAATTAAGCTGCATATCAGTTTATATGTGCCATATTTATGTTCCACTATTATTAACAAATGGCCAGCAACCCATTCTATTACAAAATTATTATCATCACTCTGTATTTGAAACGAAAGTAGCTACTTTCCGTGCAGCTGAGGCTTTCAAAAGTCGTCAATTTCAAAACAGATAAAACTAGTCACCATCAGCTGTTTTTCCGTAAATAAACATTACTTTCGGTCCAAGGAAAACAATTTTTTACTACATCAACAAACTTTTCCTGTACAGCAACAACTCAATCAGCTGAATTCAAAACAAATTAAATTTTTAATTCTTTCTTTGTTAACTATGTGTAATAACGAAAAAATTACGAATAATTCTCCTTTAAAACATTCATATATTTTATTAATTTCACAATGATGAAAAGTATCATTCACAATTCGTCTGGAAGGTGACCCACTTCGGGGCGAGATAGTGTTTTCCATGCTTGGCTTCACCTGGCACGTAAAACACTCTCTCGCCCTGAAATGGATCACTTTCCAGACGAGTGGTGAAATATACTATTCATTGCACACTATTTCAAACATCTTTTTAACACTTTTGGCGAACATGCATTGGTCACTTTTGATAATCATGCGTTGATAACTTTTAGAAAACATTCATCGATCACGTTTGGAAAACATTCGTTGATCACTTTTGGTAAACATTTGTCTATCACTTTTGGTAATCATTCGTCGATCACTTTTGGTAATCATTCGTCGATCACGTTTGGAAAACATTCGTTGATCACTTTTGGAAAATATTCATCGATCACTTTTGGAAAACATTCGTCGATCGCTTTTGGATAACATTCGTTGATCACTTTTGGAAAACATTAGTTGATCACTTTTGGAAAACATTCGTTGATTACTTTTTGCAAACATCTGTGAAAATCTTTCCGCAAATGTGAGAAGTGTAAACTTGCATATTTGCGGAAAGTGCTTAAAACAATTTCATGTTATCAATGAATATTTACAGCAAACATTTTCGTTTGCAGTTGAAATTGATGTGCAAACTTCTTGTAAACGTTCATTGCTGTCTGGGTAGGTATGTTTAACGCCACACCTAAAGTACGAAATTTCTTTCCTGATATGGGTTGGTAAAATACCTTTTAATACCCTTAAAACGAGGGTCGCAGTATACACATAGGTATGTCGGGGTAGAATAAGAGTGTAGGAGAGCAAGCATATCAATTTCAAGTACATAGCTTACTGCTTGGTATGTATATGGCCATACATAACGTACGAAATTGTATTCAAGACAAAACATGGGTTTGTAAACCACCTTATAAAATCCTTAAAATGAGGGCCGCAGTATACACATAGGTATGTCGGGGTAAAATAAGAGTGTAGGAGAGGAAGCAGACCAAATTTAAGTCCAAAGCTCGCTGCTAGTTATGTTCATGGCCATACATACAGTACGCAATTTCATTCCTGATATGAGTTGGTAAAATACCTTGTAATACCCTTAAAACGAGAGTTGCAGTTTACACATAGGTATGTCGTTGTAGAATAAGAGTGTAGGAGAGGAAGCAGACCAACTTTAAGTCCAAAGCTCACTGCTAGGTATGTTTATGGCCATGGCGTCAAAACATGGGTTTGTAAACCACCTTATAAAACCCTTATTGATCATTTTGTAATAATTATCTATAACAATTATCTATGACTTTGTATACCACCTTTTTAATTAGTTTGTAATATTTATATATCTAATATATGTATTTTGATATATAATTATCAGTCAAATAAAGTATGTATTACTTTTCCGTTGTGGTAGCACTGCACAGTGACTGTAACATCACTGTCTTATAATAGGTTATTGTGAGACAGACGCTGTTGTCCGCCGACAACTAGCGCTTCAAGCGGTTGGAGCCGGCGAGACTGGAGTCGCGACCGGAACTTTACCCCGGCCTGGATGGGCGGGAACTTTTAAATGTTACTCCAATAAGCGGCAACAAAGTCTGTATTATATTTTGGGCTTTAACACTCGATTGGGATTTCATTTGACAATTTTGATTGTTATCAGCATTGTATAGTCAATGGCATTATTGTCAGCTGTGTTAGTATTTCACTGATGCCTGCTATCACCTGTGATTGTGTCGTCAACTCGGACGCCAACCACTATAAGCGCAAGTGTGCCCGCACTAGCGCTCCAAGCTGCTGTTCCTTGCATAACTGGGGTCGCGCGGTGGTTCCGGCGGACAGCCGAAGTGACGGAGTTTCACGACTGTCTCCCAATAATCTCTATATTAGACTGTGGTAACGGTAATTGGTTGTTTATGGAGGTAGTTAACTGCTTCTGTGGAAAGACAGAGTTCATATTTTTAATATTATTACTGTTTCTGACATTGTCTTTATATCTGTAACTGTTATAGTTTATTTACTTTATCATATTAGACCTAAATTCGAGGTTATGTGATAGTTTCAACTGAAATAGAGTGCAAGTCTAATATTGAGGTTATGAAGTGCTTTGAAAAGCGGACATCTTGTTTTCCTACTTAGTTGAAAATTGAAAGCGTGGATCAAAAGTTGGCAGTTTCACACCGATATATGGGCTTTCCAATAAAAATATTTTCATTAATGCCAGTACCGTATACAGGGTGTTTCATAACTGGACTGGAGGTCACGGGTTCGAATCTCAAAGTTTTCTTAACTAAGCACGCAGATTTTTTTACATAACTTTAAACATATTAGTGAAAGGAGCATTTTGGTGAAAACAGAATGAATTTATCTTTTTCCGTTTCAAAATGGGGCCATATTTGTAAGAAAAATGAACATTTACGGAATACCCTGTAATTCTTTTATTATTTGACATAAGTGACTCCTGATTCAATATACTTAGCCTATTTGAAATGAGCTAAGCTTTGCAATGATATGTCTAAATTTTTTGTCTAAAAATTAAATTTTTCAAAATTTTATAATTTTGAAAATTTGAACTTAGGCCTAAACAAAACTTAAAAATTCTAAATTTAAACATATGTCATATTGTATATAATATAATCTTAAAGCTCTCGTTGAACTGAGCAACTTTGTAATTTACACTACTACCATATCTCTTGTGGTTTTGTAGTAATAACGTACAAATGCATTTTTTCCATATAACTGCCATGTTAATTTAATGTTATGGCAACAATCAAAGGAGGACTTCCATGCTATAAAGCCCTGAACGATTAACATGCAAATCATATGGAAAAATGGCATTTTTACGTTATTACCACAAAACCACAAGAGATACGGTAATAGTGTTTGGTCAATCCATATCAAGTGGTCCAGAGGTGGTTGCTTCAACATTTTATTTATTTTTTTAAATTTTATCATTTAAAGTACAATACATTGGAAGTTAAAAAATGCAATCAGTTTATTTTTAATAGGCTATTTTTATTTAACCTGGGCGGCCATTTTTTTGTTGAAGAAACGCCGATTTTCAGCTATTTTAGAGCTCAGCGTAAAATTAAATATCTTCTTTTCTATTAATCATAGAACATTCAAATAAAAACCAATCTCTTCAGAAAGATCTGAACTTTAATAAAAGTCCATAAACATACACTAAAAAGCATTTTTTAAAGGCCATATCATTCTTCAAATTTCAAAATTAAAATTTAACGAAATTGGATTTTTGAACATTTTTTTATACAAGAAGGCAAACACTTTTGAGCTCATTAATTTTTTCATTGATAGGTATTGTTATATGCTTTAAAATAACAAAGTTACAAGCTGTGGACTTTCATGGTTCTTTAAATAAAAAGTTTTAAAAATCGAAAATTTTCAAAATTTCACAAGTTTGGAGCTCAAAATCTCTGTTGGGCATGAAAATAAAAATTTGAAATTTGGCACAGATTTAGTACTTAGTGAGAGGATTGACCTGTAAAAATTTTATTTTGTGGACTCAACTACTTTAGAAAATATGATTGATCAAAAAGTACTAAAATTAGCATGAAATCGGCAATTTCTCGCCATATTCAGTATTCTTTCCAGTTAGTTTTTTGTCCTTACATTGTAAAAATAAATGTACTACCACTATCTATCACAGCCCTGGACATAATCTTACCTTTAATTTTATGATTGTTGAGCATTTAAAAGCTGTGAAATCTCATCACGCAATGCTCATGTACCTAGTTGCGCCAATGCTGTATGGTTACAGTAGTACAAGTGGAGTGAGCTTCCTTAGTTCATTACCTAAAGGGACTCATGCTTCATCTATCTTGCTTAATTTGATTGAAATTCTTGGCCCAGATGGTTAAAAAAATAAAAAAGTTATTTTGCTCTTTGATTTATTGATTTTTATTCCGATCCACCATTGTCTATCATAACATAGGCGGCAAAACAAATTAACAATGTACTCTTCCTCTAAATTGAATGGCACTATTATATCCTTGAACTATTTATTCTAACTAGAGATCGCATTCTGATCGAAATTCGATCAAAATTTCACTTGATCTGGAATCAAGAAGCTTAAAAACATTTTAGAACTAACATCTGTTCTTCCTAATTTTTTTGCAGTTGTTTTTACAACAGCTGACTAATGATTCATTAAATTCACCTTTCTCCATAAGATTAACATTGGAACTTTGAAAGCCTGTGGCGTGTAGCCCTGGAGTCCGATGTGAATTAGAATGCAATCCTGCTCGTCTACAGGACTTCACCTTTCTAACGGTATGCGCGGATTTATCCTCCGATGCACACAAGCTGAGAAAAAAGGAGGAAATGAAACATGCTTGCGTATTAATATATAGATATTCTATTTATTAAACGTATTGAGAATTGAAAGTACTACTCATTTTTATTGATAATCTGTAATGGAATAGATAAATTAATGTAAACAAACATTTTAATTAATTATTTAACAGCTGATTCATATTTTAAAACATAGAACATTGAAAATATCAAGATATAACAGGGACTATTTTATGTTATCATCTCTGTAAGTTTTTTACATTTTGATCTTCTGTAACATTGAATTTTGTTTTCGGTAACAGGCACATATCAATAAAAGGATCGGGTCCTGGGAATTTTAATGAATTCTTTGGACCAAAGTTGCAATTTTTTCATTTTAATTTACTTCTTCAGTGTCTACATACAAGTACTGTGTGCCATTTATACTTTTTGAAGAAAATTTAAAAAACATATTTTTAGCATTTAAAATTTGGTTGTTAGTTTCGAATGTTGAATCCCCGAGACCCGGTCCATTTGTCGATTTGTGCTTGTAGCCTACCTACAAACAAAATTCACTGTTACAGAAAATTTCACTGTAATCTTAAAAAATTTACATTAATGATAAACATTAAAAAAATTAGAGGAAGAGTACATTGCCGCCTGTGTTATAAACACACAATGGTGGATTGGAAAAATTAAATAGATAAACAAAGATCAAAATTACTTTAAATTCATTTTTTAACATCTGGGCCAAGAAATTCATTCAAATTAAGCAAGAGAGATGAAGAATGGGTCCCTTCAGCCATGTACTGAGGAAGCTCACGCAACTTGAACTAACCGTACAGCAACAAGGCGCAACTAGGTACATGAGCATTGCGTGATGAGATTTCACAGCTTTTAAATGCTCAACAATCATAAAATTAAAGGTAAGATTATGTCCAGGGCTGAGATAGCCAGTGGTAGTACATTTATTTTTACAATGTAAGGGCAAAAAACTAACTAAAAAGAATACTACATATGACGCGAAATTGCCGATTTCATGCTAATTTTAGTACTTTTTGATCAGTCATATTTTCTAAAGTAGTTGAGTCCACAAAATGAAATTTTTACAGGTCAATCCTCTCACTAAGTACTAAATCTGTGCCAAATTTCAAATTTTTATTTTCATGCCCAACAGAGATTTTGAGCTCCAAACTTGTGAAATTTTGAAAATTTTCGATTTTTAAAACTTTTTATTTAAAGAACTATGAAAGTCCACAGCTTGTAACTTTGTTATTTTAAAGCACATAACAATACCTATCAATGAAAAAATTAATGAGCTCAAAAGTGTTTGCCTTCTTGTATAAAAAAATGTTCAAAAATCCATTTTCGTTAAATTTTAACTTTGAAATTTGAAGAATGATATGGACTTTAAAAAATGTTTTTTAGTGTATGTTTATGGACTTTTATTAAAGTTCAGATCTTTCTGAAGAGATTGGTTTGTTATTTGAATGTTTTATAATTAATAGAAAAGGAGATATTTAATTTTACGCTGAGCTCTAAAATCGCTGAAAATCGGCGTTTCTTCACCAAAAAAAAAATGGCCGCCAATGGTTAAATAAAAATATTAAGAATAAACTGATTGCATTTTTTAACTTCCAATGTATTGTACTTTCAATGGTATAAATATAAAAAATTTAAATAAAATGTTGAAGCAACCAAATTATTTTTTTCTGGACCACTTGATATGGATTGACCCAAATTAAAAAGTTGCTCAGTTCAACGAGAGCTTTAAGATGATATACAATATAATATATGTTTACATTTAGAATTTTGGAGTTTTGTTAAGTTAAAATTTTCAAAATTGTAAAATTTTTTGGAAATTTTAGTTTTTTAATAAATGTGGTCTTGTGACATATCATTGCAAAGCTTAGCTCATTTCAAATAAGTATATTGAATCAGGAGTCATTTTTGACAAATAATACAAGAATTACAGGGTATTCCGTAAATGTTCATTTTCCTTACAAAAATGGCCGCCATTTTGAAACGGAAAAAGATAAATTCATTCTGTTTTCACCAAAATGCTCCTTTCACTAATAACGTTTAAATTTATGTAAAAAAAATCTACATGCTTACTTAAGAAAATTTTGAGATTCGAACCTGTGACCTCCAGTTTTGGAACACCCTGTATGCTGGCATTGATGGAAATATTTGTATTGGAAAGCCCATATTTGATTTAGGGGTAAGAAACTTTACTTCATGATTTTAACTCAAACCGTTCTCCTGCTTTAAACAGCACATGGGTGGTCTGAATCAACCTGTATACAAAGGTAATGTTCCGCATTAAGTTTCTAGAGCTATAATCGGGGTTGTTGTGAAAGCTCCGGTTATTATCCTTAGAAATTGATTTAGAATAATATCCAATCGATGTTGTGTATCTTTAGGTATGTGCCCATATATGTAACAACAATACTCCAATTTGGCTCTTATAAGACTGTCGTATATTTGGAGCAGAAAGTCGGAGTGAGTGCCCTTTCTACCACAGGACAGAGACTTTAGTATAGGTATTCAGGTCTTTGGTTCCCTGGCATGCAATTCCTTCGACATGCTCCTTAAATGTCAATTTATTGTCAATGATTACACCTAATAGTTTTTTGGGTATGTATATAAGCCTATTCATTTTGGAGCCCCCTTTCCCCCTATAAGTTAAATGTGTATATGGAGAAAGTATTAGTTTTGCCAAAATTTTAAAATTTGAGTTGTTGGTAAATTTATCCGTTTTGGTGCCCTCAGAGTCCAAAAAAGGGGTTTTCAGAGTGATGTCTGTCTGTGTGCGTGTGTGTGTGTGTGTGTGTGTGTCAGGATGTAAACAGAGCTAGAGAATGCCCCAATGGTCCGATTTTGGTGAAACTTGGTATGTAGGTTCAAACCCACGATAATTCCAGGCGTTTTTTTCATTTTTTTTAAATTTTTGATTTTTAAGGGTAGTTTACCCCCAAAAACGTGAAAAGTCAAATTTCTCAAAAACGGCTCTTAACGATTTTGATTAAAATCGTGTGGTTTATTAAGATTAAAATGCTGAATAAAATGACACCACCCGCATCTCCGGGAAAATGCGCGTTCAAAAGTTATAGAACTCAATTTTTGGATGCAAAAACTCGTGCTGCTCACCTGGTGGCTATCCGACTGAGCCATCAAGACATTAATGTTTTGAGGCTTTTAACACCTTTTCATATTCTTGGGAGAAAGTATGTGTCAGTTATCTGATACCGTTTAGAGTTAATAACAATAATATAATACATCCAAATCAACATGCAAATAAATATCAAACACAAAAACTTAACAACAATATACTTTCAATCTGCACACTATCCTGCATTTGTTATCAGTGCTCTTTTTATATCTGCTATATAGATGCTAAACAGAATCGGATTTAGAACACTTCCTTGTGGAATTCCTCTGCTTGAGTATATTTGGTGTGGACGTGATTTGGGAAAATAATATTGAAAGTTTTCTATCAGTTAGAAATTTGTGACAGTGTGAGATGAACTTTGGTAATATTCCGAAACTGTACATCTTCTTTAGAAGTTCCGGTACACATACTTTGTCGTATATGCGTTTGATATATCCAAGGACGTTATAATTGATGTCTCCTGATGTGACATGGCAGTAAGTATCAGACATGAGGCTTATTAGAAAATCACCGCACCCTCTGCTCTTACGAAATTTGATTGTGTATTAGGAATAATTTAAAATTTTTCTACCATGTATTCTATTCTGTTTTTGATAAGTATGTTCATTATTTTCATCAGACATAGAATTAAGGAGATTGAATGGTATGATCTTTCCTCATATTTGCTTTTATTTGGTTTAAGAAGGGCTGCAAATATAACGTGATGAAATTTTGTTGACAGTTTTATCTGGGCAAAATTATTACAGTACACTCTCGTTCATCGGAACTAATGTGGCGGACGGCCGGTTCGGATGTAAAAAAATTCCGTCGAAGCGGAGTCCGTCGTGAGTCATCATTTCCGTCCGTACGGTGAACTATCGTGATTGTATTCACTCTTGTTTTTAAGATGACACAAGAGATTTTATGAAAATAAGGCACTCAAACTTTGAACTTGGTAACAATGAACAGATAGGAATAATAACAACGCAGGAAATAAAGATCCAAAATATTTATTTTCATATTCCAGCAGACTTCCACTTAACACAGGTACAGTCGCGACGCGAGACAGATTGAATGACAGTTTGGGAAGCGGTCGAACCGGATGTTCACTTCCTGCCTCTTCCTTGTCTATTTTTGTGCGAATACTCCACGGCCTCTTAAATCACATCGATTGGTACAGATTATGGAAAACGCCTGATGACGTTTGATGCAAAATGTGATACTTCACTGTTGTGCCGATACAGTACACTCTCGTTCATCGGACTCGGCGACATCGGAACTCCGCTTCATCGGAACTAAAAATCTGGATATCATTATTTTTTTTTCTTACGAAATAAATAATTTTTCCGTTTTAGCGCCTTCAATTTCCATTCGTTCTATCCGCACAACAGTGAAGTACAGTGCACTCTCGTTCATCGGACTCGGCGACATCCGAACTCCGCTTCATCGGAACTGAAAATCTTGATATTATTAATTTTTTTTCTTACGAAATAAATAATTTTTCCGTTTTAGCGCCTTCAATTTCCATTCGTTCTATCCGCAAAACAGTGAAGTATCACATTTTGCATCTAAAGTCGTCAGGCGTTTTCCGTAATCTGTACCCATCGATGTGATTTACGAGGCCGTGGAGTCACACAAAAATAGAAGAGGAAGGAGACAGGAAGTGAACATCAGTGTCGACCGCTTCCCAAACTGTCATTCAGTCTGTCTCGCGTCTCGACTGCACCTGTGTTACGTGGAAGTCAGTTGACTGTGGAATATGAATATGGAATATGAGAATAAAGATTTTGGATCTTTATTTCCTGCGTTGTTTTTATTCCTATAGGTTCATTGTTACCATTTTCAAAGTTTGAGAGCCTTATTTTCATACAATCTCTTGTGTTATCTTAAAAACAAGAGTGAATACAATCACGATAGGTCACCGTACGGGCGAAAATGATGAATCACGACGGACTCCGCTTTATCGGAATTTTTTGACATCCGAACCGGCCGTCCGCCACATTAGTTCCGATGAACAAGAGTGTACTGTATCACATTTTGCATCAAACGTCATCAGGCATTTTCCATAATCTGTACACATCAATGTGATTTACGAGGCCGTGGAGTATTCGCACAAAAATAGAAAGAGGAAGGGGCGGGCAGGAAGTGAACATCCGTTTCGACCGCTTCCCAAACTGTCATTCAGTCTGTCTCGCGTCGCGACTGCACCTGTGTTACGTGGAAGTCAGTTGACTGCTAGAATATGAGTGGAATATGAATATGGAATATGAGAATAACGATTTTGGATCTTTATTTCCTTTGTTGTTTTTATTCCTATAGGTTCATTGTTATGTACCGTGTTCAAAGTTTGAGTGCCTCATTTTCATAAAATATCTTGTGTTATCTTAAAAACAAGAGTGAATACAATCACAATAGGTCACCGTACGGGCGGAAATGATGACTCACGACGGACTCCGCTTCATCGGAATTTTTGGACATCCGAACCGGCCGTCCGCCACATTATTTCCGATGAACGAGAGTGTACTGTAGAACGAATGGAAATTGAAGGGGCTAAAACAAAAAAATTATTTATTTCGTAAGAAAAAAAAAAAAATAATAATATCCAGATTTTCAGTTCTGATGAAGCGGAGTTCCGATGTCGCCGAGTCCGATGAACGAGAGTGTACTGTATTACTAATTTGGAAATTCGCTGAGTACGCAGAGGTCTGCTGCGAGGGGGGGTACACTGTAAAGGGGAAAGGAGATATTTTCACTCTTGTTGAGCCATTTCACCACTCTTCTAAAGAGTTGAAACTGAGCCACTCTTTCAGAGTGAAAATTCACTACCTCAAAAGAGAAACTTTGATCACCCACCAAAAGAGTGAAATGTTTTCTTCCAAATTTGAGTGAAAATCAATCCTAAAAGGAATGGTTTTAATTTCAAAAGGAGTGAAATTAACTACTAAAAAGAGTGACTTTTCACTAAATGAAGAAATAATATTCTTTCATAAAAGATTTTTTTTCGTTAAACCTAACCTAATGAATCTTTCCAAATTAGGGGGTTTACAGACCCTTGTATAATCCTTGGCTTGGCCAGCAAGTTATTGACAATTGATAATTGACAATAGTTAGTTATTGACAATTGATAGCAAGCTTATAAACAGGGGTTATAGGTTATGTAAGTTAATTAGACAGACATTGGCATAGGCCTACTCATGGGAGTAGTTTATCAGTGAACACCATAAGGCCCTAGGCTACACGTGTGAACTGCACTGGTGCTTATTAAAAGCAAAGCAAAGGTATAGGCTCTAGTGTTCGCGTTTATTGGATATAATCTTCAATCTTCCTTTTTACCACTTTACCACTTGAACCACTAACCAACACCACTAACGAAAGATGATGGCGAAGGAAAAATCTTACTCCTGTGCTGTGAGAGACTAGTCGCTCAGATTTCATCCTTTTCGCTCAGTCATTCAGATTTCGCTCAGAATTCATCCGAAATAGAGCGAAACCAATTCTTTTTGGAAATAAAATTCAGACACTCCGAACTATAATATAGAATTTTCATTCTTTTAATAAAAGTATATTTCATCCTTCTCCAAATATATTTTTTCTACGCTCATTTTGACTGAAATTTTCACTCTTTAAGAATTTTTTTTGAATTCTATCACCTAAAGAACGACCTATTTCACTCTTTGGATTTTAGCGTGTATTTGTTAGACTGTCATGATGTAAATAAAAGCCTCTAAAATATGTGTTATGCATGAAGACAAAAGTACAGAGCCTCCTCTTTTCAACGCAGGGCTTGTAACAGTTCTTGAGGTTAATAAAAATATTTAAAAAAAACCAAAATTATAGAAAAAATAACCACAAAATAATCTTGAATAAACCCAAAATGTTGCTAAAAGTTCCAAAAACCGGCGTTTTAGCAGGATATTAGAAAATATGTAGGATAATTTTCAACTAGGTAAGTTAAGTGTTTATCTACTAAAGCAATAATAATAATAATAACAGATAAAAAAAATAAAAAATAGATAAAAATTCTCTTCGATCCATCTCTTACTTTTTAATTTTTTCCTTTTTAAACATTTATTAAAATTTTACGAGCTTTATCCAAATCAATCAATAAAAACTTAATTAAAAAAAAAATAAAATAAAATAACTAAAATCCCCAAAAAATAACAAAAAATAACCAAGAGCAAAAAAATAACAAAAAAATAACCTTTTACAAGCCCTGCAATGGTATATGTATTATAGCAGTTCTGTTTTAATGTTATATATCAAAAGAACATTTCAACTAGGCTATATGTTAGGCAACTTAGGCCTGTAACTTTATGTTTGTGATAATTCTGTCGTAATTAAATCGCAGATTTCAAGTTTTTATCTATTATCTATTTTTCTCTCGCTTTTTTCCCCAACAAGGCTGTACTTTAAATCGTCCAAATCCCACTAGGGGTGTTAAATTCCGGCCTACAAGGGCTGAAGGGGAGAGTCTGCAAACGTAAATAACATTTCCACCGACACTGTACTAAATTTTTTACGATACGAGAAAGAGATATTAAGATGGCGTGTTTAGTTCTATATTTTTGAATTTTTCACATGCTAGGTAAGAAGGTAACCTAGAAGGAAAAAACAGAAGTTTACAATTTGACTATTTCAATGTATGTTTCATATATCTTTTTTATAAAAAATAATGTATAAATAGAGTATTTTTCATATATATCTTTCTTTATACGCCTTTTAATGTTAGCAACATTAAGAGATGCCAAGAAAATATGTTAATTAGTGTGTTAGCAATGATTGTAGATAACCGTTTCTGTCAACAAAATATTTTACATTTGAATTAAAAAATAAAATGTAAGAGATTTTTCTCCTATTTTATTAGCTTTAAACTGTCAACTTTTTAAATGGTGAATAAATATTGTAATATTGTTTTACTTAATTAATTTACTGTTTCATAATCACCAGACTGTTCTGTATTTCGGAGCTTTGCATTCGATATGTTATAAATATTTAATTTAACTTAAGCAAACCTAAAATCACTATTTACTTATAAAAAAAAAAAAAAAAAAAAAAAACAATAAAAAAACATATATGTTTTTAATCCAAGATTTAACTTAAAATTCAAGATATTGCCATAGTCAATTTCTATGCAGAAAATTCAAAACAGGGTCCCCTGACCAGCAAATTCCGGGGCTGAAAGTTCTGCTTCTGAGAGTCAAGTGTCTGAGGCGGCGTAGGAGAAGAGTAACATTATTATCGCTGTGGGTTATACTTGCTGCAATGGCATTAAATAATGATACCCTCTTTGTGGAGGTAAAATAAATTTGAATAGTACCAAAATCCAACAATTCTATTTTCATAATTGCTATCTAATTAAGATTCATCTTAAATTTAAGCGAAAATTGCAAGACCTGCAGGTAATGTAGCCAATTAAAAACATAGATATATATATCTATGTTATATCTATGTAACTGGGTGTAAAAAAAGTCCGTCTCCATTTTTAAACATCAATCTATGCTTACGTTTAAGATTTTCTTCTCTCTCGTGGTGGGCCGTCCCCCTAACATGTCTAGAAATATTTGATAATGTCAAAAGGTACTTTGTGTTCAGTTATTACCCCCAAACGATATTTGTTTATCTTAACAAATAGAAAAATTAAAGGGGAGGCGGACTTTTTTATACTTGGTATACATACACATAATGAAAATGAACGAAAAGTGTTTTTGGCTTCTGGGGTCTTCAAAATTAATAAGGGCTTAGGTCTTACCATGGCTACTACCGTAATAAAGTATTTTCTATAGTTAAATTCGTAAAAGAAAAATGTTGCATTTAAATAAAATTAATCTAACTAAAAATATAATCTGTTGTGATTGTAAATAAATGGGAACAAACATGTTTTGAAGCCTGGTACATATTTTTATTGGTAACAAAATTTTTTCAAAGCCAAGACCGGAGATCCAAACTGGACCATGGGGTCACACGACGACCTGTAGATGGTCTCGCTTTGTAGACGGGCGATCCAAACTGGACCACGGGTTGGGGCGAAGACCTGTAGATGGTCTCGCCTTATAGATGGGCGATCCAAACTGGTCCACGGTATGGGGCAACGACCTGTAGCTGATCTCGCCTTGTAGACGGGCGATCCAAACTGGTCCACGGTATGGGGCAACGACCTGTAGTTGATCTCGCCTTGTAGACGGGCGATCCAAACTGGACCACGGGATGGGGCGACGACCTGTAGCTGGTCTCGCCTTGTAGATGGGTGATCCAAATTGGACAATGGGTGATCCAAACTGGACAACGGGTTGGGACGACGACCTGTAGCTGGTCTCGCCTTGTAGACGGGCGATCCAAACTGGACCATGGGATGGGGCGACGACCTGTAGCTGGTCTCGCCTTGTAGTTGGGTGATCCAAATTGGACAACGGGTGATCCAAACTGGACAACGGGTTGGGACGACGACCTGTAGCTGGTCTCGCCTTGTAGACGGACGATCCAAACTGGACCACGGGATGATTCGACAATCTGTAGCTGGTCTCGCCTTGTAGACGGGTGATCCAAATTGGACAACGGGTGATCCAAACTGGACAACGGGTTGGGACGAAGACCTGTAGCTGGTCTCGCCTTGTAGACGGGCGATCCAAACTGGACCACGGGATGGGGCGACGATCTGTAGCTGGTCTCGCCTTGCAGCCAAAACCCACCCTGGGCGAAACTCCATGTACTATAAGATCGATTTCTATTATAATATGTCTAATTATAATAGTATATAGAGAAATTATATGAATTTCTTTTTGTAGGACAATAATTTAAAAAAATTAAAGAAATATGTAGGTTAAGGCATTAGTAGATGTTAAGTGAGTTGTAAGCCATAAGAATAATGGGAATATTATAATACCCCTGTCGCAGCAGACCTGCGTACTCAGTGAATTTCCAACAGGATTCAATTTTTTTTTAACTTCCCCCATAAATACCATGGGAACGAGGATGTAGGTTTGCTGTCTTGGGGGTATTGCAAGTAGATATAGGAAAATCCATGCCCAGTGCATGTAACTAAATTGCATCAAATTCTGATATTTTTCATCTTCCATATAAACCCCATAGGGGTCTTGGGGATTGAGTAAGTAGGTTTACCGCCATAGGTGTGCTCTAATATTATAAACCCTACCTATTGAATGGACATTCCAAATTTGATCAAGTTATGTCAATAAACCAGTGAGATGGAGGGTTTTGTTAATTCACCATAAGAATAACACGGAATAGGCCTACCTATTTTTGGATTTTCTCTGTAACCTGTTAAGCCAAATTAAAAATTCAAAAATGTTTGTTTTTTAAGCTCTTTTAAATGGTTTCAGTTAAAATTGTTTAATTTTGTAAACTTATGTCCAAAAATGCCAAAAACCTATTTTTGACCCTTTTGAAACACCATAAAACCCCGTTCCCATAACCCGATAATGCTGGTTCGCAAACTCATGAAAATAGACCTGGTACTACACCTTCATACCAAATTTCATCAAAATCGGAGGTCCCTGTCATAAGTTATCAAGTACCATGGACACATATATGAAAATGAACGAACGGTATTTTTGGCCTTTAGGGAACTAGTCCATGGAGATAGCAAAAAAATTTTTCAGTGCTGGATACTGGTCTAAAAGTTTTTTACACTGCTTCTACATCAAATGGTATCTACAAAACCGCCAAGAGACACTCTCTCAATAGTCCGAATCACCCTCATATGACGTCATCAAAGTGGCGGCCCACCAAATTTGCAGTATTTTAGTTAAATACTTATTACTGCCCACCAAGTCAACCAATTTTGACTTTGAATGTGTCGTTTTGTAGGTATTGAAATTCTGCAACTGTTAATACCCTTAAAATACCCAAACTTTTTTTATAAATAATAATTTAATAAAATAATTGGTGTTTTTTTTTTTCATTAAATATTTTTGATTTTTGATTTTTAATATACAGGGTGGAAAAAGTCTTGAAACTATTTAATACTTTTAAAAGTATTTAAGTAACAAAACTAAAACTTTACAAATTGATTTTGAATGACTAAGACTACTTCCTAAAGTACTTGGTATCCTTGGACCTCCAAGGGGGACGGTCTACAAGGAATCAGAAGAAAATCTTAAATGTAAGCATAGGTCAATATGTACATCAAATTAACGGTCTCGAAGAATAGAGAACAATGCCGCAAACCCGGCCTCAAAAGGATGATCGAGTCAAAAATGGGAGGCGATCAAACTTTAAATTAAAATCATATTGGTGAAAACAAAAAATACAATAACTACCGATCCACTCAACCTTTTGAGGTCGGGTTTGTGGCAAATTCCTCAGAATGCAAAGACCTTTAAAATGATGTATCATACGACGTAATCCAATGAAGTTTTTTCCAAGACTTCCTTTAGGGACGTCCCTAGTAGAGGTCGTCAGGAAAAGTGCATTGGGCTACGTCATATGACATATCATTTTGAAGGGCTTTGTATTTCGAGTAATTTGCCACAAACCAGACCTCAAAAGGTTGAGTGGATCGGGAGTTACTGCATTTTTTTTCAGCAATATGATTTTAATGCAAAGTTTGATCGCTTACCATTTTTGACTCGATCATCAAGAAGAGTATGGGTATTTTAAGGGTATTAACAGTTGCAGAATTTCAATACCTACAAAACGACACATTAAAAGTCAAAATTGGTTGACTTGGTGGGTAGTAATATGTATTTAACTAAAACACTGCAAATTTGGTTGGCCGCCATTTTGATGACGTCATATGGGGGTGATTTGGACTATTGAGAGAGTGTCTCCCAGCGGTTTTGTAGATACCATTTGATGTAGAAGCAGTGTAAAAAACTTTTAGACCAGTATCCAGTACTGAAATATTATGGCTCTTTTTGGAGCTACAGTAGAACCTCAATAGTTTGACTCTCGATAGTTCGACACTCCTGATAGTTCGACACTCCTGATAGTTCGACAGGGTCTATGACAACTTAACATATTAATAATGGCCGATAGTGTCCATGTTTGAGCCTGACAAAGGTGAAAATGTAAACATATTGGCGAATGATTTGAATGTTGTTTATGTTTGATGTGGGCAAGGCTTTCTAAGTTCAATAAAGTTAGGGTTTCATTAAAATTTAGAGTTTCCTAAATTCAAATTATGATTTTTATACTCCCAGTGTTAAAATTTCCCATATACTCCCTATAGTTCGACATTTTGATAGTTCGACACTATCTAAGTCCACAAAGTGTTGAACTATCGAGGTTCTACTGTATCTCCATGGACTAAACCTCAAAATGAAAAAGTAACGAGGTCCCAGGCTTAGGTCTTACCATAGCTACTACTATTCCCTATAGGAAAATTCACTAAAAATAAACAACTATGGAATTTAATTTTTAAATTAACTTTTCCAAGAGTTTATTTAACGTTTATTTTTTTTTAACTCTGTCAGTTTTAGTTAATAAAAAAATTGCAAAGAATCAATGTTTTTAGTGAGTTTTATAATAAATTATTGTTAAATATTCAGCCTTCTTTCTACTCAAATATACTATTTCCAGTCTAGGTCTTAAGAAGAGTATTTTCATCATCTTTTTTAGATCAGCTTTCTTACTGCTAGAGAAGCTTATGACTTTCAAAATAAATAAAAAAATTATTTTGATGTTTCATGTATTCTGTGTGATACACCAAAACATGGTAGGCATGATCTTTTTTCCAAATATTGTGATGAACTACTGTAATTCTTTAAATATTTCTAAGATTATCACTTACCATGCATCACTTTACCAGGCTTCAGTTTATGCCCAGTACCATGGGCAGCCCCTTCCCTGGCACCGGGGTCGCTCAGGTGGGCATACGAGTGAAGTTGCTCGTAGCTTGGTTGACTGAATGGCTCGGTGTCATGTTTTTTGTGCATCCCACCCTAACTTTTGGACATACACTACCTGTGAATCTTTGTGTGTGTAGGGGCTATAAATAATTATTGACAAATTGTCTTGTGGGTCCACACATGTTCAGCTATTTATCGGGGATAAATTTGGTTCAGGGGAATTGGGGGCAGATAATAATCAGTACCATGGGGAAATTAGTTTAGGTAAAGACAGTTTCATGCGTGGACGCTGCCCTATCAGAATAGCCATAACGATGTAAGGAATACGATGTTGGGTCGCCAAATTCAACGCGAGGAGCAAGATGGCCAGATTCTGGATCCCAATAAAACGGTCGCATGAGGTAATGTTGCATTTCGCTAAATGGATTAGTTTGAGTCCCTGTCTGAACTAAAACTGATTGAGTTTGTACTGGCCGGTCCCTAACTTTCTCAGGTTCCCTAACAAAGGTGTAGATTATGTATACCGAGCTACCCAGGACCAGAATGCCCACCGTCACTCCCCCGATAACCAGGTACACGGGATCCATTGTTTTTTTTTTTTCTGTAATCAAATAAAAATTGAACCCATTTGAACAAAAATCTGGGTTGCGATAACAACCTAAATAATCTACATGATCACAACATTGTGAAGGTTGATTGCAATAATTTTACTGACTAAGGTTGGGATTGAGTTATTTAATTAGAAAAAATAGCAAACCTCTTCTTAATTTTTTTTTTTTATTTTTTTTTTTTATTAAAATGTTAAAATGCATCCTTGTCCATTGGATTACGTAACAAGTAGCTATGTCTGGTAATGCAATGATTGACTCTTAACTTTTTCTATAAGTAGAAAGACGAATCTAGTCTTCTCTGTTTTTAGAATTTTTAAACAAAATTTGTGATTTCAGTTATAACTGTCTAAAATCATCTGTTTTTCTCTAGTGGCAAGTTTAATAGATGCAGAGGTTTACGGGGATCGTGTTTTAAAACTAACCAATTAAGATAGAGATTGGCTCTCAACTTTTTCTAAAAGTAAAAAGACAGATCTCATCGGCTCTGGTTTTAAAATTTTAAAATAACATTTCTAATTTCAGCTATAACTGCCTAAAATCATCTGTTTTTCTCGTTTTTAACTGAAGTTTTCCATTAGTTTTGATGAAAGTACTAGACCAGCCGTCATGATAACGGTTCTTAAAGCCCGCTACAGACGATCAGTTTTAACTGTCAGTTCTTAACTGTCAGTTTGAACTGACAGTTAAAACTGAAGGCTCCAATCGCCTCCACACTGTCAGTTTTAACTTGTCACTGTCAGTCGTCTGTTGTCAAGCTGTCGCTGAAAAATGACTGACGAAGAACTCTTGTTACCATATGGTGCAGTTGTGTGCATTATTCTAAAAAGGCGGAAGAGAAGAAGAATGCGAAATGTGTGGGTATAACCCAAACACCACACTAAAAATACTTTTCCCACCTTAAAAACTCACTAAATAAACACGGTTAAATGTAGAAATCGAGACAACCGAACTGATGAAAACAAAGCAGTGGTCTGTTGATGTGCGGGGCAGACGGCTGGCAGGTGCGCGGAGCAAATTACATTGAGCATGCGCAAATGGCTGGACTGAGCGACTAAACTGAGGTGACCATACACACGGTACGTTCGGACTGCTGTCAGTTTGATCCGTCAGTTGGATTTATCAAAATTTCATCAGTCCATCAGTTCAGTTTTTTGGCCTGAGCTCAGTCCAAATCCTGCATACAGACGATCAGTTTTAACTGTTAGTCTTAACTGTCAGTTAGAACTGACAGTTAAAACTGATCGTCTGTAGCGGGCTTAACGAAGGCTCCTCCCGCAGGATCAACAAGACTTTTACAGATGTAATATTGTAAACGTATTACAAAAGAATCGTAAAGTTAAGAAAAACCGTAGTAATTCTGAAATATCAGCCCTAAAGTCATTGCGAAATGATGAATCAATAGTAATTCTACCCGCTGATAAAGGAAATGCCACAGTTCTATTAGACAAACTAGATTATGATAAAAAAATTAAAGATTTATTAGAAGGAGGTCATTATAGACCGATAGTAAAAGATCCCACAAACAATATTATAATGAAGGTGAAATCGATTTTAAAAAATCAAGCAAAAGTCTTATCAAAAGAGGTAATCAGAAGGTTGTCACCACAGTTTTCAAAACCACCGCATATATGGTGTTCCAAAACTACATAAGGAAGACATACCATTAAGACCCATAGTAAGTTCTATTAATTCACCCAGCTATGAATCATCAAAATATCTCTTACCAATACTGAAACCATTATTTGGATTTGAGAAATCATTTATTAACAACTCTTTGGACTTTATTCAAAAACTACAGGAGGTTTCAATTGAAAAAGATGAAATATTATGTAGTTATGATGTAACAAGCTTATTTACAAATATACCAGTAAATGAAATGCTAATAGTTGTAAAATCCAAACTAGAACAAGACATAAACCTCAAAGATAGGTCTGCATTGTCTATACCATTATTAATGGAGCTCCTAGAAGTCTGTGTAAACAATAGTTACTTTCAGTACAATTTAGATTTTTTTCTGCAAAACTCAGGTTTAACAATGGGGGGAGTTCTAAGCCCTATCCTAAGCAATATCTACATGGATTTCTTTGAGAAACTAGCTTTGACGTCTTGGCCAGAAAAACCCAAGACTTGGTTAAGATATCTAGATGACGTTTTCTGTGTTTGGAAACAAAATGAGATCAAAGGAAACGAGTTTCTAAATCATCTAAACACTTTAAGACCATCTATAAGATTTACCGTAGAATATGAACAAGAAAACAAACTGCCATTTCTAGATGTCATGATACAAAAAACTGAAACAGGAATAGAAACATCTGTTTACAGAAAGAAAACAAATACAGGTCAGTATTTACATTATTCATCTCATAGTCCGAACCATGTGATGATAGAAATAGCCCAAGGATTATTTTATAGAGCATATAAAATTTCATCAAATGAAGAACTGAAGAAAAATGAAATATCAAATATAATCAAAGAGCTCAAAAATAATGGTTATCCTCTCAAGGGGATCTGAACGCCCCATAAGGGCCCATGTTAATTTGTCAATATTCATGACCCATTATCTCAGAAACTACTGAAGATATGTAACTGAAATTTTTACATGTTTTTAATTGATATTAGTAGATTATATTGAACTAAGATTATACTTCAAACCCTGAAAATAAAAAAATTATATATTTTTTA
The DNA here is from genome assembly GCA_030545055.2 of Neoaliturus tenellus. NCBI lineage: Eukaryota > Metazoa > Arthropoda > Insecta > Hemiptera > Cicadellidae > Neoaliturus > Neoaliturus tenellus. Next base: position 78,861,762 of record CM061532.1, read on the forward strand.
AATTATATTTTAAAAAATCCGTGTTTTACCTATGTTTAATTTAATAACATAAAAATGAACAGTCAAATTGATATCATTCTAGTTCAGTAGATGCCTTAGTAGTTACTTTACATTGGATAAAAATTGCAGCTCTCTGGCTTTAGCGGTTCCTGAGAAAACGGGTCTTTTGTGGGGAAAAAAGTAGATTTTCGGGAAAACGCAAAAAAAACGTTAGTTGGACAATATAACATTTAATACTTGATTACTGGTTAACTCACATGGTTTAAAAACCTCCTGGGCAGTAGTCATCTCCATGGCCCTCTTCTTCTTCAAGGAGTTGTCTCCTCCTCTTTACTCTTGCCTCCTTGGTCATCAGTTCCGCAGCCCTGTCTGCTTTTCGAATTCGGTCCGCATCGAACTTTTGAAGAGCTGCAATCGTATGTCTTCCCAAGTCTGGAACTCCAATTTCTTCCAACACCCTCAGCCTACTCACATTTCCATCATTAAAGGATATTACTGCATCCCGAACTCCAAACTCGAGAGTCTGTTTCCCGACAAAATTATTTTTTGGCACTCGGCACCAAACAATGTTGTTGAACGACTCGTTCACATTTTGAGTGCGCCCGTGAAGACATTTCTTCAGTAGATTTTTGTTACTCAAGTCTTTGTAGACTGATTTTATGGCTTCCATTACAGGTTTAGGTATTGGGTTTTTGTGTACATACTCTTTTGGGTTTTTTCTATATTTACACCACGTATCAGGTGGCGGAGGGCAGTACGAGTGACATGGGTTTTCATCGGTGGAGAGGCGATGATAATAAGTAGCCCATACTGCTTTATACATTTTGTCTAGGCTATCAGTATTTCCTCTGATGGCATTGCCATAATAAGACTGAAGCTCATCAATGACTTTATCTGTCAGTCTCCCCCGTCCTTTTAGAGACTTACCATCCGAAAGTTCTTTTCCGCCCATAGTCTGTTTCAGATTTCGGAGGCGCGTACCCATCCGCTTTTCAACATGGCCTACACACTCCAGCTTTGATACATCAACATCATAGGGCTTACTCTCCTTTACACAGTTGTAGGCCTTAGAGTCTCCATCTCCTAACATGTTGACATAGCGAACGTTTCGTTTTAATTCCGAGCGATTGAAGAGAGTTACCGCAGCCTGCGTCTCCATCCCTCCGCTGTATCCTTCATAGTTTTTGACACATTGTGATTCATGCTTTTGTTTTTGTTCTGGAGTTTTAGCTTTAGAACAGCCACTACAAAATTTTGTTAAAGTTTCAAAATCTAGGACTTTACCTGTGTCAATGCTGGTGATAGTGGCAACCCCATTTTTAGATTTAAAACCCCGTCTCTGCCATGTCCCATCGTATGCTACGCTAATATCTGAGTCGCCATCATTGTGTTCAACAGCCTCTTTAGCAGCTCTTTGCATTGACTCCTCAGCAACTACTTCTAAACATGAAGAAACTACTTTAGTTAGTTTTGATCTAGCCAAGTTTGGAGGCGGAAGATTCAACATCGCACAAAGCATTCTTCCAGCTTCAAGTCCTTTGCCAATGCATCTGAGCCCGTAAAAAAATCTAACATTGACATCAAACAACCTCAGATTTTTACTAATATCATTAGGCCTAGGCTTACATTCTGGGGAAGTCCAAAAACTATTTTCAAAGTCACATTCATTACATGTTAGGCATAACTTACTTACTAAACCACTCCGCGATGAAATATCTTCCGATAGGCTGACTGAACTACCACAAATACAATAAATACCATCAAACATTGAAATAAGTGTTTCCATGGAAACAATTACATTGCCAGAATCACCTTGAAAATCACTGTATTTATTGTCACTTGAAGATAACTTCTTTCTAGAAGAACTTACTGAAGAGGAGGTTGATTTCGGAGTGCTAGGCCTAGGACTCGATGTGCCTGACGGGCCAGGTTGTGTTTCCTGTATTTGCTCCAAAGGTATTACTTTGATTTTACTATATCTGTTCCCTTTGAACGTACGTTTCTTGAAAACACCCTTTGCTTTAGTCATTTTGCAACAAGATTCACTAACAAAACAATCATTAGACTAACTAACTAAAAGTAAACAACTCGAAATAGGGTTATAACTTCACAACAAACAACAAACAGAACATATGTAGTAATGAAGAAGAAGAAGTGTGTTGTCTGCTGTCATTAGGCACCAAGAACAAATTTGGCTAACCACAGCCACCTAAATAAGTAGGAATATTAAGGCTGCGGTCTACCCCAACCAAAACAAAAACAACAACAATGCTGAATATGCCGGCCTCACGGCCGTAGAGCTAGGCGAGTTTGATGGCTGCAGAGGTTTACGGGGATCGTGTTTCAGAATTAACCAATTAAGATAGAGATTGACTCTTAACTTTTTCTAAAAGTACAAAAAAGGATCTCGTCGGCTATCTTTTTAGAATTTTCAAATAAAATTTCTAATTTCAGTTATAATTGTGTAAAATTATCTGTTTTTGAGTTTTATAGATGCAGAGGTTTACGGGGATCGTGTTTTAAAAATAACCAATTAAGATAGAGATTGGCTCTTAACTTTTTCTAAAAGTAGAAAAAAGGATCTAGTCGGCTATCTTTTTAGAATTTTAAAATAAAATTTCTAATTTCAGCTATACCGGTCTAAAATCATCTGTTTTTCTCGATTTTTAACTGAAGTTTTCTATTTGTTTTAATGAACTAATTACAAAATTGTAACAGACGAAAACTAGTACCGTTATTCTTCTTTAATATGACACCTTATTTATAGCTCTAGGCTTCATTTGGCAGAAGATAACACGATTCTAAAAAACCCTTGCATTTGGGTGCGCGCCAGGGGTAGACCGCAGCCTTAAAAGCAGTACTGTAACAAAAACCAACTTAGAGTGGCCAAAGTTTAGCCCTTCACCACCGTACACAAAATTTTCAATTAATTATTTTTATTATTTATAGGCGGCGTAACACTATATATTATACATTTTCGTGTTCAGAAAAAGCTAAAGTATAAAAAAACACAAAAAATTTTTTTTTGAAAATTTTGAAATTTTTAAGTGTTCAGATCCCCTCAAAGTTATAAATAACGCCCATATGAAGACCAATAGGCCAGTCAAATAGGGAATTAAAATTGCAAAGCATGATGTATTTCTGCATTTTTTATATGTTGTTGGGACCAGTTAGGGCAATTCAAAAACAAGTTTGCAGCTTCGAAAACCCTGTGCTCCCTGCGTAGTATGTAAAAAACTACACAATTTATGTATTTTTATTAGTTTTGGGCCTATAACTTGTATAGTATAACAGTATAGTGCATTTTTCTAACACTGCTAATACAATAATTAAAGAACGTAAAATTTCAAACAATTTAAGCAAAATTTCATATATGTGAGTCAAATAGTTTTTGAATTTTGATTTTTTTAATATTACAAACTTTAGTAATTAATAGCCAAAATTTTCTCTTTTTCTGGTTTCGACCACCAAAAATGGCGTAATGTCCATATTAAGGTAGAATTCTTAAAAACTGTGTTTTTAGTAAATTTTATTGGTTTCCATTTGATCACAAAGCTAAGTCTGCACCTTCTACAATTTTCTGAAAACTATAACATAATCATTTAAGAATATAGAGATGATTTTATCATTTAAATAGTTTATACCATTGGCTCTAAACATTGGGTGATGAATACAAAATAAAAAACATATTTAAGGTTAAAAGTTGTATTTAGAGATAAATTATGACAACACAAACCAATAATTAGTATTTTGGCCTTTTAGACGCCGTAGGCACTGCATGAGAAATGTTGGTTGATTCAACCTCATCGGGTGAAGTCATATGATCATCAGGGTCATTTTCATCCTCTTTAGTCAATAGTATTGGGACATTTTGGCAATTCTTTGCTGAGCAAGGGGTACATAATGCAGAACACTTTAGCCCAGCCTTCCGACATGTGCAAGCACCGGTGCAACCCTTTTTGCACCTACATGAAATTAGTTTCAGAAGGTTAGATGGGGCTGGACTAGATGTTGTTAGCACTGGAACTAGTCCTACTGTGCTCTTTGACCAACCCCACTCTGTGGGATCCTTTTCATTCCCTAACCACATTTGCACTTGATGGTATGTTCGAAATGAGTGGAATGAAGCTGCATCTTGGGTTGGGGGTAAACGTGACAAGTTTACCTTAGCGCTGGCGGCTGCCTTAACAAACAATCGGAACCGAAGGTTTTCTAATTTATCGTTAGTATTGCCACCATACAAAGCAATTAGACACTTTTCTCCAGCTTCTTTTATGGTTTCATGATTGGAATCTGGTAGGAGAAACACTTTTGCAAGGTCCAAAATGTCTCGGTTCTTCTGTAAAATATTCCAAAGTTTGGTTTTCCCTTGCCAGAAAAGAGCAGATGTTGTGTCGCATCCACTGAATGCATGGATGAACAACTCCATCCCATCAGGCAGGTCCACGTCTTCATGGCCAAATGAAGAACTGGAAAACTGAGACAAAGTAGACTGACCTCTGCCAGCTTTCTGAAAGTAAACATTCTTGAAGTTTTTCCCCAAACCGCAAAGGAGGACTAGAAGATCGACATCCTCTCCAATAATCAACACATATTGGTGGGATGGGCTTTTCTCAAAAGCTGTCTTAATTATGTCGCAGTCTGCATCCTCTTGTGCAATCTTCGTTTCTATACCTCCGTTTCTAAAAGCTAAGCACAGTTGGTCAATGAGACGACGTTTGTTGGATTCATTTGCCAAGAATTTCTCTTGAGACAATTTGATGACCGTAGAAGTGTCAAATTGCAGGACACTCGTGTCAAATTTGCAGGAGTGCTCGTTGCAGGACAGTGTACCATATCGACGCATTCGTTCTGCTGTTTTGGTACTCCTGAGGGCCCCATCTTCAGGATATCCATCAAAGACGACCGCCACGCTCCTCCCAAAATGGTTGATTGTATAGGTGATATAGGACTCAACTATTGTCTGGATCGACTCATATTCCTATGCCAAATAACCTTATGAAGAAGATATCCACCGTCAACTACCACAAATGTGGTATCATCAATAGGAATGTTTTCCAAGAGTGGTGTGAAAGCAGGATATAATGTAGATTTGGTCCCTTTACACATACCATCTTCATTAAACAATGACATCGGGAAAGGGGCCAATTCAAATTTGAAGTGCTCCTCCAGCTCTTTGTCCGACTGCTTGGTGATACACATTCTTTGGAAAATAGTGAGTGGGTCCACATCAACACGCTTCTTACCGACTTTAACTGAGCTATTGCCCGATGCCAAAGTAAGTACTTTGTTTTTTCTTTTAAAAGTCACCTCTCCAAAAGTGTTGTTTGTGATTTCTTTCATTCCTTCGATGCCTCTTTCTCTCGCTAGATGGCAATTGACTGTAGGTCCACCCACGTTTCCACTGCTCAAGGAGAGAAGCTTGTCTGTAAGTGGAAATGGAGGATGGGCATCAAACCATATTTTAAGTTTTTCCAAGTCAGCAGTGTCTCGCTTGATTTGTGTAGGCCTCATATCCACATGTTGTTCAGTAGTTATACAAGAAACATTCCAAAAGCGCTCTAGCTCTCCACATATGTTTAGCATGTATACCATTCCTCCAGTCCAACGAGACAGTACTCCTGTGGATATACCACGACCATGAGTCAATCCTCCCTGGCTCTTCATCGATCTCATCAGAACTTGTTTAATTGACAAATCTGTCCACAGACCTGACCAAAATTTATCAGATCTACGAACTGTGAAGTCTCCCTTAGTAAACTGAGAAAATTCTCTTGGATCCATCCGTGATTGAAGGTTACTCATGTCCTGTATATAGAGTCGAGCGCTTTTAGCGTATAGAAAGTGACCTGCCGAATGAAAGAAAGGTAGCATTTTGCTTACAGCCTCCAGATGAAGCTCCCAATCACCCATCCTCTCAGCCTGAATAAATTTCTTCATTAGGGTGGTCATTTTGCAATACTGCACCCAGAGCTTGGAAGTAGGACCTTTGGATTCCAGACTGGCAAACGAATCTTTAAATTTGCAAACAATATCTTTAAAGTTTGCATCGCCATTGACAGATAGGATTACTGACCTTTCACTTCCATCCAGTAATTTCTCCGCTTCTTCCTTTTCTTTTTCAGTGAACTGAATTTCATTAAAAATTATATTGGTCAAAGCTAGATTTGTCAATAGGTGAGCTCTGACAGCTCTCGAGTACGCATGTCCGTTGAGAACCTTATCTACGCTATTTTCTGCGTATATAGTCGTCAGCAATTCTCTTATGCCACTTCCTGCCATGACTGCACCAATTGCACCCATAAATGACATTAGTAAGTGGAAGCCCCCTAATCTTACTACAACATTACCTAAATCAGTGTGTTGGCAATTCTCTACAATGTCTCTTGCTTTTATATAAAGAGGTTGATCATAAGTAACAAAGCAGGTGTTTTGACCATGAGCTTTGGTTCTTGCACTGGCTTCAAGGAGAGATGTCAGCACAGTGTCATAATCTGTGGGCGGAGCATGTATAAACGGAAGGAAAACTATTCTTGAGCGGTTGAAATCTAGACCATTAGTCACTTGCTCCATAAATCCATTCCATCCTGGGATATCAGCAGAGTTTGAGGATTTTCCAAACAACCATAGCAAGTCTAGGTTTGTGGGAAGAATATCACCTTCAACTTGAAAACGTTCATTCACATCAGTAATTGTAATGTTAGACAGCCCAGCATTTTTCCTCATGTTGGATTGTTTTATTTGGGACACTACATAAGAACCAATAGTATTAGCAGTAACAGTCTTCTTTAGACGAGGAATTGCTTTGTCAGGCATTACAGCAGTCTCAGGCGTGATAACCATCATCCCACCCATTTCATGGAAAGTGTTCTCGCCATCTAAGGTGTTAACATTCACATCAGCATTATCAAAAGCAAACTGAATAAACGCTCCTCTCTCAATTGGCGGTGTTTCTCCTTTCTGTATGATAGCTGAGCTTTCAACAAGAGTTGCCTCATTATAACTACAACAAAATCCCATCGCTGCACAGAGGTTAACAAGATGTTTTGACCCGAATTTCCTGTACAGATAAACACCAAAGCTTGTCTTGAGTGAAGAGAAGAAAGAGTTAGGCCTCACGGCAGATATTATTGTATGACCTATTAAAATGCACTTTTTCTTCCAACTATCGATGGAATGGCGTTTGTGTTTCAAAACTATGGTTTCAAGCAAGAGTTTTAGTGACTCTGGGACAACAGAATCGACGTCCTGCATAAAATCATCAGTCGGAGGATACTCTGTGGTGTCATAAACTTGAGATCGAATGTCTTCTAAGATTATATCTGCTGCGGACTTCACGACTCTCATTCGTTCTTCTGCAGGATTGCTCTTCCTTTCACTATACCAGTTGTCATAAATAATCTTTTGTCCAACGTCTGTAAAACATACGACTGCGTGATGGTTGCGGCCCCGGCCAACTTCTGCAATGATTATCTTATCACCATAGTGCTTCAATAGGTGAGCTTTAACAGTTCTGGTATCTGGCTTGTAATCACCTTTAATTTGATCGATAAGATCAACCAATGAAAATTGACATTCTTCTCTGTTTTCTGCAATAAATTAATATATATATTCCATGCATTCCTCGACATTTGTAAGGTCCGAGGGAGATCTTTTCAGTCTACTAGCCAATGGCATGCTGTTTAGCTTTTTATGACATAAAGTGTGGTACCTTGCACCAGCAGCAATTAGATCAGTTTCAGCTCCAAGACGATTTATAATCTGTTGTCCCCATTCATCACCTCGACGACTAGCCACTTCAAAAAACGTTTCTCTCGCATTTAGAGACTGCACTTGGTGCAAATTATTCCTTCTTGACAGAGGCAGTTTGTTTTGAAGCTTGATGAATTCCTCTGTAATACTTTCTCCACATAGAAAACAAATGTTCTTCAATCCCAAGCATGTTGTTGATCTCAAAGATATTGGTTTAGAGAATGTATCACTACTACGACGAATCGATGCCAAAATATTACTTTGAACTGAGTATCTTTTTCTGCACAAATCATGTACAGTTACTTCATCTAAATCTTACAAAAACTGTTGATTTTCCTTAAGAGCGCGTTTCACACTCACCTCAATAAGTGAAGTGACACCACGTTTTTTTACCACAGTTACCTGACCTTCATCAAGAGTAGTTCTACAAATGAAACATACACCCGGTGGAACAGACATCTCACTTATTACAAATTGCACTCCGTGAGGAAATTACATTATTGAAACTATTTGCACAAACTATTAAAGTTAATCAAAACTAAATTAAATACAAAGACAGCTATAAGTCTACTTTATTCCTTTTCCATTGTCTCCATTAATGAAATGCAATCGAAAACAAAAACATTGAACAAAATTAACAATGAATGTTAGAAAAATGTATTAGTCAGCTGATTGTTTAATGTTTTGTTTTAGCCAGCTGTTTGTTTTGTAGTGTTGTGTGGTGATCTTGTGTGTCAAATATGCAAGGAGTTTCAAATAAGCTTAGGTTTTATGAGTATCATCTGTTCAGGTACTATAAACGGTAATTAAATTTAACCATTTTGTGGACTATTTGACTCACATACATGAAATTTTTCTTAAATGATTTGAAAATTTACGTTCTTTAATTATTGTAGTCACTGTATTTTCTTAACAGTGTTAAGAAAAATGCACTATGATAAGTTATAAGCCCAAAACTAGTAAAATTACATACATTTTGTAGTTTTTTACTTATTACGCAGGGAGCACAGGGTTTTCGAAGCTGCAAACTTGTTTTTGAATTACCCTAACTGACCCCAACAACATATCAAAAATACAGAAATACATCATGCTTTGCAATTTTAGCCGCTTTCTATGTAAAATTTGACTGGCCTACAAGGAAAAATTATCAAACAGAAAAAAATGGTATGGACAATGAAGACCAAAGACCAAATTTTACGGTGATAATCCCTTACGAAAGAGGAAAATCTGAAAGAATAAGGAGAGTAAACCACAAATTTGGAATACGAACATCATTTTCCACTAACTCCACATTACGGGGTCAATTAACAAAAGTTAAACCGAAAAACGTGGAACAAGAAACCAAAGATGTGGTTTATAAAATACCGTGCGAATGTGGGAAGAGCTACTTTGGACAAACATCCAGGCCTCTTGGAATAAGAATAAAAGAACATAAAAGTAGCATAAATAAAAAACAAGAAAATTATTCCAAACTAAGCGAACATGCATTTGCAGAAGAGCACAAGATAAACTTTTCAGAAACAAGTATAGTTTTTAAAGAACCTAAGTGGAAAATTAGAAATATTAAAGAGGCTGCATGCATGTTAATTCAAAGAGAGGCTATATCCCAACCAAGTGCTACTGTTAGTCCAATGTATATACCAATAATAGAAAAAGAAGTCAAAAAGAAAATAAATAGCTCAAAATTCCTGAATTCTTGAGCACTAAAAATCCCTACTTATACACTTATTTTTATATTTTTTATTTTAATTTTTTATTTTATACCGATATTATTTTATATAGTTCCATACATAACACCAAATTAATTTGTATTCTTTTTGTAAAACTTTTATTTCATACTATATGTCATATGTTTTCTTGCTACATATGAAAAGAATTGTTTATAATTTGAATTTTTGTAAATTAGGTTAGACTGAAGATGGGCTCAGAAGGAAGCACGAAATATATCAATTTTTTAACAAATTGTTTTTCTAAATTCATGAGTAGCTATAACACTAAATATTATTAAGTATGACTTCTTGGAGCATAGACTTTTTACTGTAATTTATTGAACTGTTTAAGGGGCAAGAATACCTCTACAAGCTAAAGCAAAGACTACATAGACTCAAACTCTACTAGACTGTCAGATAAAACTGACCGTGTGGAGGCGATTGGAGCCTTCAGTTTTAACTGTCAGTTCAAACTGACAGTCAAGAACTGACAGTGAAAACTGACAGTCAAGAACTGACAGTGAAAACTGATCGTCTGTAGCGGGCTTTAGCGGCCACGTGATTTTATGCCAACGAATAAGATTCAAGCAAGGTTGCCGTACTGTCTATGCCTCTTTCCTACTTGCATTAATCAACCTGTTTTAAATAATTAAATTTCCAAGTGTAAACATTGCATATAAACAGATAAGAGTAATGAATTCTATGTGGCAACACGGCGCTTATTTTCTATTGGGTGCGGCTCAACGGACATCTCTCGTGGCGAGTGGTATACAGTGAGATTATCAAAGTGTAACAAAGGAAATTTAGAACCACTATTCTTCTTTAATTTGTTAACCTCAGTTATAGCTCCAGGCTGCAATTAGCAGAAGATAACAGGATTCTAAAAAACCCTTGCATCTGCATCGAGAAAAACAGATGATTTTAGACAGTTATAGCTGAAGTTAGAAATCTTATTTAAAAATTCTAAAACCAGAGCCGTCTGTCTTTTTTTTTACTTTTAGAAAAAGTTAAGAGCCAGTTTCTATCTTAATTGGTTAGTTTTCAAACACGATCCCCGTAAACCGCCTTTATAAAACTTGCCAATACAGAAAAACAGTTTCAGACAGTTATAAGTCAAATTAGAAATTTTATTTTAAAATTCTAAAACCAGAGAAGACAAGATCCTTTTTCCTACTTTTAGAAAATGTTAAGAGTCAATCTCTATCTTAATGAGTGAACACGATTCCCGTAAACCTCTGCATACATAAAACTCGCCTAGCGCTACAGCTGTGGCATTGAGGCGGCATGCGGGCTCAGGTAGACCGGAGCCTTAAGTTCTTTTCAATCACTTATTGTTCAGAAATGCAATATTTATTTGTTTCAACCATTATTTTTACATGATCGACAGTCTAATATTATAGTTAAAATAACACCACCAGGAGGAAAAGCAGACTATGGGCCATAAAATAAAAATAATATTAATGCTTCTCTTAATCAAAGGATAATACTTTTTTATAAAAAATACTAAATAGACAAGGTCTGCAGTTTTAGGCATTTTGATTTCCGGCAGCCCTTCTCCAACAAATAGTATTTAAATAATTGGAATAGTATCTTTAAAATGTATCAGATATATTGTAAAAAAAATATATGCAACAAGTTGAAGGGATCTTGCATGATATATTACATACCTTTTTTTCCAGAGAAAGAAAATTTACTTATCTGGTTTTATGGCTTGAGGAAAGTGAAAAGTTTTCCATGGAAACAAAAGTAGTTTTTAAAACATTGTTATTCTTTCAAATCTTTGTATAGAAAGAAATATCTTTATTGATAAATTAATACAGTACACAGTACTCTTTTTGTGTTTTTCATTGATAAAAATATTTAGTGTAATATTTTAAGTAGTAATCATTATTTGTTTTTACAGGATTCTTCTTCTTTTATGTTAAGAATCCAGCGAAAAGCCTTTTTCTTTTGTAAAACTAAAATTCTATTTAAGTTATAACTGCTTGTATCACCTCACCATATACTTTTATTCTATACAAAATATGAGACTGTATTGTGGCGAAATAACAGATCTTAGTGTTTCTTTACTGCAAATTTGTTTTTATCTCGTGAGTGCAAAAATGCCAGGTGTAATTTCTTGCAAACATTATTTACATGAGAAGTCCAACAAAGCGTGTTATCCATAGTAACCCCTAAAAAATTTGGTTTCAGATGAAGAATTATCACAATCATTGTTTTATTTTAAATCTTTTTACCTGCAAGTAAATTGAATCAAAATAATTTCCTCTGAATTTACCAAGAGACCATTACTGTTTAAATAATTTTTTAAAATTCCTATAGCATTGTCACTATTTTTTACTGATGAACTAAAGTCTTTATCATAGATGTTTAGACTTGTGTCTTCCGCATATCGTGAAATAAAAATTCCTATAATAAAACTCACTATCTTTTAAAATTTTATGAAAAAAGTCCATCTCATGCAGGAAAAAAGATCTTACAAAAAACCCCTGATAAAATAAAAATGATTCTAATCCAATTAAATAAAAAAAAATAATAATAATAGTAAAAAACAGTTGAAGGAGTATTTAGTCTGTGCAGCCATATACTCATTTAGAAAAAATTTTTACCTCCCTTTGTAGAAATAGGTAAAATAACATATTGGGGCTAGTTCATGACAAATAGTGTAGTAAAATTAAGCCAAAATATGGCTGGAAAATGAAATAATTTTTAGACAGCTAATTTTTGCTGAAATGTGTTCTATGCCATCCCCTGACCTCCCTCAGAAAAGTCCCCTGAAATCCCCAGTGGGAAACATGCCTAAAAATGATGGGATGGCCCACGTGGAGTCAGAAATAAATCTTTCTTCGACCAATGGGTTTATGTACATCAAATTAAAGCTCTTAAGTAGTAGAATTTAATGCCGCAAACCCCATCTCTAAAGGTTGCCTGAGTCGAAAATGGCAGCCTTTCAAACTTTGAATAAAAATCACATTTTAACGTAAACGCTTAAAAATGTAATAATTTTCGAAATACTTGACCTTTCGAGGTGCGGTTTGCGGCAAAAGTTGCTTGTACAATTACCTAAGCAAATAGGGATAGTTTGACATATGCCCATCATATTACCCTTGAACCACCCTCTACATGGACATCCCAAAGAGGGAGTTTTGAAAATTTTTTCTTAGTCCATAGCCATGCTATACATCATTTTAAAGGTCTTATTAAGGAGAGTACATAGCCGAAAACCAGACCTCAAAAGGTCAAATAAGTCGGAAGTTATTGTATTTCAAAGTTTTGATAATATTATTGCATTCTAAACTTTGAACGCCTGCCATTTCACTCCCGACAGTTATATTGAGTTCGGGTTTACGGCATTGTATTCTACATTTGAAGACCTTTAATTTGATGTATATAAACCTTCTGGAATGTATTTATATTTAGTATGTTTAATATCTAATTTTAATGTAACTCCTTATGGGCCAACCCCTCATTTTTAAGCGTGATCCCCATATGGGATTTCTGGGGACTTTTCGGAGGAAGGTCAGGGGGCGCCATAGAACACATTTCAAAAGAAATTGGCTTTCCAAAAATTATTTCATTTTTCCCGACTAATTTTACTACACTAAAAGATATGTCATAAAAAATAGATTCTTAGCCGAATAGGTAATTTTAGTTTTAAGAGAATTAATGTTTTGCATTTGACACTATTCCTGTGTACATTTGTATATAATTGTGAATAAAGAAATTTTTACATTGACTTATAACGGAGAAAGGGTAGAAGTTGTAAACAGGGCTGGATTTACGAATTTGCTGCCCATGGGCCCAAAACATTTCCGCCACCCCCCTCCCATATCCACGGAACAATATGTTAAATCCAAAACAATATTCGTTGTACAATATGCGCCAAAATAAACGGCACTGAAATTGAATCAGCCATCTTCACCAAAATGATACGAAACCTTCAAGAACGGTTATATACGAGTGTTGCCTCAAGTGGACTGAGGTCATATTGAACATAATATTAATTGAATTTAAACCTACGTTTATATGTTGGTGAAACTAAGTTTATCAAATCTTATAATTTCAATTCGGTAGTTTTTTTTTTTTTTTTTTTTTTTTTTTTTTTTTTTTTTTTTTTTTGTGCATAGGCTACTGTAGCACCATGTCCTCACATAATAACATAATTTTTTCATAAGCTATAGGCCCTAACCTCATGTTAATTAAGACTGAATGTTATTTGGGATGAACAGAAAATTTATATCTTTGGATACCTTTTCAGGATATCGCTTTTATTATTTATCTGTTGAATGGTCCAGGTAAATCTTAATAAAGTAGTATAACGAAAGTGAAGAAAAATAAACGATTATTCAAAGTTGAATTTTAACCCCCTCCATGTTAAAATCTTTCTCTGTCGTACATTTGCCTACTACCAATACAGAAAATAGTATTTCTGTATAAATAATAAAACTATATTAGAACTTAGATTAATTTATATTTTGACTAAACAACAGCTAAAATCGTCACAACGCAGTAAATTGGTTCATTAACAGACGGCAAAATGAAATCACCAAAATCAGCTACAAAGAAAAAAAAACATAGAATCCCAGAGTGCCTTTGGACGCGGCAATTGTATAGTCGATATTAAAATGTGAGACAAAAATGTGTACAACACAATTTTCGTGATATCGTAAGCTACGTTATTGCTTTATAAACCTACAAATGAAGTGGAAAAAATATTGTGTCATGACCATCAGTGGATCTTTGTTTTGAAATAGAGACAGAAAATCCAAAATGAAAATCAGCAGATAAGTTATTGCTGGGGGTTTAAAGATCAAACATCTCAATCACAAGCGTCGGGATAAACCGTTACATCTATACAATATATATCACCATTTTTAATAGGTTTAGCAAATTTATTGATTTAAATCTAAACAATAGAGCATTCAAACTTTCAATCAAAAAGATAATCAAAGATGGGGTATTATTGTAATTTAATGTTTCGTAACATTCATTTTAGCGAATTTCCCTATAGGGAATACGCTATTACGGTAGTAGCCATGGTAAGACCTAAGCCCGGGACCACTTTACTTTTTCATTTTGAGGTCCCCAGAAGCCAAAAACACCTTTCGTTCGTTTTCATATATATGTATATATATATATATATATCTATAAATATATATATGTGTCCGTGGTACCGATAACTTTTGAAGCAGACCTCCGATTTTGATCAAATTTGGTATGAAGGTGTAAGACCAGGTCTATTTTCATGAGTTCGCGAACCAGCATTGTCGGGTTATGGGAACGGGGTTTTATGGGGTTTGAAAGGGGTCAAAAATGGGTTTTTGTCATTTTTTGACCTCAATTTTCAAAATTCATCAATTTTAACTTAAACCATTTAAAAGAGCTTTAAATAACAAACAATCTAGTATGTTGAATTTTTTACCTAGCTTAAATGGTTATACAGAAAATTCAAATCAAGTTTCCCATGTTATTCTTATGGGTAAATCTTTAAAAAGTTATATATCGCTTATTTATCAACATATCTTAATAAACATTTTTATAAACCTTCACTAGGTGGTGAGTAATTAAGATTTTATAAAAAAACCCCATGGCAGCAAACCTACATGCTAAATCCCATGGTATTCTCATGGAAAATAATTGTATAATGGGAGCAAGAGAGATGGAGATATAAGGTATCTGTTCCTAATCAGCTGATCAGCTGTCTTCTGCATATTTGTCAAATTTGAAATGTGTATGTTTTGTTATTTGTAAACAAATATTTCCTTTTTGCATGGAAGCTTTGGATTATGCACTTTTATTACTGTTAAAAAAAGTCATTTAGGCCTATTGCAATATAAATACTAATATATGAATTATTAAATAAAAATAATTTACTCAGAAATATAATGCCATTAAATATATTATATTTCCTTGTAAAGATTATTAATTATATAAGATAGTCACAAAGTTCTTTGATGTTGAAACAATAATTCTTTGGTTGGAAATTCGCTGAGTACGCAGGTCTGCTGCGACGGGGGTATTCTAATCTTATTTTACTATGAAACAATAAAATAAATACTTTAATTGTAAGTATTGTATACAATATTAAGTAGGCATAGTTAGTATTACGCACGATATTTGTCTCCTGAAGGCATTTTATTTCCCCTAAAAAAAGTTTTGATTTATTTTGTATTACTATTATTATTTTAAGTCTTGTGTGTTGGGCTAATTAATTTTCCCACGTCGGTGTTTGCTGTAATGAGAAATAGTAAACTTCAAAGACTGCTGAAATGTAGTTTCACGTGGACAATATAAACATTATTTAGAATTTTTCTGACCCACGCGTGCTTGCAGCACTTGGGTTCTTTGTATTACATTTATGTATAACTTTCTGAATAAATAAAATTCATTTCATTCCATTCCATTCATAAAAAAAAATTATTTCATAAATGGAATGAAATGGGAGATTCACTACGGAACCCAAGACCACCGGGATTTAGATTTTTGCCAGGGCGGAGACGCTGAAGGGGCAAGACAATCAGCCTAATAATGTCAAATAATTAGCTATGGAGTCTCGGATCGCGCTCTCGCAGTTGCCTGTACTTTTAGTGACGCTAACACGAATCTGATAAATTATCTTTTGTTTAAAAAGCTCATTGAACTTTATCAAGTTTTACTCAGTGTAAACCTTAGTGAAACCAAATAATCTGCATGGACCACTCTTGATATTTTAGACTAATTTAATCTAATCCCAAAAAAAATCTGCCGCCCCTTAAAATTTTACGCCCTGGGCCCGGGCCCATGCCTAAATCCGGCCCTGGTTGTAAACACTTTCAAATATTTAAGGGTCACGTTTAATTTGAGATTAATGTGGGAAACTCATTTGAAATGAAAATGTATGGCTGCCAATTAATTGTGTATGGAGAAATTTTTAAATAATCGGAAAGTGCCATTAAGTAAGAAGTTCACTTGTTATTTTGCTATCATTCGGTCTATCCTCTGTTATGGTTGCCAAGTTTGGGGTTTCCTAGAAAGTAATTATGTAGGAGTTTTGCGATATTTCCTCGGAAGAGTTTTTGGATTGCCCAACAATCCGCCAAATTATGCTTTATATTTAGAGACTGGTTTAGAAAAAGAATACATTTTTTACATTAACCATGCATCAAAATTATATTAAACACGTTTTAAGTTTACCGGAATATAGGTTTCCTTTTTTGTTAGCAAGAGAAATAATAAGAAAAAATATTTTCTGGAGTAAATTTCAGGTTTTTAATAGTGGTGGCGGTGCAGGGGGGAGTGTAGGCGAATTTGTGTCGAGGCGGCTTTGGCGGGGCGCCATCACACTTCTTATCCTCAGCTGGAATTCGACCTTGGAGACAACTCTTATCTCTCAGATAGAACAACGGTGTTCAGATAGGACACCCAAGGTAGACGAGATGTGTTTTAGGGTCCCTGAATACCTCAGGATTAAAATGCCGCTAATTTCATTTGTGGACCTTATGACGTAAAGTTTGGCATTTTTTAAATTTTTTGTGTGTCTACCTGGGGTAAAGCCCCTCAAAAATCTTGTCAACCTAGGTGTTTTAGTGATCCCCAAAACTTGTACAACAAAATGGCATATGTTAAATCCGTGGACCTTTTGATGTAAAATTTGACTCTTTTCAAATTTTTGATTTTGTCTAGCTGGGGGAAAGCCTCCGAATTGACGGTTCACAAACACATTTTCGTCATACTTAAAGATGCCCCTTCAAAATGGAATAGGTTTTTTTCTGTGGACCTTATGACGTAAATTCTGACCTCCCAGCTCCCGGTCCATTAAGGTTAGGCTGCTTTTGAAATTAAACTATTATTGTTTATTTTATTTTACATCAAATTTACTGGAAAATGCTTATTGTTGAAGGGATTTTTTTTTTACGTGTAGTTATAGTCTATCAACCCAGCAGACGAGTCGTAAGACCATTGCTGAATGTACTTCTGGAAATGTTGTATTTGCCTTGATTTGCTTATAGTTATAGTACCAGGGGGACCGAGCTTAAGCTCGGTAAAATTATTACTTTCGTTTCTCACACAAAGCTCGTTCGCTCCGCTCACTCGCCAGGCGGAAGGTTTGCTGCACATTGGTATGATTTTCCTAAAACCACAGGTTAAAGATGTAACACATTGGTTTATTTTATCTACAGTTATCAGCTGATTTTTGTTCAGTTAAAAAATTTCCATAAGGATAACATGGGATCTTTGAAGGGCTCTAGCGCGAAAACCGGATTTTTCCCAGCTATGGGACCAGCTCCAATCGATTTCTGGTGGCCAAAACCCCGATATTCCAAAATTTGAAGGAAATCATCGGAGCCGTTTTTGAGATAATTGTGCAAGCAAGCAAGCAAGCAAACATTGCTCGTATAAGAGTATAGGATTGTATATTAAATTGTAAAAATTGGATATAATTTATCTTAAGAAAATAAAGCACTTTTCATTTCATTTTATCATAAACAGTTACAAAAGTTTTGCTTTGGCTGTTATTTACTGTATCGTATAACTAGTTTAAGTAACGATGCGATTGCTGTCTTGCTTTCTGTTTTGTACAGTTGGCAACGATAATGGCTATGCCATGGTCTATCTTTAAGGCTTGTGAGTCAGTCAAGACACTGGGCAGTTTATTTCAGGATGGAGTAAGAAGTTTCTAGCGTTACTGGTTTGCTATAGACTCGCAACAACTGATTTCACAATATTTTAGGGCATAAAATAGTACATGTACTAATATATGAACATAAGTAAAATAACATCTTTCATGATAAAAATTTTTATTTGTTTATGAATTCAACGGAAAACAAGGTGCACTACTTGCCAGGTTATTGTATGTCACCAGACTTTGAAATCATCAGCAAAACAATATTGCTCACCTGTCTAGGCACCAGGGACTGGTAGCTTTTTACGGATGTCACATTTCCACGTGACTTTTGGTCTAAGATATAATTTCAGCTCGTTTACCTCAGTAGTTTTGACATGACATAACAAAAGGATAAAACAGCGTGTGGGCCGATGTCTAGCATTTAGAAGTCAGACAGAGAGTTGCCTTTGCCGACCAACTAAGGGCATATTTATTTTTTGTAACATCAGAAACTTAGGCCTAAAATAGTTAAAACACCCGGGTTTGATTTCAAAGTCATTTATTTATTTATTTATTTATCTATGCCAACGGCTTGAGCCAATTACATAAGAAATTACAAAGGAAGATGGCTTAATAATGTAAATCTTGAATAACAAATCGAAAGAAAGTTGCAACAAATGAACAAAACTTAACAATACCAACGTTAACTTAACTGATAGTAAGAACAGCAATAGGCAAATAACTAATAAACTTAACACAACAGCGTCCAGTCTTCTAATTGAACCTTTCCATCAGGAGTGCCACAATTGTTCTTCTTATAGAGGGATAACTGTCCGCGAAGAAATCAACATCACGAGAAACAGTGTTACCCAGATGAAGGATTCTTGTCAGAGGGCTGTGGTAGTCATATTCAGTGCCTCTGAAGCGACGGGCGAATAGGTCCCTGGATCTCGTCCTGGTTGGGATTCTAATGTCTACCTCGGCAAGCAGCTCTGGACAGCATAGTTGACCCTTCAGAAGCTTGCATAAGAAACTGGCATCGGCAATGCTGCGCCTCACGTGCAATGGCTGGATTTGCAACTCCTCAGCCAAGGTATCAGTTGGTACCTCCCGATAACGATAGCCCTGACGAACTCCCACCAGCCTCAAAAACCTTCTCTGAATCGCCTCAAGACGATTACGTCCACAAACTGTGTAGGGTGACCAGATTGGAGATGCATATTCCAGACACTGTCTCACCATTGTGCAATATAAAGCCTTCAATGCCGCCGGGTTCCTCATACCTTTGGTAGATCGGGAGATGAAACCGAGCAGTCTGTTCGCCTTATTCGCAACAGAGTTGATATGCTCGTCAAAACTTAGATCACTGCTGAACAACACCCCCAGATCTTTTGTGGATGTGACTCTAGGAATAACGTCCTCTTCTAGTGTGTACATGAAGATGGCAGGAGTACGGGAACGATGAAAGGTTAAAACTGAACACTTACCAGGATTTATTTCCATCTTGTTATGCTTGCACCAAGCGACGACATTATCGAGACACATCTGAAGGCGTACCGAGTCCTCTTCTGTCCCAACCTCCACAAACACTTTGAGATCTTCAGTGAACGCAAGGGATCCAACCTCGATGGAAGCCACCAGGTCGTTGATAAACAAATTAACTAAGCAGGGTCCCAGATGCGATCCCTGTGGTACTCCCGAGGTCTGACGGAACGGTTGCGATTGTGAAGTCCCAATTCTAACAGTTAACGTGCGGTCAGATAGGTAGTCCTCTAGCCAGCCAAGTAGAGGATGACGAATGCCGTATCCGCTAGTTTGGACACGAGGATGTTGTGATCTACTTTGTCTAATGCCTTTGCGAAGTCGATATAGGTGACATCCAACTGGTGACCTGCTCTAAAGGCGGACAGAGCTCTCTCTTGCAACAATAGCAAATTTGACAGAGTAGATTTCTTGGATACAAAGCCGTGTTGATTTGGAGAGATAATGTCATCGATGAAAAACTTCAGCCTGTCGAACACTAAGCTTTCGAACACTTTACCAAGGGCAGAAAGAATGGTAATAGGGCGGTAGTTCTTTATATCGCTGAGATCGCCAGATTTGGGAAGAGGAACAACGTACCCGTGCTTGAGACATGCAGGGAAGATGCCTTCGGACAAAGACTGATTAAACAAGTGATTATTAAACAAAGACTGATTATTAAGTGATTGCAATGGCTCAGCAAGCAGACAACAGCCAAAGCGCAGCAGCGAAGGTGGTACATTGTCGGGACCCGCACCTTTTGAACCATCCAGTTGAGATGTCTAATATCTGATTTAATTCGTGCAGAAGGTACACCACCGCATAAAGCTGGTGATGTGTTAAACCAGCCTGACCACTTGGGTTCGCCCAATTACCCGAATTTTCGGGTACCCGTAAGCCTCTAAAAATTAGATACTGCATACTTTACTAGTTAGCTGAGGTGTGTAAACATCGCAATGGGAGGCAGGGGCGAATCCAGAGAGGGATCTTATGGGGGGGGGGGGGGGGAACTACCGGTGACAGTAAATACATAGTAAAAGGAAAAAAAATGATTGCAAAAATTTCAATAATTTACTTTCTTGTATACATCATTTACAAATTGTTACAACTAAATCTTATATGATAATATTTAAACCTTTTCGCACATGTTGAATTGAAACTACACATACTTTAACCTTACTTTAACTTTACTCTAACCTTTACTGAGTTTAATATTATAATAGGCGAAATCTGGTGATTTTGCCCCCAAAACACAGTGGCTTCAAAACTACAGTACCAGGTTAACCGTGCCTTGCTCAATGGTTTTTATTCACTTTTGTTGTAGTGTCATAGTAATAAAGCTATTAAATTTCCACCAACTATACCTTTTCAAAAATAACAGAATAACGTTGGTAACTTTGTTACCAAAACAGCAAAGACCAATGTTAAAAATTACGATTTTTAAACTTAAATTTCGACCAAATTCGATTTTGCCTAGGATTAAGACTGTTTCCAAACTTATTTTTGGGCCAAAGCACTCTTAAATGCAAAGTTTAAGCAAAATCTACCCGTTGGATTTTGAGATCGTGGAACACACATCCCTTCAGACAGTTATAGGATTGTTTTAATTCGTAAAATAAGCACAGAGTGCAAGAGCTTACAGTCACATGGGCAAAAATTTATTTAGTTTGGATGGTGAAATGTCGTTGTGCTGTAGCAATGTATTCCCCTACATTATAATAGCCATGTATTATTGCTATAATACTAACCTCAAAACTTTTCCAAGTTCACTTACTATGTTTTTTTAATGGTTATCAGTGTATTATAGAAAACAAAAAATTATTTTGGTTTGAATTATGTTATTTTTTATATCCATTGCTTATCAAACTATTTTCCTGTTGTTCAGAAATACCTAGTAAAATATTGCATCAAATTGTAACTGCAAAAAATATCTCAAGGGACATTGTATCAAGCTTTGAGTTCTTTACAAACATCATCCAACGTAGGTACTACTGAAACTAGTGACACTGGCACAGTCACAGTCACGCTGCCTGACACTGCCGCCTTGTCTTGGGCTTGGGACTTGCCTTTAGGTATAATTCTGGATACAATGTTACCATCCGTTGCTGACACCTCAAAAATATCCTAATTTACTGTATAATACGATAAGATATACATCCACTTTGTCTGCTTATTAAATAAATTGTTATTCCTACAAAGTTAAAATGAAAATAAACCACCGTAGCGTTTAAGCATTTTATGAAAAAAAAAAAAGTAGTGAAATTCGTGGCTCTTTTACAGCATAAATATGCAACCTTCACAAAATTTGTTGGTACTTAATTGTTATACAGTTGAATTTTTTTACCTAGAAGCAGTCAAGATCAGGTCGACTATCTTTGGCGTTATTTGTAGCATAATCATGTTTGTCCTATCACTATCAATCATATCTTTGTTTATCTACAAAATGTATAAACAAATGTAGATTGGCAGTTTGTTTGGTTTGATTGAATCTCAAAATTTGATAAGTAGAAACTCATTATTATACTATGAATAAAATAAGTTTATCATAAAAGATAGTTTACCACTCTTAATTGATTAAGAATATTGACTGCTATGCTCCTAATAAAAAAGTATGACAGTACATAGACCACTATTTTTTATAAGGTTATTCTGAACTGACGTATTAAAGAAACACATCAATTTAAAGGAGACCATTTACTAAGCATTGTATAAAAATTACACGTTTCTAAATTTTACGGTTTTTTCCTTATACTTGCTTAAAGTCAGCCATGTCACTGATGATCGCGGCGAACGTAAATCCGCCTGCGGCCGCGACGCTGGGTTAGATATAGATGTCTAGACGGTTTTACTTATGACTTATTGCTACCATGTGATTCGTTTTGAGTTAGTGAAATTATTTCTTACGGATATATCAATACAGTAACAGTAACAAAAATAACCTAATCAACGCAGCGCGCTGCAAACTTAGCTGAATACGTATAGCAGACCCGGTGTCGAGGCCACAAGCGAAGATGCGTTCGCCGCGATCATCGGTGAAATGGCTCACTTTAAGGAAGCAGAACTCAAAATTCGTAAAACTTAAAAACCTGAAATTTTTACACTATGCTCATTAAATAGTCTTCTTTCAATTAATGTGTTTTTATTAAAGATACCCGTTCAAAACGACATAAAAAGTAGCTGGGTTATGTATAACAAACAAGTACTTATTTTTTTGGATGATTGGTTATAAATAATCTCTTACTTAACGTAGCCAAATCTTAGGCCCCGTGGATTCGCGCCTGATAGGAGGATCGCTAGCCTATAAACGCTACAAAATTGTTTACTTTGCTGGAGAGAAAGTACAAACCATACAAAATTATTGTTACTTAAAATATTAAACTTAGAATTTTTTCTAAAACCTTGCTTAAGGTTGGACACAAAAAATATGTAATTCAGTAGCCAACTAACAATTCCGGGTTTGGTAATTATTATGAGTACAAATTTAATGTTATTCTTCCTAGATATGTTTTAGTATGTGTAATTATTATTTATACATATTATTTATTATAGGCTATGTCAGTATTATTTATACATAGGGGAACGAATAAAAACTTTAAAAGAGAGAACAGTAAAAACCTTTTATTTATTTTTTCATGGCCTACGGCCAAATGTCTGGGCAGTGGGTTGGACAAGTTGGAGACCTGACATGTTGTTGAACTCCTGAAAAAAGAAAAATAACATTAATTTATGTGATACAATTTTTAAACCCTAGCGATTAGATGTAAGGTTTATCTTTGGCCAGTTATTAAAGAAGAACATAACATCAAATACTTATTATATTGAAAGTCTTCTGTAAACCCATAGTAAACCAATTGTCTTCTGTAAACCATGATTGCTTAATGCAAGCATTAATGAATGTCCTCATTTCAGTCTTTAGAGATAACAGACACAATCCATATTTCAAAAAGGATTACAATTTATTATCCTATAAATAATTAAATGAAATAAAAAAGACTTTAAAAATAATCATTATCTTTTAAATGATTTTCTTGTTACTGTTAAATGTAAAGTGAGGATAAAATATTTAAATTGTAATTTAGTGTAATTATCACTAAGTAGGTCGCAAAGGACATTTTAACGACAAAGTAAAATTAAACCGCTTAGTGTTAACTACAAGCTATTAGTATTCACAAAGAAAATGAACACGGCGGACAGCTAATAATTAAACATAGCAGTTAGTGTTTAAACACGTCGCACCCATTCACGAAGCGTTGGCGTGGTGATAAAGGTGTTTTTGTGCACAATACTGGGGGTAAACATGCGCTGTTAAACAGACAACCAATTTCCCTGATGTGATGACATCCCTGGGGAGAAAACCGTGTCTGTACAAACATTCGATCGCTTTCCACATGAAAACGACCCTTTATCCAAATGAATTAGAAAACACTGGCTGAAATTTCCTTCGCCGTTCGCAATAAAGACAAAGCTGTTACAGGAATTACTCCATCTGGATTAGTGATGCAATCCTTTTGAGGATTTGAGAGTTTATACCGATGTTGGAATGTGCAATTACTTCTAATCAACTTTCAACCTCATTTTGTAATATAACACTGCATCACATTTCACATCACTGGAATAATTTATAAGATGAGAGTTGATTTACTTTGATGAAATGTTATAAACTATACAACTAATGCAATACACTTTATTCAATTAAAAAAAATATATTTTCATGAATTAGGTATGGTATCAAGCCAACTTTTTTAGAAAACTTAGTTTGGTATTGTTTAGCAGAGAAAAGCTTTAAATTACATCCCCCCTTAAAAAAAGTCTGGTCTGGTAAAATATTATGGGCTTAGAATAATATGGATCAATGGAAAATCAAAGAACAAATGAGCCAGTGAGTATAAAAGTGGTAGTCAGTATACTCCAGTATTGGCAATCAAAGGGTTTATTAACATTTTTTTTAATCCAATAAAATGATACTGCAAAATAAACAACATATTTTGTACAAGTAGTATTTTGTGCAAGTAGTACGGTATTTAGTACAAGTACAAGTAGGTACTTTAACTCAAACTATATTTTGTGTAATTCTAGTGGGAAAAAGAAAAAAAAAACAGGGTTTAAATGACTTAAGCCCCACTAAAACAGGAGCAAGGTAAAATAAAATCATATTGACTTACCTTCTGTCCTCAAATAAAGACTAACACTACAGTTTAAAGATATACTCGCAGTGTTTCTCAACCTTTTTGGGCCCGCGTACCACCTGATGCTTTTTCAATATAGGCGTAGCCTACCAACCATCTCATTAATCCTCCCCTCCCCCACTTTAGAGATGCAGCCAAAGAGAGCCTAGAATATCGCTTTATTTTTAATGTGTTTCGCTATGAAGTGTGTAAAAAAATAAAACCCAAATTATGAACAATTGAAAAATTATATTTTAACTAAAAAAAACATCAATTTGATTGAACATTGTAGTTTGAAGCTATAAAATATTAATGTTGTTGTAAATCAATATAATATAAGCAAACTAAATTTTTCTGTAAAAAAAACTGGTACCTAAAAAACAGCTACCTGCAGGTTTATGCACGAAGTTTAATACTATGAAACTGAAAAAATTGTTTAACCTTCATACTTAAATCTTAAAAATAAATTATTTTGTTTTTCTACAAAAACAATAAAAAAAATAAATAATAATAAAATAGTAACATTGACAGTAAATAAAGTTGTTAATGTTAAACCTGCTGTTGTTTCTTGCTCAGGAAAGACTCATTAATAATCAGGACTGATTCTACATATGAATAAATAACTATCACGACAAAAACTATTTTGACTCATCACTCACGGGGCTTTACCGCATGAATACACAGCATGTGTTCTTTTGTTACCAAGTGATAACTTAATATATAACTTAAAAATTCTCTGTAAATTTATTTCCCTCACGTTTCATCAGTAACTTGAAATGATTCAAGGTAAATCTTGAACTTAAAATAATTCAAGCTTAGACAAGCACTGGATAAAAAAAAATCATTGTTCATTAGTGTAAATGTGCTCAGAAAACAAGGGCGTTAAATAATTTACTTTGCTTAGTTTGTATGAAATTGCTAGGCAAAGGTGCTGCTACCTATTAGAGTCTCTCAAACTAATTGGAAATGTGTTTTAACTCAGAACTAAGCTGACCAAAATTGCTGTCAGTCACGTCAATCAGAAGCGCTTCTTCCATGTCTTTGATTGTTTAAATCTTCCTTTGTCTCTCGCATACCACCGGTTGAGAAACACTGCTTTAAAACATTACCATTGCTTTAAATAACTACTGTATAGAACTGTCTAACAATACTGCAATGTACAGATACAAGTTCAAACTGTAAACAAACACAAACAGTAACTTATGCCACTTTCATTCTCAACAGAACCCAAAATCTGTTAGAAGTGAAAGTTTGTGCTGCTCCTGGTGGGTGCTTCCTGAACTAATGACTTGGAGTTACTTTCATTCTAAACATTGCTATTCCAGAAATGGCCTTTACTAAATTTTCCTTAATTTGTGACTCAGGTTGAAATAATAAAACGTCTTCCAACACTACTCGATATGTTCACACTAACACACTGTAATTTATGCAAGACGGTATATACATATGAAAAATCTTATAAAGGCGACTGATTTCAAACAGTCACAATGGGCATCATGTGGCCCATTCCAAGACAGAGAAATTACATTGTAAGTGGAAATATATCGAATAGTGTTGGAAGACATTTTTTTCATTATTTAAACCTGAGTAACAGCACCAACATGTGTAATAATAAATTCTCAGTTATTTAAATTTGTGACTTAAGCCACTTTCATTCTCACAGACTCCAATTTAATAATACTACTCAGACAAAAACTATGATCCAAATACCCCTTTCACATCTTATAAACGATCAAACAATTGTATCATGAGCCATTCTAATACATATTCCAAAGACCTGTATGTAAAAACACAAAAAGAAAAAACAAAATAAAAAGCATACCACCACTGTTGAAATCACAAGCCATGACTGCAGCTGAAGAAATAACTTATATAATACTTCATAATACTTGCTCATCAATCAGGTGCTGATGATAACAGCAGCATACAAATTTGTTCCAAATACTTTTAATAATGTACTTCACTATTATTCGCATGGACACGCTTAGCAACCAAAGATATTTGCAGTTAATATTATAACGTATCATTTTTCGAGGGCACTTACAAGCATCTTGAGCATCTCCTTGGTCTCGGAGTCGACCTCGATGACGTCCTGTTCGAGGGCCGAGACCTCAGGCACGTAATTGTCCCTCCTCTCACGCTCCTCTTCCTGCAGCTTGATGGAGATGCCGCGCACCTGCGAGTGGCGCAGACGCTTCATCAGGTGGGTCACGAACCTGCGACACGACAGAATACAAGCTTAATGATAGTTGTTATTATTCACACACTTGAAGATAAGAGAAAGTCATGTTTAAGAATAGAAATTTTAAAACTATAGTTCCCACAGTAATCTTACTAACAGTTTGTTTACTACTGATGATTAAATTAAATGGAAATTGGGATTAAATATTGATGGTTAAAAAATTTTGCCTTAGTAAAAAATGCCCATTTTGAGTTGTACACAACTCAAAAAATGTACTAAAATTAGTTTTAGTTAACTGAAAATTAGTTAACTGAAAAAACCTAAGTTCCCAACTTTGGCCAACCGGTAGACACCCTGTTTAATGTGATCATTTTCAAAACACAGAAACAGAATACAAGTAGAGTAAATAAGGTTATTTAATAATGGTTAAAAAAAATACACAGACAAATCAAAGTATTTTACATTGTACATGGATATCGGACAAGATAACATGAAATAAACATATTGCCTATTTGGATTTCTATGTGCAATAGAATCCCGCTATTCCAATAACTCACCTAATCCAAACACATTTTGTACAAAAAAATACAGATCTTTCCTTTACAAAAGATACCTCTTTTTGTGACTTATGCCCCTCACGGCTACCTAAAAAACAATCCTAAACAGGGGCAATCCATTGGATTTTACAAATAGAATGGAATTTACAATTATTAGACATGATTCTACAATTAGGGCCGCTTTTATGTGGTTTGATCTTTGACAATCTTAATTACCGTACCACATTCCATTGGTATTTCCCACTGTTTATTCCGGTTCCATCACAATTAAACTCTTCCCTTGTCCAGATTATCATTGAGTTCCCAGTATTGTACACCTGTTTGAGTAAACCGCAAGAGTAACTTATTTAATATACTACACTCTAATACAAGTAAGGTATATATGTGTAAGATATTGTGTGTGTATGTTTGCATACGGATCTCCAAAAGGGTGTGAACGATTTACTTAAAATTTTGTAAATAACTCAGTTCTGGGATAAAAAGTATATAAATACAGGTCTCTAAGCCGGGAAAAATCTTATTTTTTATAACATTTAAGTGAAACTTAAACAATTTAAACATTGGCCTTATGGAATTAAAAATCAAAACAAAGGAATATGTACAGTATAAATATATGGTTTTGCATGGCAGCCAGTTACTAAATTATTGGTGGATCTTACAAGCTTAATAAGGATCATAATTTTGGATCGTGATAAATATTGACAGTATTGTTTAATGTGTTTGACTTTACACAATCATAGAACATACATCAATTTTTTACTTTACACACTCAATCCGTATTGTGATCCAGGATCTGGATCGAAATATTGCGATCCATATTGAGCGTGTTAAGTCCACCAATTAATAGTACTACTGTATAATAAAAATAATATATCATTTTTTAAATCTTTTTATTTAACTGGGAAATATTTTAAACCACTTAAGCTTATAAACAAACACTGTTTGTTAATCAACTAAAATAGAAACATATGTCTTACATAGCTTCATTTACATAAAACACTTCTGAATTTTACCTCAACAAAATGGCTGCAGTTTATAATCGTAATCAAACTTTAACAGTAATTAAAATTATTAATTTTAATTCCCTTATGACACATGACTGTTCTCTATGATTATGTCAATAAAGAGTTGTCAAATTGATTGTCTAACAATTCCGAGAAATTGTGAAATTTGATTGCATAAAATATAACACTAACACAAAAGTAAATCATAGGCCTAATTTTTCATTTTATTTTCCTCAACTCTCAAGAACCAATTAATGAAAATCTGCCCGTTTTATGTTGACGAATCATATCAACACAAAAAATTTTGATGGTCATCCCACAAATCGGGTGCTGCTGTGTAAACAACTGTATTGGTGTGATAGCTAAAAAATGGATGAAATTAATTTCATACAAACCTAAACTCTGTAAATAATGAGTGAACTTCATTTAGGAGAGTACTATCTTGATTCCAATTAGTCCAAGAAGAATCAAAACCAATACCCGGCCTATGTCTGCAAACATTACTGAGACTATTGGGTAGTATGGTGATGTATGGACATTAAAAATGTAAAACAGCACTGAAGATGAGAGTCACACTAAGCACAAATTAGACTGAGGGGTTGGGGAGGGGCTATCATGACGCATTGTATCACTTTTTATCAGCGCTACACCGCCACTGTTGTACCATATCTGACATGAATGATAATTGCAGTCGCTCTCTGATTTACGGTCTTGATTTGCATTTTAGATTCATCAGCCAACAGTGTTTGTCTTAATTAAAAATACACTACACCCCATCATCAAAGCTCTCCCTTTGTAACAAAAGGTTGTGTTGGCATTTATCAACCCCCTGTTTTCAAACAATTCGTTGATTCGAGAAAGTATAAATTGAAATGAGATCTAATTATTGTCGTAAATAACTCAAACTACAGATAAGAAATTACAGTTTTTCAGTAAATGTGTTGATATTTTATTCCCAACTATTCATTTCATTTACAGTAAAAAAAATAATAAAAAATTTCTAGGTGTAAGTTTTAGATATATTATTTTTCAGCTTGAGATTTTAGTTAGTAGGTTAATAAAGTACTACACATCCAATATTCTGTTGTTATAACTCATCTACTATCATTTTTCTAGAACACGTAATTATAAAACTGCTAATGTAAAAGGCAATTAATGTTCACATTCACTAATCGTTACAGCCTTTGAAGCATCAAAACTTAGCATTAGATACAGGCCTACAGAAATTAATTAAATGTTCACTAACACAAAAGTGCTGAAAAGCTTGGAAACTGTTTAATATTTTTGGCATTAATTTGGATTGAGGACTAAAATTCTGCACGTTCATTTGGGAGCTTAAAACTACTTTTTAATGTTATTACTACAGACAGTTTACTTCACTATTCGAACTTTTAATTTATTTACTCCCTTCCTGATAACAAAGAATTTTTTTACAAACCCTGACACTGTTCAGTTCACAATAGTCCGGGTTTGAGAGACTCTACTATGTAATCCCAATGATAAGTTCCATCACCCGACATTGCCAGCTCAGATACTCATCTGAGGTCAGGTTTTTGGTGTTGTTCGCTACTGAGTGAGGCCTTTAATTTGATTGAACTTACATAACAATCTATCTTATGTTTCAGTTTTCTACTGACTACTGGCGGGGCCGATTTCTAAGAAACCTTTATAAGGTTCTTCACAACTCCCAGAAAATATTTTATTACTCGTTCTTCATTACTATATTGTCCAAAAGTTTTCTGTTACTCATGGAACTGCCATTTTATATTTTCACCAATAATTTTTTTATTTTAAAACGGCACTTCTATATTTGTTTTATACTTGTTTTCAATTAGGGAAATGAAGGGTTATAACATTTTCAAGTAGTTTTGATACATCCTGTATGTTTAAAGATCTTAAATTCTGTTCTCTGCTAAAAACAGGGCTGCTTATAACTGATGGAAACAAAGACAAAAAAATAAAAAAAGATACCTGGTACAGAAACAATTTTCTGATTTCCTGGCAAAGAACATTATATTTCCGGTAAAAATCAAAGGGGAGGTATAAAATGCCCTTTAGTTCTAATCAGATTTGTTACAAAAAGTGCACAGCTATAAATATAAAAATACTGTGAAACGAAAGAAGCTCCTTTTGATAGAAGTGGCCATTTAGTGAAGCCTGCGTTAAATTGGAATTCCGACGGTAATGACGGGTAATCAAGACAGCATAACGGGAGCGCTGGCAGGGAATGGGGCAATCAGCTGACATTGTGCACTGACAATAGTCTTAACATTCGAAACAACTTATCAACGCACGTAAACAAGGACCAGTAATTAGGATTCTCCAAGCCATTTGTGAGCAGAGAAAAGGGGTTTATATAATCTAATATAAATGGCTCCATTAAATACTATATTTTTTATTCTAATGTGCCTATAAGTGTTTGATGTATAAGAGTGTTCACAGTGAGATATAAACAAATAAAGAATTATAATGATGATTTAGACTATACAAGCTATTGAACAAAGGTGTAGGAATTTTTCAGTAAGCAATGAGGACTTCTTAGACTTTCCGCAGGTAAACATATAACGGTACGGTATTTTAAAATGAGTATTTAAAATCTAGATCCTATCATTATGATTTCCCAAACATCAAACCTGTGTGTCCTGAAAATTGTCATTGGAAAATTAAATTACGTTCCCCAGAATATTATGGGATTCAATAACTAAAGCTATTGTGGTTGAGATATTTTATACTAGTAATAATAAACATAGAATACAAAGGGTGTTAAAAAAGTCTGGAAGACCATTAAAATATTCTAACTGATAAAATATACATCAACAAAAAATCAAATTTAGCTAATATAACATAGAATATAACCATTGACTTTGTACACTACGTGAGTAAACTTCTCATAGCATAGGCGTGTGTGAAGCATATTGACGTTGGTGCGATCTCGTGCGGCGGCGTCCATCGAAATACACGTAACATATGATAGAAAAATCAGTATTACCACTCTTCTAAACCAAGGATGAAACATTTTATCACTGAAAGTTATGTTTATGTTTTGGTAAAATGTTTTGGCAGCACTGTAAATTCGGCTGAATAATAACAACATCGATGGCAGCGACTCTGGTGCGGCGTCCACCGAACTTCCAAATTTTTGCCTCAAACTAAATGCATTGGATGAGAGGTCTATTCACGTTAGTGTACATAGTCAATGATATAATATATACTGTAACACATTTTCATTGGTTTTCTATCTTCCCTCGAGGATGGCCCACTAGGAGTCAAGAAATTCTTTAAGACGCATGGGTTGGTATGCACAGAAAATTAAAGGTGTTGATTAGTGGAGAAAGCTACATACCTGACTTCAAATCGGTAACCGGTTCAAAATGACAGGTTATTCAATGAGTTAGGAAACATTGAAATCACTTGTAATCAAACATTAAAATACAATAACTTCTAGCACATTCAACATTTTGATGTCGAGTTAGTGGCAAACTGATCTGAATTCTGCCTTTTAATTTTTTTCTATGTGTCATAGACTAATGAAGTTTTTCAAGACTTCATTTGGGAACGTCCCTTAGAGGAATTGCCATATCTCTTGAGCTACGTCATGCAATACATTATTTTAAAGGCCTTAGCATTCAGAGAAATTTGACAAACTCGACCTCAAATAGTTGATTATGTCCCAAGATATTTTCTATTGACTCCTCGTCGGCCATCCCCCAGTGAAGATAAAATATCTGTGAGTGTTAAAACATCATTTTATGTCATATTACTCAGCTCCGGTTTTGTTGGTCTAACAAAAAGAAATCTTTTGAACTGACAATAAATAAAAATAATCTGTTGAACATTAAAAATATAATTTTATAAACTTTGTTAGGTTTTTTATATTCATCTGGATAACAACGTTAACATACCTATTAAATTTAACACGAGTCTTTCACTTATAAATCTTACGTTTTATTTACGAGTTTTTCTTTACA
This sequence comes from Neoaliturus tenellus, assembly GCA_030545055.2. Taxonomy (NCBI): domain Eukaryota; kingdom Metazoa; phylum Arthropoda; class Insecta; order Hemiptera; family Cicadellidae; genus Neoaliturus; species Neoaliturus tenellus. The sequence continues at coordinate 78,894,204 of CM061532.1, forward strand.
TATTCGTCACTTATCAGGTCGTAAATTTTTATACATGCAAGATGTTTGAAAACAGTAGAGTTTTGTAGAGTCAGTTCCTTAACATGTTTAGAATACAGTCAGATTATAAATCTCTATTTTAAAAGTAAAACCCATAAAATTAAATTTCATTCTTTTTAGATTCGACAAAGAACTTTTAACTACAGTAAAAAAAATGTCCAAAATGTGGAGCCAGATCTATGAGAACAAGTAAAACTAAAAAATTTTATAATATAAACAGCAATAAAACAATTAAGAGTCCCATTAAAAATTACAGCCACACAAAATTAACCTGCTATCAAACAAACAATGTAGAAAATATGGAAGGTTGTTAGTGAGAGCTTTTTACATCGGAACGAGTACATTACATTTTAATTTTAATCAGGCCAAGCATCATCACTTGCTGTTGATGAAACGAGAATGCAAATTTGGAAAATAAATTTGTACAGAGACTGTACAATTAACATTCGTGTCAGCTGCAATTCTCGAGCGGACAAAAACTGATTTACTGTGATTGCCATTACTTCCTTCTCTGTTGTGTGGTGTTTGTTGTGCTGTCACAAGCAAAAGTTATAAAAACAAACAAATTGGCATTGTTTGAGACTTGTATTCTGGAAATTTATAGTTTTAAACCTTTACCTCCATAGTAGTAGAATAAAAATGTTAATACTGTGAAAAGGACAGTTTTTTCCCCAAAATGTAAAACTTTTGCAAAAAATGAAAATGAAATTGTTTAAAAGATTTAATTAAACCTCACCACAAATTTAACCAACCATGAACTTTTTGTTACTTATTCATTTATATTTTTGTGCAAGTCTCGCTATAGAATTTCCGTTTTTCATTTCTCTGACATTCTCTATGAAAATGACTCTAGCCCAAAATTTACTGCACCTTCTTTTCACTTTGTGAGCAAGCATGTATTGTCTAGAATACTCTACATGACTATTTATCTTTTTAAATTGGATGTGAATTTAAGTGAGAAGTACCATAGGCTGATTTCCCTTAATCCCCTAAAATATTTTAGTACCTAATTTGTTTCGAGGAAACTTATATTTATAGTAAAAATTTAGGCCTATAATTGTTATAGATTAGTTTATTTCATTATGGTAAAACACCTGTCGCAGCAGACCAGCGTACTTACCTAATTTGTAATTGAATTTTGGTATACTTTCTATTTCCCCATAAAAACCAAGGGGGTGAGAGGATGTAGCTTTACAGCCATATGGATTTTGTTGGTAAATATATTAAGTTAAACCCTACCTAGTGATTGTACATACCCAATTTTAAAAAGTTATGACATTCTTTTTATTCTCCCCATAAACCCCATAGGGGTGAGTACATAGGTTTACTGCCTTATGAGTTTTGTAAGCAAGTATAGATTTAACACATCCTAATGCATATACATACCAAATTTTATCAAGTTATGTCAATAAATAAGCAAATAGGTTTTGTTTATTTACCATAAAAATAACATGGTGAACATAGTTTTTTTTATTTCCTCTATAACCATTAAAGCTAGGTAAAAAAATTCAGAATACCGGATTGATTGTTTTTTAAAGCTCTGTTTAGTAAGTTAAATAAAAATTGTTAAGTTTATAAGGTGCAAGGAGTTAGTAAGGTGAAAAAAACCAGAAACCCATTTTTACCCTTTTGAAATCCCATTCCCATGGTCCGATCATTCTGGTTCACAAACTCATTCAAGTAGATGGTGGCTTACACTCAGGGCCAGATTTACGAATTTGCCGCCCATGGACCCAAAACATTTCCGCCGCCCCCTCCCACATCCACGAAACAATATGTTAAATCCAAAACAATATTCGTTGTACAATATGCGACAAAATAAACGGCACTAAAATTGAATCAGCCATCTTCACAAAAATGATACAAAACCAACAAGAACGGTAATACGAGTGTTGCCTCAAGTGGACTGATGAGGTCATATCGAACATGTTTATATTTATTTATTTATTTACCAACGGCAAGCAGCCAATTTACAAAGAATACATTAAAACAAAATTACATGCAAATATAAATACAATTGTGCAAATTTGCGTACAAACAAGATGGACAAGTAACTTATACCGAAAAATATGTGAAAAACATGCAAGAAAATTTACTAGAATATAATACCCAGTGCAAAGCCAAAATACATTAGACTTACATGCAAAATAGGACGAAACTAGAGTAATAAATTAAATAGTACAGAGAGATTACAGAGGTATGTACAACAGTATATGTATGTATATATATGAACAAGCACAGCTTACATATAAATATAACATGCAGACTTAAAGCTAGATACAACAATGGGGTGGTGACTAGAACAAGAAACAAAGTGAATAAGAAATAAGAAATGAACACTACAACAATACAACAATAGGAGGGAAAGTGCAGGTCTCAACTGGAGAGAATGTCCAGCGCCCGCCTTCGAATGACCAGCATCTTGTCGAAGAAGATGTCACATTCGGATGCCACTCGGTTTCCCAGCCTGACGAATCTTGCTATGGGGCTGTTGTAGCCGTAGTTGGTGTGGTAGTGTCCTCGACTCAGAAGCTCCTGGGATCTTGTGTTTGATGGAACTCTGATGTTGAATTCAGCCAAGAGGTCAGGACACTGCACAAGGCCGTTGAGTGTCTTTATCAAGAAGACAACATCAGCTACGTCACGCCTCAGGGCCAAAGGTGGGAGATTTAAATTCCTGGAGAGATCGTCCACCGGCGCCTCCAAGTAGCCAAAGCCCTGACGCACGCCCACCAAGCGTAAGAAGCGACGCTGCAAAGCTTCCAGTCTGTAGAAGCTGTGTAGGGAGACCACACAGGGCTAGCGTATTCGACGACTTGTCTGACTTATAATTGAGTTTAAACCTACCTACGTTTATATATTGGTGAAACTAAGTATATCAAATCTTACAATTTTCAATACAGTAGTATTTTTGTGCATAGGCGACTGTAGAACCATATCCTCACATAGGCCTAATAACATAATTTTTTCATAAGCTATAGGCCCTAAGCTCACTGCATGTTATTCGGGGTGAACAGAGAATTTATAATATCTTTTGATAGGTACCTTTTCAGGGTATCGCTTTTGTTATTTATCCGTGTAATGGTTTAGGTAAATCTTAATAAAGTAGTATAATGAAAGAGAAGAAAAATAAACGATTATTCAAAGTTAAATGTTAGTGATTTGATTGCTAACAAAAGTTAAGACCCCCTCCGTGTTAAAATTTTTTGTTAAATCCGTGTTTAAGACGGCAAAATGAAATCACCAAAAAAGAAAATAACAAAAAAATCCTAGAGTTCTTTTGGACGGGGCATTTGTATGGTGGCTATTAAAATGTGAGACAAAAATGTGTACAACACAATTTTTGTAATATCGTAAGCTACATTATTGCTTTATAGACAGACCTACAGATGAAATGGAAAAAATATTGTGTCATGACCATCAGTGGTTCTTTGTTTTGAAATATAGTCAGAAAATCCAAAATGAAAATCAGCGGATAACTTATTGCTGGGGGTTTAGAGATTAAACATCTTAAATTACAAGCGTCAGGATTTTAAACCGTTATCTTTACAACAAATGGAATGAAATTGGAAATTCAGCCCGGAGCCCGGGACCACTGAGATTTTGATTTTTGTCAGAGTGGATACGCTCAAGGAGCAAGACGATCAGCCTAATAATGTCAAATGATTAGCTATGGAGTTGCGGCTCGCACAATTGCAGTTTCATGTACATTTAGTGACGCTAACACGAATCTGATAAATTATCTATTGTTAAAAAAATGTTCTCTACCCCCCCCCCCCAAGCTCTTAATTATAATGAGCTTAGCCACTGCTAAGCTAATAGTACACGGTCGGTGCGGTGCCATTATCACAGTACCAAGTACATTAACACTTTGAACCCTGGGCGCTGATTTGCCGTTTTAAGTGCGTTACTGGCCAATTTTGGGGTTAAAATTAAAATTCGTAGCTTGCTATACATATTTTTTACCCATATAAATTATATATCAAAATAAAGAGAAAAATATAACCTTTCTAATGATATAACTTTTAATAAAATTACAAAAAAAATTTTTTTAGGATTCCACATAAAATTTACCAGAAAATTGAAGAAAATAAAAATTGCGACGGTGCGTACACATAAGTGTACGTAGTGTAAATATAAATTTAGAACATAGTTTAATATTTACTGTGAATCTAAAAGCTAATTCACAGTCTAAACACTTATAATAACAGTAAAACTACACTTTATTTGTCACGAAAATGAATGTAAACAAAGTCAGCCATTACTGCAGACAACAACACTGCGTCGTCAGCTGGCGACGCAAAACATCGGCTGCAGGCATTTGGATTTATTTTTCTGCTACAAAACAGATGGCTTTTTGTGAGACTTTAGGATACTATAATCAATGTCAGATGATCAAGGAAGCGTTCCGTAGCAACGAATAGCGCATATAAGCCGAATACAGGTTGCTATGGAATTTTATTTCGAGGCCCGACCTATACTCGGGCTTCGTTCGCGGTGACATACGCTATGCCCCGAGCTATACTCGGGCTCATGGTTCAAAGTGTTAAAAAAGCCAACATAAGCGTTTTTATCAAAGTGTTTTAACTAAATTTGCCACTTTTAGAAAAAATGTGGATCCTAAGATTTGTGTTCCATTTTATCTTTATTATTATTGTTGAAAATAAGTAGCCTACACAGTAAAATTATAAAAGTCACGGGGTTTTAAAGAAATAAAGCAAATCATCAGTACATTCAGTATCAAGTGCATGATCTTCATCATCTTTAGGCCTATCTTGTTTTAAGGATCCACTTTTCAACCAACAATCCATTTTTTAATTAGCCTACCGTGTACATACTGTAAATTTCCACAAAAAAAGCTTTAAAGACTAACTGTTTTATAAAGTCGCTTAAATGAAAAAGTACTTAGGCCTATATTCAGCAGTGTGATAACAATTGATTGAGGTTGAGAGCAAGGTGATTGAGCAGTCCTCCAAGTATTCCTATTCCCCAACGTTCTACAGTTAAAATCGGCCTAGTAATGACAAAAAAGTGAAAAAATCCTCAAAAATCATAATGTCTATAGAAGCATCATATTCCGTTAGGCTCATGTACAACATCTCACTACAGATGTATTGAGGCCAGTATGTTACTATGTTTAGTATGCAACTGCAGTTAAAATATTGTCACCCCAAACTGTCCTGATGTCTCGAATTTACCAATTTCTCATTAGACCGATTTATCATGCCAAGGCGTAAACAACACATTCTGCAATGGCACTAGCAATACATCTAAAATAGCTGACTGTCTAAAATAAAGAGTTGACTGTCACTTGTCGGCTGCAAGCAGGCTGCGCGCACCTGGCAGGCAGACATAAAACAAAACTATTCGACCATCTAGTTCCATTGGCGGCGTTAGTGTGTGCTTGCGTTGGTTGCTGAATAAAGCCAGAAGCAAAAGTTATCAATCGGTATAGTTGTCAAAAGCTCAAAAAACTTAAATCTGTTACTGTACAAAAATGTATGTCTATAATTTCTGATTACATCATGGCTTGCGAACACCTAGGGGTCCGCGGACCACCTTTTGGGAACCACTGACCTAGGTTTACATCCATCTTAATGAGTGTGAAAAGTCGAAAGTTTTAGCAATGGATTAAAGTGTTGGGCGACTTTGTTATCGGCTGACAAAAATCGGTTTGTGTGAAAAGTGCCTCAAGGAGAAATACCCCTCGTCGCAGCAGACCTGCGTACTCAGCGATTTTCCAAATTAGTAATATTAATTTTGACCAGATGAACCTATAAACAAAATCTCATTACGTGCTCATTAATAGCCGGAAATAAAGGCATATTCTCCTTATGACAAATACAGGGTGTAAAAAAAGTCTGTCCCCCCCTTTAATTTTTTTATTTGTTGAGATAAACAAATATCGTTTGGGGGGTGATAGTAACTTAACACAAAGTACCTTTTGACGTTATCAATAATTTTTAGTGTTGCCAGGGGGACGGCCCACCAGGAGTCAGAAGAAAATCTTAAATGTAAGCATAGGTTGATATGTACATCAAATTAACGGTCTCACTTAGCAGAGTACAATGCCGCAAACTAGACTTAAAAAGGATGACCCGGACAGAAATGGTAGGCGTTCAAAGTTTCCATTAAAATCATATGGGTAAAAATTAAAAATGCAATAACTTTCTTAATACTCAACCTTTTGACGTCTGGTTTGTGGCTAATAACTCCTAATGCATAGACGTTTAAAATTATGTATGTTGTGACAAAAGCCGAAGCATATCTCTGTAAGACTTCATTGGGGGACGTCCCATAGAGTATGTTTAAATTAAAAATTCCTTAGCCTCTGTCACATCATACATCATTTTAAACGTCTTTGCATTAGGAGTTATTAGCCGCAAACCAGACGTCAAAAGGTTGAGTATTAAGAAAGTTATTGCATTTTTAATTTTACCCATATGATTTTAATGGAAACTTTGAACGCCTACCATTTCTGTCGGGGTCATCCTTTTTAAGTCTAGTTTGCGGCATTGTACTCTGCTAAGTGAGACATTTAATTTGATGTACATATCAACCTATGCTTACATTTAAGATTTTCTTCTGACTCCTGGTGGGCCGTCCCCCTGGCAAGACTAAAAATTATTGATAACGTCAAAAGGTACTTTGTGTTAAGTTACCATCACCCCCCAAACGATATTTGTTTATCTCAACAAATAAAAAAATTAAAGGGGGGGGGACAGACTTTTTTTACACCCTGTATAGGGAAAGAGTATGCAGTAGGGTGGGTCGAAAAAAAAATTTATTTTATTTTTGGAACACTTTAGTGCAGAAAAGATACCTACAACAATAAGGATAAAAAGTGCATATAAAATATTTAAATCGGTTAACATCTTCCGTTCGCGCATCGAACTTATAGTTTATAAAAATTTCCAAAATCTCGTTATTTTTAGAGATTTTTAAAAGTTATTAAACCTTAAAAAATAAAGAAGCTCTACACTTTTATGCTTATTTTAGCATGTAAAGAGCATAAATAAATTATATTCTGTTCAAAATATATATAATAATTACCGTTCGGGCAACGCCTCAGTAAAAATTGAAATTAACCAATTTTAGCGATTTAATGGCCTATTTTGCCAGACGCGTCTCGTGCGTCTGACGCTCCGCGATGATCGCTCCGCGTCAATCGCTGCCCTCTGCTTTACATTGTTTCAGGTTAGTCTATTTTGCCAGACGCGTCTATCGCGTCAGCCGCCAGCGTCTGTAACTGAGCCGCTAGCGTCTGACGCGGCCCTCTGCTCCTAGAGCAGACGGAGACGCAGTCGCTCGCGATTATTGGTGGAAGATTGGGTATATTAAGTGAAGAAAACGTCAATTTTGGACACAATTCTCACTAGGAAAGCGATGCAAACCTTCGTCTAGATACCTTGAGAGGTAATTTGTTGATAACAGCATTTAAAAAAGAACTCTTTCTAATAATTAATGGTTTTTAGGGTTTTTTGCTACTTTTCCCAATTGCAATAAGGTTGGATAATTACACTGTATAAAAACTATGTTCCGAAAGTGCTGTTATTTATTATTTTTTCCTAACTAAACTAAAAGGTTCAAAACCTTTTGATCCATGGGTTAAAATGTGCTTTCTTTTTATTATTAAAATGAAAGAAGGCTGAAATTTTGTGCATATATTATCCTTTTTTCTACATGATTAAAACTTACCATGAAGTTAGAGCAAGCTTTTCTTCTGCTGTTTTGGGATATGGGGGTTTTTTTATTAAGGATGCCGTATACAACTAATTTTTGATTAAACTTTGCTTGTGTTGAACTGTGTAACATCAAGCCTGAAAAACTCAGAAAACTTGGACTCATCAGAACGTAGGTTTTCTATTAATATTTTATGTTAATATACTTCTTCAGATTACTTTAAAAACATATAATGCTCTTCTTTTCTGGGATCACACAGCATTTCTAAAATTAGCTACCTCCTCAGCTAATAAATACTTCATTTTTTTAAATACCGGTACTCATTTTACAAACAGCCCCAACACCACTCCTTACGCCACCTAGACAACCAGTGACAGATCTAATAAACGCAACGAATAGACGCGTCTGGCAAAATAGCCCCCAGCGATCGACGCTGAGCGATCATCGCTCTAGCGATCATCGCGGAGCGTCAGACGCACGAGACGCGTCTGGCAAAATAGGCCTTTACTGTGCAACTTTTGTAAGCAGACTGAACTGTTTTGAACAAGAGTGCACTGGTTTGAGATGGATTGAACTGGTTTGAGTTAGATTGAGTCGTGGTACATCCCCTCCTTGCTCTAACCCCCTCCCCCTCAACACCAAACCGGCCTCGTACTATCCGCCATCACGTGTTTTCCTCTTCAGTCAGTCGCTGTGCCGCGCTCTGTCTAGAACAGTTGGAAATTTCTTTGGTGCCGTGTGTGACTCGCGTGATGTGAGCTACTCCCTATTGTGCATTGTTTAATGTTATTTCCTCGATGTGTGTCTTAAAACATTAGCTGATGATGAATGAATCACAAGCTATTCTCACCAGGAGTGTATTAGCCGACTCCAGACAGGAGTTTTACTGTCCCATTTTTGGCGAACCAAGAGGATTCCTGCAAAATAAACTGCCCACATATGAATGTGTTCTTAGATGCTGTAATGAAGAGAGATACAATCTTTCCCCCGTAAGAAACAATAAAAATGTTAGTTTCGCCAAAGTAGCCTCTACGGTAGTGAAACAAATCAAATGTTTGTATGATAAAGCATCCATTCCATCGTTGTCAGACTGCCGAATTGTAAAGCTGATTGAAGTGTATCACGATTTTTTTATTAATATAAGGAAGTCGTATAAACGTGATAAAGACACGAGCCTGTATTTAAATGTAATCTAGGTGATTTAAAGCCTTTAAAGACATTCTTGTAGGGTAGACAAATAGGCTTTAAATCGCCTAGCATACATTTGAATACAGGCTTGTCTTTATCACGTTTATACGACTTCCTTATCTTAATATAAAAATCGTGATACACTTCAATCAGCTTTACAATTCGGCAGTCAGACAACGACGGAATGGATGCTTTATCATACAAACATTTGATTTGTTTTGCTACCGTAGAGGCTACTTTGGCGAAACTCACATTTTTATTGTTTCTTACGGGGGAAAGATTGTATCTCTCTTCATTACAGCATCTAAGAACACATTCATATGTGGGCAGTTTATTTTGCAGGAATCCTCTTTGTTCGTAAAAAATAGGACGGTAAAACTCCTGTCAGGAGTCGGCAATCACACTCCTAGTGAGAATAGCTTGTGATTCATTCATCATAAGCTAATGTTTTAAGACATACATTGAGGAAATTACACTAAACAATGCACAATAGGGAGTAGCTCACATCACGCGACTCACACACGGCACTAAAGCAATTTACAACTGTTCTAGACAGAGCTCGGCACAGCGACTGACTGAAGAGAAAAACACGTGATGGTGGCGAGTACAAGGCCGATTTGGTGGTGAGGGGGAGGGGGTTAGATCAAGGAGGGGTATACCACGACTCAATCTAGTTCAAAACAGTTCAATCCATATCAAACCAGTGCACTCTTGTTCAAAACAGTTCAGTCGGTTTACAAAAGTTGCACAATAAAATCGCTAAAATTGGTTAATTGCTATTTTTTCTGAGGCGTTGCGCGAACGGTAATCATTGGATTTTGAACAGAATATAATTTATTTACGCTCTTTACATGCTAAATTAAGCATATAAACGTAGAGATTCTTTATTTTTTAAGGTTTAATAACTTTTAAAAATCTCTAAAAATAAGGAGATTTTGGAAATTTTCATAAACTATAAGTCCGTTGCGCGAACGGAAGATGTTAACAGATTAAAATATTTTATATGCACTTTTTATCCTTATTGTAGTAGGTAACTTTTCTGCACTAAAGTGTTCCGAAAATAAAATAAAAATTTTTTTCGACCCACCCTAGTATGCAGGTATGCTGCCATCAGGACCACTAAAAGTAGATTTTAAGCATAAAAAAATTTATTTGGACCATAAGAAGCCATATACTAAGTTTCACCAATATCTGTCCATAAAGAAAAGAGTTTGCCTATTCTCCATTAGATTAACATAAGAAAAGATTATGCAGGTTTGCTGCCATGATAAGTACAAAAACCAAGATGGTTGAATCCCAACCAAATGAAGATAAATACCAAGTTTCATCCAAAAAATATTGGTTAGTAAGTGAAATATTAATCCATCTTTAATTACCATTAACATTGGATCCAGAAAATACAATGTACTGTCTTTAGACTTTTTAATAGGTATCTCACTAACCAATGGAGATAGAGCAAAGATTCAAAATACTAAATTGTGTTTTTTTTTTTTTTATAGATAGATCCAGTGGTGAAAATCAAAATTTAAAATTTTTAATAATTACATAAATTAGGGGTGGGCGAGTATCACATTTTTGGAACGAGTCGAGTCGAGTCGAGTAGTAAGTAGAATACTCGAGTTTCGAGTCGAGTCGAGTCGAGTAATACGTGAACATAAAAATATTGAAAATTGCCTTAAAATAACTAGTCTATACTCAAATATAAAAATATACTAGCCTACTATACTAAAATAACTAGCCTATCCTACAAGGGCTAAAAAAGATAATGAACTTTAGTCCTAAGTTTAATTTGCTTAAAAACTGTGTAAAGGAAAAAATATTGGTTTTTAAATCGCTGATTATTAAAAAAAAACTTAAGCTAAAAACTTGGTTTAGTAACAAAAGGGATTAAGGAATGTACAGAATAAAAGATTGAAAAATAGCCTCTAACCATCATTAAATGAAAAAAAGAAAATCCCCAGTTACAGTTACTTACTTAACTTTTCACTTTCATATGTTTTCCTTACTTTAAGATGTTACCAAATAAAAGTTTTTCCCTATTCACAGTTTTTTGTATTTGGCATATTAGGCCACTTCGAGTCAGAAGCCTAGCCTAGACACCTGGATGCTACAGCTGAATCAAAATCACTAAATGTAATTGGTGGATCTAAATTGTCATTTTCAACTCTATCTACTTCCTTTGAAAATCTTCACCACTCATTTTGTTTAGGAATTATTTTCACTTCTCCGAAATACTCAAGCTATGTACATATAATTTTCACTGTTTTGGAATTCACCGAATTCCCTCGCCGTCTGCTAGTAACTGAGTAAAGGCTAGCTTTAGTGAACAGCCATGAAGCCTGTTTGTTAGGACTTAAAAAATCACAAAGAACAATAAATTCAATGTCTGTCTTATAATCAAAGCAATTTGAGAGAAAAATATGTTTATTATCAATTATTAGACATATATTTTTGTGAATGCTGGATTAGAAAAATAACATACAACTATAAAATTGTATTACCATTGACTATATTGATACTATTGATTTAGTATCTAAAGTCAATGGTATTACTCTGGCAATTTGAGGTTAGCCATTGGTAAACCTGATTGTTCTCTTGTACCTACTCTTCTGTCTGCCGTACTATTCTTACTGCTAATGTCAACACAGCTCTTTATTTTGTCTAAAGTTATTTGAATCAGTTTTAAATCATTGTTTTGATGCAATTAGATGTCAAATTATAATTGACTATTAATTTTTCCCCCAGTGTTATGAAGGTCTACAAATGAATCATTTTATTAATCAGTAGCAATGTTGACTCTACCACTAACCGTGTGCGTCACTCGCGTGACAAGACAAAGAGTTCAGTCAGCAGTAGAGTGCTGTCTGAGAAGCACCGTCAGAAGCATTTTCATCGTCTTCACATCTTACTTTCTTTGGTCTTAAAATGTATCACTTTCACAATAAAAACATTTTACAATTTAAAGAAATGGGGTTTAAATAAATGGAAAAACATTTCAGAAATGCTATATTTTAATTTAATAACTACTCGACTCGACTTTAACGAGTAGTCACAAGTACTCGCTCGAGCTTCGAGTATCAAAAAATACTCGACAGATACTCGAAAACTCGAGTACTCGCCCACCCCTAACATAAATGAAAAATGAAAAAAACCCATTTTTGGGGTACGAAATTCTTCAAAATTAACCCTTCTGGTAGGTCGATATATCTGGTTTATGAACTCATCCAAATAAACGTAGGATTACACATCTCTACCAAATTTGGTCTAGATCGGACCGTTTTACGAGAGTTATCGTGTCTAGGGACACATACATATATACCAATAAATTGTATTGGTTAAAAAGGGCTGCTAAGAATATTATTATGAACATATTTTTAACCCTTTAGTGGGCGCGCGGGGTCCAGTGAGACCCCAGGGTGGGAATTTTCGCTCTGGTAGCTAAAGTGGGATGGCAACAGTGCTGAGCGGCCTGATACCTTCAAGTGACACCCCCTCCCACCTGTCAAACCGGTTTTCGTCAGTTAATTGCATTCCGTTGTGGCTTAAACTTGCCTCTGGGGTCCGTACCTACCCCGCGCGCCCACTTACGTTTTACGGCAGTTGTGGTTTTTCCATGCATTTAATTAACATTAGATAGTTAAGTTTTATTTTTTAATATTTTGGCTGTTTTTTACGAGTTGTGACGATGAATGACGAAGAACGGAATGCTGCCAGAATTAGAAAATATCTTTTGGAGGACATTAGTGAAGGTGATGATATTTTTGAGTAGTGACTCAAAAATGACCCAAGATGACTCAGAGTAATGGCCAAGATGGATTTTTACAATTATTTTTAAGTAACTACCAAATATATTATTCAGTTTTTCTTTCAAAATAAAAATGTAAAAAAGTTTAAGGCGTGTGTTTAGTTTTTTACCATAAAGTACCGTAATTTATTAAAAATTTTGATGTGTAAGTTTGTGTTTAAAAAATAAGCAACCTATCGACATAATACCAATAATATTATTATTTTCCTGTTGTAACATTATTAATTTACAAGGATATAAGGTTAAAAAAAATTTAAATTTCAATGTAAACTATTTAATTCAAATTTAAAAAACCCTTGTATATTTTGTCATAATTAGGCCTATCTAAAGTTTTGGAAAAAATATAAATAGTATTTAAATGTGTCTACAACTGCTTGTAAGTGATATAAAACAGTTAACAACACTCCAAACTTTGATAAAACAGGAACAATTAATTGTGAAAAAACTTTGTTTCGTAATTTAATTAAAAAAGTTAAAAATTGGGGTCCGACAGGACCCCGCGCGCCTAGCAGTGTCACAAAAACCGCGCGCCCACTTAAGGGTTAACAACACACCCTTTCCCTTAGTTTTTGAAGAAGTTTTATTTGGTTAGACTAACATGTTTTGGACAATAATGCAATCGTCAGAGTCAATATAACGGGAGCGCGGAACTGGCTAACTCGGAATCCGCTAACCCAATGTTAAAATCCCTATCTCCAAAAACTTAACGTTTAAGGAATTCACTAACTTTGTCGTCACCGGAATTGCCTAACCCGGAATCCGCTAACCCAGGTTAGGAGAAAGTTAGCGGATTCCGAGATCGACACTGTACGGCGGCGGAACTGGCTAACTTGTCTACGGCTGGAACTCGCTAACTACCAATCAGAAGCGTCGATCCCTCACCAATCAGAACGCCTGGCGGTCGGGAATGAGTCGCGCTGCTCAGTGCTGCCACGTGCCGTACAAATAATTATGTGCCGATACCATAATATGGTATGGTACACTGTAAATACTTTATTTGCTATTACAATGATTGTGGAATTAGAATGTAGAATATAATGACGAATAAAGATGTGATTTATCATAATGGTTTTGAAATCAAGTGCGCTTAGGCGTGCAGCAAAATTAATAGATTTTTTAAGTAGGCCATTATTTTAACAGCCTATACAAAAAATGTGGTCGTTTAAAAGAATTAGATATTAATGGTGTCACTTTAGAGTAACTAGATATTAATTTGTATACCCCATTTTATTAATTACTTACCTTTTTGTTATCAATTTCTGTTCTTTTTCATTACATGAAAAACTGCAGTTGTCATCAAAGATAAATGTTTGTCCACATTTCAAAGTTTTAATTTGTTTAAAGTTAACATAATGACAACGTCCAACGTTTAGTTTGTTCTGATGTTTTATATTTTTAATTTTTATGTTATTTTTATTATTAAGACATTTGTATAATCATGCAGGTTCTTGTATAATCATGTGTAGTTTAAAGTGTAAATGGTTTTAGCTTGATGTGATGGCGAGGGCCCTCGTGATGAACCAGCTGGACCTGGACCTCGTCTTCTTTCTTGAGAGGAATTTCACACGGAAATTTTTAGCCATGAAAATTAGTGTTCTTATTACTAGTTAGTCATTATTACTCGGCCTTCGCTCAGAACAGAATTTTATATAACCTACAGTACTACTTGACCGTTTTAATGTGTTAAACAAATAAGACTATCAAAAAATTAATGTAATTTTATATTTTTACTCTCACAAGAATATGAAAAAAAACTTGTGTAGGCTATTTAATAAACCTAAATAAACTCAATACATTTTATATTTGACATACATTGAACTTGAATAAACTCAATGCATTTTTTATTTGACATAATTTAAATAAATTTAACTTGACAATTGGGTTTAATTTCATTTCGTTTTAAATAGTACATGAAGTTCATATGAAGAGGTTAACCGTTTCTTTCCACTTTGTATCTCAATAAGAAAATTAATTATCTCTTAAGAGAATAATTATTAAGTTAGGCCTAATGTGGTTTAGCACATTTTCAAGTATATGTTCAATAAATATGAAAAATGTAACCTTACTTGACTTTTACGTTTTGAACATAAAATAAATATAAAAAATTGACGTTATTTGACTTTGATATTTTGAATATTAAATAAACGTAAAATAAATATCAAAACTTTGATTTGATATAATTTGAAATGTTTAACGTTTATTTGAGGTAAAATCAATATTCTGTGCTATGTGGGTAAACAAAATATTCCCTTGGAAATAACAAATTTTATAATTTGACAATTTAACAAAAACAGAGCTTAATTAAACAAAAACAGACCAATAAGTCAAGGGCTACAATAGCTCTGAAACATTATACGCCTACTCCTCGAATATTTTAATACATGGATAATGTATGATGATAGTTCTCATGGCTTTCTTCAAATTCTTCAAGTTATATGTATATAATTTTAGTAAATGAAAAAGAAACTAAAATGTTTTTGTTGGGTTGTCTGTCAAAGTAGGCCTATAGGCTTATTCTTTAAAGACAATAATGCTGCACCCTACCATGTAATACAAACACTGTTTAGTATTTTATAAACATATAACAAATCTATTGTTTACTTAGACCTAAACCTTAGTAGCCTAATCAAAGCGTTGTATTAATTAAACAATATCAGAAATAAGCAGGCCTAAACTATCAATTTTGTATTTATTAAATTTTTTAGTTTAATAAATAAGTTTTTGGAGGATTTGAAAAGGCCTATAAATATTTAATGTCTCTATTTTGCTTAAAATAAATATCGGTACCATCAGTAAAACATTTATTAGTGACACCGTTATTAGACACATTACAAAAAGTATACAAATGAAGATCGATCTTGAACTCAGGCCGTCAGGTTTAAGGCACGTCACGCTACCGACTGTGCCACGAATACCGTCGAGGTGGAGGAGAATTGTAAAACATGGCGTCGTGAAGTTAGCCTACCCATACCAGCCTACCCACAATTTCCAGTGTCATTTGTTAGTTCCGTGTTAGTTCCCGTTAGTTCCGTTCAAAATTTCGTTAGTTCCAAAGAAATAAAGGCGTAAATTGGTAAAACCAATGGGTAGGCCAACTTCACACTTAGCCTACCCATATCATGAATTGGCTTTAAAAGTGTATCAATTGTTAGTTCTTTGTTAGTTCTCGTTAGTTCCATAAAAATTTTCGTTAGTTCCAACCATAAAGTGCATATTAATTACATATTTGTTCTTTAAATTGGGGCGGGCTAACTTCACGCTAGCCTACCCATATCATGAATTAGCTTTAAAATTGTATCAATCGTTAGTTCTTTGTTAGTTCTCGTTAGTTCCATAAAAATTTTCGTTAGTTCCAACCACAAAGTGCATTTAAATTACACATTTCGTTGTTCTTTAAATTGGGGCGGGCTAACTTCACACTAGCCTACCCATATCATGAATTGGCTTTAAAAGTGTATCAATCGTTAGTTCTTTGTTAGTTCTCGTTAGTTCCATAAAAATTTTCGTTAGTTCCAACCATAAAGTGCATTTAAATTACATATTTCGTTGTTCTTTAAATTGGGGCGCGCTAACTTCACGCTTTGTGAATTAAAATCAAAATATAAATCAGCACTTATGGCCAATTTTTATTTAACTGTGATTTCACGATATTCTAGTGGAATGTTTTGTCAATTTCATAATACCTAGTTTTCCTGTATATTGCTATTACTCTGATCATACATTAAACACTAGATGGATTTTTAAGTTTGAATGTAAATATGAATAAATTATCTATCAATGCGAACTGTAATGAAAATAAACATTTTTTAAACATTCAAATTTCTTTATTTCAATAGAGAGTTTTTGCAACTTAGGGTAAAAGCTAAACGCTATTTTTAAGTTGGTAAATTTACGCATATTATGTTACACATTATAGTTCAACTGGATGATCGGTGTTTAATGGTTAAAGGTTACTATTGATAACTTTTCAACGAGCTTCTGTACCTTCAAGCAGCAAAAGTACTTTAACAAGCCATTACTTAAATAGCGTGTAGCGTTTACCGTATTCATTTACCGCATGTGCAAACACTCTCTAATATAAAAATGTTCTCATTGAAAGTTTAATGTTTTAATGGTAAAAATAATGTTCATAATTTATTTTTACAGGAAATTTAACAATGTGACTAACTTTGAGTTTAAAAGTCATATAATTCCTTCGAATTGTATTGTAGGTGAGGGAGAAAAAGAGCCTCTGCCGTGATCTTGCTTTTCAGTATATTCTTCTCTGATTATGAGAAACTCACCTACAATACAATTGATACAATTTTAAAGCCAATTCATGATATGGGTAGGCTAGCGTGAAGTTAGCCCGCCCCAATTTAAAGAACAAATATTTAATTAATATGCACTTTTTGGTTGGAACTAACGAAAATCTTTATGGAACTAACGAGAACTAACAAAGAACTAACGATTGATACACTTTTAAAGCCAATTCATGATATGGGTAGGCTAAGTGTGAAGTTGGCCTACCCATTGGTTTCACCAATTTACGCCATTATTTCTTTGGAACTAACGAAATTTTGAACGGAACTAACGGGAACTAACACGGAACTAACAAATGACACTGGAAATTGTGGGTAGGCTGGTATGGGTAGGCTAACTTCACAACGCCGTAAAACATTACAATTACAACGTTTCAACCGACAAATTGATTGCACAACGAATTTCCGATACATCCGTTTCTTTTCATACAAATGTAAACAATCTATTTAAACTGAACATTTACAATTTAGTCTCAATTTTATAGCAATCACCTATTTCACATAATTAAGCACCTTTCTTTCCATTTAAAGGATAATACATTATAATAATTGCAAACGTTTTTAGGTATACGGTACTAGCCATAGTAAACAAAACCCTTCTTGAGCTTTTGCTCATCAACTCTGTATTTAGACAAAATACCTAGTGGTTTTACAATCAGCTGATTGAAAGCGTGTAAAATAAATTTACTGTATAGGTTATTTTAAAATGTTGATATTTTTTATTTAAGGAATTAAGATAACTTTAATTAAATAATCAAGCAACTTTCTTTTCATAAATGACAATCATAATAATTGTAAACGTTTTTGGGTACTGGCCATAATAAACCAAATCCTTCATGACCTTTTGTTCATCCACTCTGTATTTAGACAAAATACCTCGTGCGTTTACAATCAGCTGATTAAAATCGTGTAAAATAAATAAATTGCAAAGGTTTGAAAATGTGGATATTTTTAATTTAAGGAAGTAAGTTAACGCTAAAATAAATAAAATCTGCTAATATACAAAGGTTTACATTTTATTTGGTACAAACTGTGTGTCAATTGGTCCAGTGGAAGTCTCAGACGAACTGTCCAAAGTTGTTGGCTTTTTTCCCCATGTTAAACCTCCTTAAGAAAAGTTTATTTTTCATATTTTACCGATTTAACGTAAATATTTTCGAAATACAAATAAAACCTGTTAATATAGAACCGAAAAAAGTTTATTTTGGTGCAACCCGCACGTAAATCGGTCCAGTAGAAGTCACATACGAACGTCCAAAGGTTTTTTCCTTACTGTTTTAAATATAGTACCAGGGGCCCGAGCTTAAGCTCGGTAAAATTATTACTTTTATTTTTAAATTATTACTACTTCTCACACAAAGTTCGTTTTCTCCGCTCACTCGCCAGGCGGAAGGTTTGCTGCACATTGGTATGATTTTCCTAAAGCCACAGGTTAAAGATGTAACACATTATCTTCTTTTATCTACAGTTATCAGCTGATTAGGTTCAATTTAAAAATCTCCGTAAAGATAACATGGGATCTTTGAAGGGCTCTAGCGCGAAAACCAGATTTTTCCCAGCTATGGGACCAGCTCCAATCGATTTCTGGTGGCCAAAACCCATATTCAATAAAAAAAAAAAAAAAAATCTTTGGAGCGAAAAAAAACTTTGCCCGTACAAACGGAGCTTGTTTTAGAGTATAAGATAGATATTTTTTCAACTAATTGGGTCCAGATGATCTGACAATTTGGTTGAATTTAAACCATGTGGCGAACTGTAGTGAAAATTATTTTATAACCTTACAAAAAACCTATATTTCATTTCCTATTATCTAATAATATGTATTTATATGTATTTATGTATTTATAAATTTAAAATAGACGACCGTAAGCGGTCATACGGGCAAAAACGTAAGCGGTCACCTGCAATTTTCATATGTGACTATTATAAGCATTGTTATTCATGTTAAATAGTTCTATCTATAGTTCTACATATCTTAGATCTTTTTACATAACCACACGGACTTATTTTGACCACAGCAACAAGTATTTGATGGAAAATTGCTTAATTCTGTTCTAATTTTTTTTTTTTTTTACTTAGGGCCAAGTTTTATGTAAACATTACAAAAAATATGGCATTAAAAATATTTCCAATAATATATCTGGGTCAATAAGTTGCCTTTTACAAAAAAAATTTGAAGCCTTGTTCACACAGCATAACGTTTATATACGGTTATACTATAATATGAGCAATGTCTGAATTGATGTGCGTGTTTCACGATCTCGAAATCTAGCGGGTAGATTTTGCTTTAATATTGCAAAAAATGTTTTGGCCCAAAAATAAGTTTAGAAACAGCCTCAATCCCAGGAAAAATCGAATTTGGTCTAAATTTAAGTAAAAAAATAGTAATTTTTAGCATTGGTCTTATGGGTTGCTATTTTGGTAACGAAATAACAAAAAGTTAACAAAAATAAAGAAACATTAATTTTAAGCAGTTTTTAACAGCAGTTATCTGTGAAGAGTCTGGTGTAGATTTAATAGCTTGATTACCATGACACTATAACAAAAGTGAATTAGAACCAAAGAGCAAGGCTCGGTTAACCTAGTAGGCCTACTGTAAATTTTGTGGAACGTAAAATAATATATGATGGGAAAATATTTAAAAGGATAGGCTAAGATATTTTTCTGCTGGGACATGTTTGTCTAAACGAAAATGTTCAGAGATATTGGAGTTGAAATTTTGGTCAATGTTCTTCCTACGGAAAAATCAAAATTTCAATTGCCGTTATGTCCTCAACCGTTAGGATTTCGTTAAAAGTTAAAATATAAAGAAGTCTTAAAATTACGTGTATAATCTAAAAATGTCACACAAAGGGGGGGTTTGTGTTTAATATTAGTGACTACCGGTCTGGGAAGGTGACTTTCTGGTACACCCCGTCCATTAAATTAGTGTCAATCGATAGAACAGAACCGATTTACCTATAATGGCACAGTTGGTTTTTGTTAAAAATAGTTCTGTAAGTTTTAAACATTCCATTATAAGCTACGGTAAGTATTATTAAGTCACATAATCATAAAATTATAATTGAAAATAGGTCTACAACATTTACGTTATCATTTCTCATTGTACAACATTCATCATTGTCGTTTGTCCAACATTTACAATTAATCAAAAAAACAAAAAACCAAAACAAGATAACATAAACGTAAAGGTGATTTAAATACGTTAGGATGCACCATTATTTATTTTGGTGCGGTTGGCAACGTCGTGTGTAGCGCCACTAGCGGCGAAAGGCGGAGGCTGCCGCGCCTGGTTAGGGAATTCTGAGTTAGTGAATTCCGCCGGGCGACAGTTAGCCAATTCCACCCTCCGCACATTGGAATCCACTAACTGGCGGTTAGGCAGTTCCTGGTTAGCCAGTTCCGGCTCGTGACACGAGTTAGGGAGTTCCGAGTTAGCCAATTCCATCGTCTCAATATAACCTCACATTTAATTATTTAACTTATCTAAAATCTATATAAGCTACATCTGTAGAAATAAATAATAAAATGAACATATGATATAAATTTCTAGTCTAATAAACTGGTGTACCGGTAATATACTGTATAAAATATTTTCTTTTAGTTTTTATTCTTCCTTAAATTGCTTATTTTCAACCAACAACAAAATCCTATCTACGACAAAATAAGCAATATAAGGCATAATAAAAACTAAGAGAAGAATAGATTTTATACGGTATATTACCGGTACACCAGTTAATTAGACTAAAAGTTTATTCACATGTTTATTTTAATATTTATTTCTACAGATGTAGCCTAGGCCTATATATATTTTAGATAAATAATTAGATGTGAGGTTGTATTGACTCTGACGATGGCATTAATAAAACTTCTTCATAAACTTTGGGTGCTTTGTTGAAAATATATTCATAATAATACATACATTCTTATATATATTAATGACTCAAACTCAAACTCAAACTCAAAATATCTTTATTTACAATATGTACACATCATACATGTAAAATAGCGTCAAAATCCTATGAACTAAGTTAAGAAAAACTCTTCTAATGAATAGATTGCAAGATCTATCAAATAATTTTTCAACATGTTTTTAAACTTAGTTAAGTTACATTCATCTTTTATGTAATGTGGTAAATGTCTTAAAAACCAAGCTCCCATATATGTGGGTTTTTTTTCATAAAATTTTAAGTTATGATGAGTTGGTATGATGGCATTCCTATTCCTTGTTTTGTACGGGTGATGTTGAGTAGTTTCCTGGGTACAAAAATTTGATTTTCTTGTTAACAATACTGTCTCATAAATATATTGTCCATAGACAGTGGGAATTCTGAGGATTTTAAAATACTCTCTTGCTGAATCATCATGTTTCAGTTTAAAGATTATTCTAATGGCCTTTTTTTGTTGCTTTAAAATTTCATTTAAATTATCTTTTTTGGTTGCACCATACAAAGCTATGCCGAATGAAATATGGGAGTGTATGTGAGCATGATATATCAATTTTAATGTGTCCTTGTCGTTGAATAAAAAAGACATTTGACGTAAAGTATAAATTCCTGAATTAATTTTTGAAAGAAGTTTTTGTACATGTTTACTCCAGTTTAAATTTTCATCAATTTCCAATCCCAAAAATTTAGTAGATTTTTCCATCTCTATGAAATCAGAATCAATCATTATTGTGGGTTCACATTTTCTTTTGGACTGTATAGTTTTAAAAGAAAGAAAATTTGTTTTAGAGGTGTTTAATTTTAGATTATGGTTGTCATAATACTCTTTTACATTTGCCAATTCTAAATAAGATAAAATTTCTACTTCATCGACAGTTCGGGCTGATAGTTTAAGATTCGTGTCATCTGCATAGAGACTTATATTATTTTTTGGAATTTTGGTCAAAGATTTGGCAAAGTCATTTATATAGTATATAAACAGGAGGGGGCCCAAAACCGACCCCTGAGGGACGCCATTCTTTATTAATTTCAAGTCTGACTTAACTTTGTAAATTCTATTGTTTTCCATGTGACTTAGTTCAACATATTGGCGTCTTCCTGTCAAGTATGACTGGAACCAATTGAAAGATTTTTTGTCAATATTAAGATTTCCTAGTTTGTTTAAAAGTGTGGTATGATGAACAGTGTCAAACGCTTTTGTCAGATCCATGAAAACACCAATACAAATCTCCCCTTTATCAACTGACTCAATAACCGATTCGACAAAATTCACTGCAGCAGTAATGACTGATTTCTCGGTACGAAAACCATGTTGGGTATTATCAATAATATTGCAATTTTCTAAGTACTCTGCCAATTGATTATAGACTATTTTTTCATAAATTTTGGAAATTACGGGAAGTAAAGCTACGGGACGAAAATTTGAGGGGTCATCCTTCTCGTTCTTTTTATGAATTGGTATAATTTTGGATACTTTCAATTGATCAGGGAACCTTCCAGAGACAAAAGAGGAATTAATAATGTGTACTAGCACGTCACTTAGTTCTACTTTTGTGGCTTTAATAACTGTTATTGGAATGTCATCATACCCACTCGAAAATTTATTTGAAAATGAATCTATGACTGCAATAACTTCTTCTCTAGAGGTAGGCCTTAGTCTAAAACATGGATTTACAAATATTTTTGGCTGATCAAAGGCGCAATTATTTATTACATGTTTATCACAAGGATGTTTACTTGTTAAATCCTCTGCTACATTAACAAAATAATTGTTAAATATATTACATACTTCTTTTGGGTTTGTGTGCGTTTTACCATCAATGACTACAGACAAATTTTCTAAAGTTTTTGGCTTTTTAGCGAATTTCCCTATAGGGAATACGCTATTACGGTAGTAGCCATGGTAAGACCTAAGCCCGGGACCACTTTACTTTTTCATTTTGAGGTCCCCAGAAGCCAAAAACACCATTCGTTCATTTTCATATATATGTATATATATATCTATATATATATCTATATATATATCTATATATATATGTGTCCGTGGTACTGATAACTTTTGAAGGGGACCTCCGATTTTGATGAAATTTGGTATGGAGGTGTAAGACCAGGTCTATTTTCATGAGTTCGCGAACCAGCATTGTCGGGTTATGGGAACGGGGTTTTATGGGGTTTCAAAGGGGTCAAAAATGGGTTTTTGGCATTTTTGGACCTTAATTTTTAAAATTCATCAATTTTAACTGAAACCATTTAAAAGAGCTTAAAAAAACAAACAATTTGGTATTTTGAATTTTTATCATAACATAACTGGTTACGGGGCAAATCCAAAAATGTGTTTTCCATGTTATTCTTATGGGAAATCAAGAAAACCCTCTATCTTGCTTATTTATTGACATAACTTAATCAAATTTCGTATGTACATTATCTATATAAGGTTTAACTTATACTTGCTTACAAAACCCATATGGCGGCAAACCTACATACTCACCCCCATGGGGTTTATGGGGAAAATAAAAAAATTGCCAGAGTTTGATACAATTTTGTGTTTACATTCACCAATTATTGATAAACTTAGATTTTCTAACAACACCCAATGGCAGAAAACCTAGATACTCGATCCTATGGTGTTTTATGGGGAAAGTAAATAATCTGAAATTCCATTGGAAATTCGCTGAGTACGCAGGTCTGCTGCGACGGGGGTATTATCTCCTACTTCACAGTTTATTATTTCCCAAACAGTTTTTTGGACATTGCTTGATTTTTGGATCTTTTCTTTAAAATAAGCACTTTTTGAATGTGTTAAGTCTTTTTTGAACTTTATTATCTTTTCCTTTAATTTTTTTGATAAATTATTGTTTTCTTTGCCTCTTAACTTTTTACTAGAATCAATAATATTTTTCCTTTCTTTTTTTAAGTCATCAGTAACCCAACTTTTTTTTGCTTTTTTAATTTTGGTATGTTTAATAGGGAAAGCCTCATCAAAATAAAATTTTAGAGTCGTTATAAAGTTATCATATTTTTTCTCTACTGGGGACAAAAATATATCTAACCATTTTTCTTTTTTTAATAAAAATTTAAACAGTCTTATATTTTCCTCTGAATATATTCTACATTCATGAGTATAAGTATTTTGATCTTTGAATTGCTTTTTACCAGTTTTTATTTCCAAAAATTGACCATCATGGTCTGAAAGCATTGTGATCAGTCCCTGGACTGTTGTTATATCCTTAAATGCATTTTTTATAAAAAAGTTATCTATAGAAGTTGTACTTGTTGTTGTTACCCTTGTAGGGAACTTTACCATATAGCTCATATTTTGACTTCTCAATACATTCATTAAAAGCCTATGATCGTTTCCCTCTAACATTACATTAACATTCATGTCACCAGCAACTACAATACATTCACATTTCTGAGTTAAATTTTCTATTAATAACGTAAGCCTTTCACAAAATTCTTTAACATTTGAGGAGGGAGATCTATATAAACCTAATAGAATAAGCTTAATATTATTATAATTATACATATTGAAACAAAATTCAAACTGTTTATCTTCTAAAATTTGATTTTCAAATGATTTTGGAATGGAAAATTTCAAGGGCGTTATTTCGGTTTTACTTAAAATCATTACCCCTCCTTTGTTATATAACTGTCTTGAGTAACAACTATCTACTTTGTAATTCTTAATATTAAGGCGGCTAACTTCATCTTTTTTCATGTTGTGTTCAGTCAAAATTAAGAAATCCGGATATATTTCTTCCAGAGTAATTTCTAACATGTTAATTTTGGAACCTAAATGCTCAATATTTTGATGAAAGAAACTAATATTTACATTGGTAAGCATGTTCAATTGATAGGTATTTAAGTTATTTGTTTTTCGTCTTGACTGATCAGTAAAAAACTATTATCTAACCTACTACTTAAGCTACTATTTACATGTTTATCTACATTAGTAGTAGTGTCTTTTGATGTCACTGCAATGTTATCAGGCGAGACTGTAGGGGTCCGGAGAGGTGGGAAATCCACCATTGATGCTGTAGAGAAAGTACTGCCGCTACTCTGTGAGGTTTCAACATCACTTATTTCAAACGTCTGTTTATTCAGCTGATCCAGGAAGTCTTTATGTGATAATCCCCCTCTTAATTTTCTATATGACTTCTGATAGTATGATACAACTATAACTGAAGCTCCTGTTGTTTTCTGGAACCTTTTTAAATTTGAGACAAAATGTTCTAAAGGGATTTTATCTCTAACACAGCCTAGTGGAGAACATACAAGCTGTTTGTATCCTCTGTCCTTGAAGTCATCTATGAGGTTTTGAAAGGCGTTATCATAGTCTTTAGCAGATGGTTTGGCATAATAATAGGGTTTCGTAATGAGGCTGTAAACACCAGCCCCAGATTGTAATTTTTGTAGTGCTAAATAATTAGTAAGGCAGTCCCATGCCGATGGCTTCCCAAATTTATCCCGAAAGACTGTGGCAACTCCAGCACTCATATGGCGCTCGTCTCCAAAGTCAGCCGAAATGCAATGTGCAAAGGCGGTTGAACTACTACCTTTGAATTGGTCAATGGCTCTTTTCATGTGTATGTCAGTTATTTCAATTTTCCTATCTGAGATTTCTTTTTCAATGTGTTTTGAATTTATTTCCTGAGTTCTGTTTAGAAAGTCAAGTATGAGGAACGCAAGTTTTCTCTTCCCACGGTAACTTAAGTGAAGTCCTTGACGTGTATAATGAAACCTCTTAAACATGTCCAAATTGATAACATGTACATTTGTCATTCTATGTGCCAATTCTATTATGTAATTATTCAGGGTTGCTAATTTTTCTAGAATCAGATCGTCTTCTTTTAAATCAAATCGGTAGGGTATCGTAGTAATACAGACAGGGGTTTTGCTACTAATAGTTTTTAAGTCCTCCTCCACATTCTTAATAATATTCTCTGTAGTTTTTTTGGATAAATCATTCGTTCCACATATCACTACACAAGGACAGTTATAAACTTTTTTTGCACTCTCATAAACCTGTTTAGATGTGGCATTCGGCATAACCATAGAAAACGCCCTGATTTTTCCTCCACTGCAGTCTTCAATCAGCTCAGATAGTCCTCTTCCCTGACTGTCACAGTACAAGTTTATGTCAGTAACATTCTCCATTACTCTAACATCTTTAGTAAGATTGACATTATTTTCATTTTTATTTTTAAGAGCTTTAAATCTTTTTTTATCTTCTTTTTTCTCACTTCCATTGATGTGAAGAGGCTTTCCGTCATCATCCTCCTGATCCTGATCATCATCCTGATCCTGCAAAATTTCATACTTGTTGGCTAGTGATAAGACCTCTGGATGTTTTACACTTTGTGTTGTGTGAGATGGTGCTCTTCTCCTGCTGTCCTTAACTTCAGTCCAGTTACTTGGCTGTACTTCTGCAGTAAGGCTGTTGATTCGCTCAGATTCCTTCCCCTGGCCTCTCCATTCTGGTTCT
Organism: Neoaliturus tenellus; assembly: GCA_030545055.2. Classification (NCBI taxonomy): domain Eukaryota; kingdom Metazoa; phylum Arthropoda; class Insecta; order Hemiptera; family Cicadellidae; genus Neoaliturus; species Neoaliturus tenellus. The sequence continues at coordinate 78,920,652 of CM061532.1, forward strand.
GCTATGGTAATTTCAACTAGGGTATCTCTTAGCTGAGTGTCATGTGTTCCAGTGATTTTTTCAGAATCTTTGCTTGGTTCTTCCGATACATTATCACATTGTTTCAGTTCTGTTCTTATTTCACTCATGTCTCGTTGGCTTTCATTAACATTAATTTGAATGTTTTTGTAGGCAATGAGACCTTCTAGAGTGTTTTGGGAAATATTTAAATATTGGTTGTTATGTAGCAGCAAAGCAAGCTGAGCTCTCTTTGTTAATAAGTCTAGTTCTGTAAAAGTTGGAAGCATTTTTTCTAGCATACTACTAGTTAGTGGAGGGCAACCTTTGATGATGTTCGAGGTTATAGTGACTGCGCTCAAAAGCATGTGGATGCCACAGTCAACACCATTTTTTTGCTGGGGGGTGTTGACATTGTAAAAGTTTGTTTTTGTTGAGGGGCTGAAATGTTCATTCAATTTTGTTGAGATTAGGTTAGCATGTGAGTAATTCATATTTCCCAAAGAGTCAAAATGGTAGAATGCATGTTGAGTTTTATCCCATAATAAGAGGCTCCAGTGGGTCCCCGAGCCTCCTAAGCTTTGCACTGCTGAGGAATTATTGACTGGTAGGAAAATATATTTACTATCTACCCACTCTTGACGTTGAAGGTATTCCTGACATTCTTTAAGAGTTTTTATAGCCAATGTGATAACTGGGTTACAGAAAAATATATTATGTCCCTCATTCACCCTATTCAATATATCAAAAGTCATATAAACAGTATCATCTGTAACCCATTTACATTCTAATAGAGACAATGGTATATTTTCTTTTTCAACCTGTTTTGAAGTTGCCTTATTTTTCTCAGGAGTTAAATTACCCTCGCTCAACTTGAGTGATGTTAAAGTATCAGTTACTACAGGGCTACTAACTGCTGAGGGTAGTCCCATTGAAACTATTGACACATCTAGAGAAACTGTACTGCAGTCTTCAATTGTGTTATTAATTGAAGCTGTATTATTGTCCACAACCGTAGAGTTATTTTTACTGAAACTTTTTTCAATGCTCCTCATAGCATTTAAGAACTGATTGTTTTTAGTTTTTGTATTTCCAAACCTAGATTTGTTTTCTGTAAACAAGCATATATTAATCTCTTTGAGACATGCTACCTCGTTTGTGCCATAAAAATGTACATTATATTTAGGAACTTTGTTTTTAAATTCAATACTGTCAACTATTGCAGGCCAGTAGGGATGTCCTTTAACTTTAGCAAAAACTTTGTCACCCACATTAAATTTACTGTTGTTCAATTTGTTCATGGCTTTGAATCATAAAAATAACAATAAATACACTACAATTCTTAAAACAGTAATAATAATAAAAATAATAATATTTACATAAAATATACGATAACTCAGTTTTTTATTTGTGTCACACAGACAGACAGCTGTAAACAAATATTTTGCAGCTTTGTTGAAATAGGCCCGGTGGATATTAGCAGAGTCTGATAGCAGATCCTACACAGTTGAAAGGTCAGTTAGCTTATCTTACTTCGCTGGGCCACAGTTGAGGTGAACTTCAATCGACTGAGTTTTTGCAAGGTTTTGCAGGTCGTTAAGATGACGTGGTTGTGACAACGTAGCCCAACATCCTGATTCTCTTGTGTTACTTTAAATGAAAATTCAGAAGTATATTTATTTTTCTATATAAAAATGTGTTCTGTAGTTCTGATTTTTAATATTTATAACATTTTATACAGTTATATTTATTCAGAGATTATTTTCTCAAATGTGAAAAATCCATTGTGCTTCTCCTACCTTGATGTGAGTATATTTCAAACTTAAAATTATACTGAATGTCTTCTTTATTGGCTCAAGAAATCACTCACAAATGTCAATAAACGTTTACTGTTTTTAGTAATTTAGATTTTACTATTAAAAGTACAGTTTAAACTTTAAAACTTTTAATTAAATGTAGGACAATAAAACAGCACATTTACATGTTATTAGCACTAACTTGAACCCCTTATTGACCCCCTTGAACCCCTTGAATGACTTATTTTTGGTCTCTGGGCACCTCAAAATGAAAAAGTAATTTAGTCTTGGGCTTAGGTCTTACCATGAGATCTACGGTAATAGCTTATTCCCTATGGGAAATTCGCTAATAAATGTGAAAACTCAACTTACCCAGCAATTTTGTTGCGAAGAGGTTTTGTAGGAATGATGGCTATTTCTTCACATATCCTCTTGTTTGTGTGGAAATCTAAAGTAAGCCGCGTGTAATACTTCTCAATGATCTCTCGGGCTGCCTTCTTGACAGTTTTAGTCCTAACTCGACCCTAAGACAAAAATTCAGTAAATAAACCATTTTGTAGGCCAACAGATGATATTAAAGAGCTTATGACTTGGCAGATCTACAGTAGACTCCCCCTGGCAATTATTTAAAATAGTGGCAGATGATGAATTTGCCTATTGTATTTCTAATGAGCTGCGATGTTCATAGGAAACACAAAAAACATCACAACCATTACCTAATTAAAAATACCATAGTTCAAATTTGTCATCCACTGTTATTGTAAATAATTACGACACACTTAAATGGCTACCTCAGTACTAAAGAACGACCGGATAACATATTTGCCCATTAAAGCAGCGTTCATTACCTTTAAAAACATTAAATTACAATTCTAAGGTGTAAATGCAATACCGTAACAGGTTTATAAAAACACTGCTGATGTATCCTTATCACAACTAACTTATTAAACAATCGAGCGCACTACATTATTTATTTTATTGTTTTATAATGTTATACATTGTATAGGCCTACTACAGTAGCCTATATATTGACTTTTAAACATAGTACAAATAGCCTATAAAACTACTTCAAGAATCAAGAAATTTAAATTCAATACCGTAATTTTATTGTTTATGTTACTAAGATAATAAATGAACGTCATATAGGCTACTTTTACATTTGGTGAAAATTTAACATACTTTATTGATAGCATGTATAAAAATGTGTTTACGAGAATCTGATCGCAACTGAAAATATTTTAACTCAGACTAAATAAAACAGACTAATCAAAATTGGTGACAACCATAGGAAGGAAGGGCACCAGAATTATTGAGCGGTAAGAAACTATTCTTAGCGCCAGGAATAATTTAGGTACGTGGAGGTTGATGTAGCCGATGTGAGTAATTTCAAACTTTAAGAATAGCCTAAATAAAAAATGGCTTAGGCCCTATATTAACATTTATTTTCAAGTTTTAGTTGGAGTTACTAACCGGAAAACTATCAATAACAATCATGATTTTTGACAATTTTGACCACAATTAAAACCCCATACCATAGGTTATCTCTCAGGAGACGCCAGAATTCCCATTCACTTCATTAAAAACTTCATTTATTCTATCCCTCAAAATCTGTAAAAGTTTTTACACTTCGCACAATTTTTGATGATTACCAGATGTGCCAGGGTTGTCTGTACTTGCTTCACAAAATGATATGCCGAGGCTCCCTTATGTTTTGCGCCTGCAAATGCAGTGAGATAACATCTAAACACTGCTTCAATAGCCTTCCAGGTGCAGTAAAAAATTTACCTATTAATGCTTTCAAACTCAGAGTTAAAAACTTTTTGGTTGAAAACACTATTTACAGCACATGGGGAATTTTTTTAACTTGATCTTAATCTATTACAAAAAATGTAATAGGCCTAACTTGTAATATTGTATCCATTTGACGAGACTGATGGCATGTAAATGTTGTATATATAGTCAACAAAGTTCTTGAAAGTAGAGTAGTGATAGTGTTTAGTTTTGATGTTAAAAAAGAAAAATCAACCTCATATAACTTACATTGACTAGTGCGTTTTTTTTAGGGATTTAGGTTTAGAGTTTGATCAACATTTTACCTATTGTACTTTTTAGCAACAAAACAACAAATTGTGAATTTGGTGTGTAAACACAGGTATCTATACGATTAGATATACATACACAGAAATTTTGACCCGATGCGATATATCAATCGCATTGGTCGATTCAAAGCAATATAACAATCGTAACGATCGATATTTTCATTCAGTAGGAATGTAGAAGCTGTATAAAACTGTACCCATATTTCCTAACAATCGAAATGTCAAAGATGAACACTTGGAGTTTTGGAATAGAAACAGATAAAGGAGCTCAGATCAAGCTAAAAATTTACTCAGTTCAGATTTTAAACAACTAGGGAAATGGCAAAAATTGGTGGTGCATTCCTGCTTCTAATATAGGTCTAGGCTTAATTTGGTAATTAACTGATAGCACTTATAATAATAATAATAGTATTTATTGCATTGGTGTTTTTAGACACTTACAATGTTAATAAAAGTACAATAAATTTTGAAATTACATATAACTAGTTAAGGGTCATTATCAAATTAATGGCCAATTTGAGTCTCTGCAGGAAAAAAAATTACTAAAATAATTTTTCTCATGCAAATAAAGCTTTGTAGAAATGGTAAGTATATCTATATATATAATTCTGTAAGCGATATTTCTTGAGCAAAATTGTGAGCGTTATACAGATCGCAAAAAGATAAGAGGGGTCTCAAATTAAAGGTCTCGGTCCCATGCACGAGGGAAAACTATCGGCGTGTCCATAATGTTAACACGAAATGAGAAATCACGTAAAATGCCCTCCATAAGAATAGCACGGGAATTTGAAAAACCTCTGCTTTGTGTACATTAAAACATGTGTTATGGTTTAATTTCAAAATTAGACACAGATGATAACATTGAGTGAAGATAACAAAATAATTAACACAAAGAGAAGCAATCTATATATATATAATTCTGTACGCGAAATGTCTTGGGCAAAATTGTGAGCGTTTTCCAAATCGCAGGAAGATGGTAGGGGTCTCAAATTAGAGGTTTCGGTCCCTTAAAGCGTATCCATAAAGTTACAAGGAAATGAGAAATATAGTAAAACGTCCTCCTTAAGAATAGCATGGGGATTCGAAAAAAGTCTTCTTTGTGTGCATTGAAACATATGTTTTGGGTTTATTTTAAATCGAGAGACAAATGATAATATTGAGTAAAGAACTATTCATAGCCAAATGACAAAAAATAACCCTAGAGTGGTAATACTATAATAAAACGTTTTGTGGCTTTGAGCAACTAAAATTTCTACTAGGAGAGTAACCCTTACATACTATTACAAATTGACTGCTGATTATACTGTTGTTACTATAATTTAAATTGTAAAAAAAAACTGAGCGTTTATGCAAATCATAAAATGCTTTCTGGTCGTGATAGAGATAACATGGTCGTGACAGGAGCTAAAAAATCAATTCAATTTTAGGACAAACTGGACAATGAAATGGGTATGATACAAAGTATCGAAAGTTTATTGACTCTGAAATAGGTGCTGAACATCCGTAATCGGTTTTTTCATTGCTTTTTCTATGTTATATTAAAAAGCCGTCATAGCTCAATTAAGGGGCTATGATTTATTTCAAAACTTATTTTTCATAGATCGATTTAAGTTTAACAACAGACAAAATATAGCATTTACAAACGGATGACCTAATAGTACAGGATTGATAAGAATACTTGGGGACGAATGGTTCAAATGGTATTTTTAAAATATTATATACCGCAAATTAAAATTAAATTTTCTGAAAACCTTCGTAGTGGAAGAAATGGTAAAACGCTATGGTTCATGCTATTTTAATTTTAAGATTAGGGGCTTTTGCCCCTATGAGCCACTAGTTATTAAACATGATCTTGCTTTAAATTAAATTATTAAATGAAAATAAATGTATAAAAAACAATATGTGTCTAATTTTTCGCCTCGCTCACTGTCTCCATGCCTCAGAGTCTAAGTTCTCAGTTGACAAAAGCCATGCAAATTTACAAAAAATAACTATGTAAAATGCCCATGGTTTTCATGTAACAGTTAGAAATAAAGTAATAATATTATTGAAATCAGATCGATTTCAAAATAATTCACCATTATTTCCGTGTCTCTACAAGACCGATAAAAGTGTAGCGATGTTTTAAATTTGCCTCCAAATCGCCGCGGACCGTTTCATTTCTCCCGTTCCTGTCAGTAGCGCTAGGCCGAAGTTACGTGGATGACGTGTTGTGGACGGCAGCATCGTAATTGTCATATTTAGGTCGTTATTAACAAATTTCAGTAAGAAATCATTAATTGCTGTTCCCCTCGCTCACTCCTCATAACTCATTTATAATTATAACAGCAAAACTAGCAATGGTAGTTTTAGAACTGATTATGAAGCCGGTATAACCTCAAACAACGGGGTGTGCAATACTGCCGGTATAGTCGGGTCAAAAACTAAAGACCTTCGACATTTTCTCTTCGCTCACGTTCCCCCCGCTCACGGATGAGTCGTGAATAAAGGGAATCCCTCTGCTATTATCATAGTAATAATACATTTTATTATTACTTCACCTTGCATTACTAATTGATAGCTTACAACTTATTTACTTATTAGTTTTACATTTATTATTTATTAGTTCCCCTTCGCTCACGGTGATTCCCCCTCACTCACGGCGTTTTTTCCCCTAGCTCACTCCCTCACGATCCCATTTTCTATATTAAAAAATATCAAATTATAAAAAAATAATTAAAATATGTATATTAATTGAAAGTTTAAGTTATATCCTTTAGGCCTACCATCATTTTATTATATTTTTAAATCAAAATAATAAATACCGGTAATCTATCAAAATATGGAAAGTTTAAGTGAGTTTTTTTTAGATTGAAATGAAAATAAGGCACATTTTCCAGTCTAAAGAACACAATAATCAATATAAAACTTGTTTTAACTTATGAGGTGTTAGTAATTACATTTACCTTCAACATTCAGCTTAGCCTATAACTTTTGACTATAGCATTTTTTTATCACTTTTTTATCAAGAAAAAAACGTGAGCGAGGGGAAAATTCTTTGTGTATTCCTGAAATGAAATCAGGAAAATCAGTCTTAAGTTAAATGTAATTTTTATGCTCTGATATGTATAAGGTTTTATTCTGTGTACATTTACTTTGAACTACCGTACTAATAAACAACTTGTTTTTGGATGTTATTTTTTTTACCTTCCTCAAATTGGCCATTAATTTGATAACGACCCTTAAGCTCAAAAAATTCATTTATACAGTATTATAAGTACAATTTTCAGTTAAAATAATTTTTAAAGTCTCCTTGTAGGATTTGAAAGGAAGATTTTTTATATTATCTGGCAACTTGTTGTATAATTTAATATTTAAATATGTAAAACTCTATACATTAAGCTTATAACTTATTGTGATGAATTAACTTTACTACAATGACAAAAGATTGGGGAATTGCCTACTAATTTAGCATACCTAGGCCTCATACAGAAGAAGCCCTCTAGTCCGGCCACCAGATAATCCAGCTGCGGACTTCCGAGAATGAAATGTTCAGCCGAGGGCATTTTCCACGGCCAAAATAGACAAGAGTTTGCTTTGTTCCTTGTTATACCACTAAAATATATCAGTTCAATTGCCGATTTCTAGACTCTTCATTATCTGATGTCTTCTACAACATATTGCTTGTGTTCTATTTGTATAACATGCGGCCCGATGTAACGCAGAAGTTAGGTAACAAGACGGATTACGTCGCTAAAACGGTCCCATTTATACATAGTAGGTACCTTCATTGACATATCAGAACACCAGTATTATTATCCATTAAAATGCAGTTTCATTGCTAGCGCCCGCTTGTCCGTCATCTGATCATCATGCGCTATACAACGCAATACGTTAGGCCTACGTCTGAGCAAGCAAATCATAATTAGGGCCTATTACAAAATCGATATACAGCATTGATTGGAGAATATTAGACGATTCATTGTTAATACACCCTAAGTTTATTTTTGGAACACTATTCAAGTCTCTGTTTAACCCATTTAATAAACCGCCGGTCAGTCGCCGTTTTGAAATCCGGCTGGCGGTCCAACCCTGAGGTGGCCGGATTTGAGGGCTTCTATTGTAAGCTTATATAATAATTTAATAATTTATAATAATAATTTAAGTGGGTCTGAAACTTAGGTAATAGCCTATGTACCTGTTTCAAAGCCTTTAAAATAGGTTATGTTTACATTTAAACCATGATTAGTTAGATTTACTAGTTTAATTATTTCCCATTAACCAGTGATCTGAATAAAACCAACATAAAAAATTTAATTTATCAATTCTAGGCCCACTGACTTGTAGTTGAGGTTATAAACAAACGCCAATATGTTTCTTCACGGGCACTCTGTTATGTAAATTAAAAAATGTATTAAAGGTGATTGAAAACAATTAAATAAACATAAGACATGGTGTTATTTACTAGGATCGACATAATAATCTAGGATTAAATTGAAAGAAAGATTAGAAATCCTTACCATTGCGCTGAGTAAAACCGGAAACTCTGGTCCAAAGAACTCCGAAAGGATAAGGGAAGGGAGAGTCGGCGAGTGAAGGTTTGACTATGACCAAAGTAGAAAGCCAGCACATAATTTCAAAAGACATATAAATAAAAATGCTTTTTATAAAAAAAAATTTATAACTGCTCTTTATGTTAAAAATGTTAAAATAAATGTGAATTTATTATTAATAACTTTTAATATGTCAAACTACTTACTACAGCGAAGGTCGTAACGATCAATCTATCTACCACGACATGCAACTGAGTAAAAATGAATGGTTCTTTTTTAGATTAGTTCATTTTTATATTACCCTTGTCTGCCCCTTAAATAATATCTTATCCCCATTACTCCCACAATATTATAGGCCTATCAGCATCCTTCCTGCTATTTCTTAAGCTCTTCAATGAGTAGTACATCCCAGATAGCACATAAACGTAAAAAAGACGTGAAAATAACGTTTCCTTTTAACATTTTTGACGTTATTATTACGTCAAGAAACGGATTTATAACGTTTTTTTCACGTGATTATAACGTGCGAGTGTCACACTTTTTTACGTTAAAAAAACGTAAAAATACTACGTGAATATAACGTTTTTGTTTCACTTAATTTTTACCTTTTTAACTTATGTTTTACTGAACATTTTACAAATTTTTTTCAAAAATTTGTAAATGAATGCTTTTTTTCTAACCAACACATTAAAAAAATGTAAATAAAGTCGATCAAAAATTTCTCACCTCTACCTGGATTTGAACCCTCGACCTTTCTATCACTGTCCTAGCGCCTTTACCCTCTCGGCCACTTCTGCTGTACTTTAAGTGGATTTAATTTACTATTTATACATTTAATACTCAACCTTCCTTGTACTTGAGAACAGATGGCTCGGTGTATCTGTGCTCATGATTTTTGTTGAGTATATTTTAAAAATTGATTTTAGTCGCGTTTCGTCTCAGATCAAAAACCTTATTTTTGGATCTTGATGGCGGCATACCCAGATAGCACAAAAACGTTATTTTTACGTGAAAATAACGTTTTAAATTTTACTTTTAACGTTATTTTCACGTTAAAAAAAGGTGAAAATCACGTTATTATAACGTGATTATAATGTGAAAAGCGCACTCAATTTCACGTTAAAATAACGTGAAAAAAATACGTGAAAATGACGTTTTTGTTTCACTTAATTTTTACCTTTAAAACATTAAGTAAAAAAAAGTAAAAAAAATTTGGTGAAAATCACGTTTTAAATTTCACGTTTTTTTTTACTTTCACATTTTTACGTTATTTTCACGTGAAAAAAACGTATTATTTTTTACTTTTACGTTTTCACCTTTTTTTCACGTGAAAAAACGTGATTTTCACATTGTGTGCTGACTGGGATATTCAAATTTTATATTTTCTTTCTCAAAATAATATTCTTAACCTCTTTCAGTCAAGTGTCCGCAATCATCACAGCACTGACACAGCCTTTCTAAAGATCACTAATGACATGCGGTTAGCAATGGATCGCAGTCAATGCAAATTTCTGACGTTGTTTGACTTTAGTTATTCTTTTTTGATACGGTACAGTGAACCGTGATATCCTTCTCTTCACCTTATAAACTTCTAGGATTGTCATATATAACTTTTAGGATAGTCTCTTGGCTGTGATCATATCTTCAAGACAGAAAGCAGTGTGTGTGAATCATGACAAATTATAATCTGACTGGAGGCATGTTCCATGTGGTGTTCGACAGGGTTCTATAATGCTAGGACTTCTTTTAATCGCTAATTTACATAAACGACATTATAGTACTTCAGTTTTACAGAGCGCAAAAGTTTCACTCATATGCTGATGAATCACACATTACTTTAGTCAGCAGGCTGAAAGAAACGGTTACTAAAATAAATGTAGAAATAAACAGAATTGTTCTTTGGGCATAAAAAATGTACTGTGTACTCAGACTAAATCCTGACAAGACGAAACCGATAATATTGGGACATCCACGACTGCTCAGCAGAGTGGATTACTTGAACAATGTGCAAGTTACAGACCTGGACTTCCGTGTACTGTACCAGTGCAGCGCAATGAGCAGCATTAATGCGATTAGTTTAATATACAATTTCGAAGTGACCAGATAGCAGGTTTGAACGCAGTGAAATGATAACAACACAAAGAGTTTCATTTTACTAGGTAGCTGTGTGAGCACGACCAATGTCACAGCACGGAAAGCTCATAAATGGAGCTTGTAACCCTGGTCGCGGTCTGGATACTGTGTGGAGAGTGTTTTGCTCTGAGATTTTATTTTCCCTAAAAAAAAGAGTACTTTATATAAATTTATATAGAAAGAAATAACGGGGGGTGATAAATTTTTGGAAACATGTAAGATTCAATAAATAAATAACCAACTACACTTTTGGAACATGGGAATTGTTTTATTATATAAGTACGGTAGCACATTGAAACCGTTACATCAATATTTTTAAAAGTAATTTAAAACGTTTCCACGTGCTCTTCATTGTTTTAACGCAAAGTTTGCAGCATGAATTCAACCTCAGACCATGTTTTAGCACTGCTGGAGTTAAGCCTCCAATAATCTCTCTTACTCTTTTCTTAAGTTCGTCAAAGTCTTGCAGCTTCCTAGTAAACATCTGTCCATTGCATAAAACCAGGAAATAGTCCCAAGGGTATAATGTCTGGGGACCTAGAAAAACCTTTGACCATTTTACAAGCTTTTTATAATCAATTAATTTTTATAATCATTACTGGAATATTTGAAATGATGTTTTTAAAGTATCTGTATAAAAATGTTTTAATATGCTTTTGAATAAAACAATTTCCATGTTTCTAAGTCTCTTAGTTATTTATTTATTTAATCTTAAAATGTGTCCGACAATTTATAATAATCATTCTAAGTTGAACAGTAATATCTTATATGCATTATTAATATATTAGTATACAAAAAATCTGTTTTGCTCAACCAATGTTTTTTTTCTTTTTTTTAACTGTGGTTGATAAAAAAGGCATTCAGTTGACTTCTAAACCGATTTATGTCCCTATCCAGCCTAATTCCTTGTAATATAGCTTATTAAGAAATTTCACACCTGCCTGTGATGGCAAGATCATGGCTACCGCTGACCTATTTGGGCCTGTCTGTACATTTCATTTCCTCTAGTTGGATAAGGACACACGTTCTGGCCTTGTATCAAACTGCATTTAAATTTTCTAAATGGTACCCTTAATACGTACAAACTGGCCTGAGTAAGAAGGTTAAGCTTCTTAAAGGAGTTTCTACATGACTCCCTAAACTGCAGCCCGGCCATAATCCTGACACATTTTTCTGTAGTCTGAACAGCCTGAAGAAGTTTATATTTGCACTCGAGCCCCATAGGGCAATGCCATAAGATATATTATCCCAAAATAGACTTTTATGGCCAAATTTGGATTGCAGTATCTGGAGAGGATATGAAGAGCATAAATTCCAGAGGAGACCTATCCACACGTGATGTGTAAATGATGATGCCGTGTGAGGTCCTTATTGATCTGAATACCAAGAAATTTTGTAGATTCTAAATCCTCAACTATAACGTAATCAATCATCGCGGTAATAAAGGATTTATTTTGAGCTAATCGATATGCCTCGTAAAGTCGAAGCAGTATGATTTTAGAGGATTTGCTTGCAAATTGATCTGAGAAAAGTATTGAATGCAGCTGTTCAGTGTCTCATAAATGTTGATTTCTAAAGTTTGGACTGTTTTGGAACTACAACAAAGGGCAGTATCGTCCCGTCAGCATACTGAACCAATTTATAAGAGTTTGATAGTGACGCCAAGTTGTTTACATACAGTAAGAAAAGGACAGGTCCTAGGATAGATTCTTGTGGAACACCGTACCTCAAAACTATCCATTCGGATAATTGATGAGATATACAGACTTTCTGTGTTCTATATCGGTCAGGTATAGGAAGCAATCCAGTTGTGGGCTACACCTCGAATACCTATATAACTGTATAGCCTGTCCAGAAGCATACCCTGTGCTAAGTTTTGCTTTTTGAAAGTTTTCAATTGTATAGATAGTTGTTTAGCTTGAGTAAAAAAAAAATGTGGACAGTGCAGAATACCCACATCGTGGAGAGTGGCATTTTATTCGGACATTGACCGAAGCAATTTACCCAGACCGCGGAGTGGGTAATTCTAAGTGGGCATCCGCCGAAAAAATCACGTTCTTCGGAGGTTGAGTAAAACTACGATAACCACACCACGACATGGGTAAATTGCGCACGTCGCGGTGTGGGTGTTTATAGTTTGCGCAAACTCTAAATAGCCTATGTACACAGCTTCTAAGAGGAATCTGTAATAAATAAGTAAATAAAACTCAAATTTTTTTATTGAAAGACTTTTTTTGAGAACACCATAGTAAAATATCATAAGTACATTCGTGCTAAAAGTAACAAAAGTGATTTTAGTTTATGAAAAATATGTATAAAAGCGACGTACATTAAAGTTTATAAAGGAAAACGTATACAATATAAGAACGTAATCAGTAAAATACAGTTAATCCGCAAAATCAGTTAACTTTTAACAGATGTTAAACAGTTGTTAAATCATTCTTATTTTAACCCAAAACACAACCGCACATTAAAATAAGTTAAACCTCAATTTACCACTTTCGCACTAAACGACTGCATAGTGTATCGCGACAGTACACCAGCAGTGACTCTTTGATTTTATTGCTAGAGGAGTACTTAGTGGGTGGAGAAATTAACTTGTCTAGCTAGACTTGCACATTTGGCCCGTGAAAAACGCTCTCCGGCTTTTGCGCAAACTACAAATAATCACACTGCGACGAGAGCAATCTAATATACCCACGTCGCGGTGAGGGTATAGTGGTTTTACTCAACCGCCGAAGAACGTGTTTATTTCGGCATTTACGCACTTAAAATTACCCACTCTGACGCCTGGATATTTTGCTTCGGCCAATGTGCTGACTCCGCGATGTGGGTATTCCACGTCGCGGAGTGGATAAATATTTCGGACATTGTCCGAATTTGGCAATTGAGTGTAACACACACACACACACATATATACACAAATTTATTATGTCTATTGACGCATGCTATACAATGTATTTGTATTACAGTGTGGTTGACTTGGTTATAAGATAACTGTCTTAGTGTGGTTTTTAAATTCATTAAATTTAGTTTGATATTCTATGTTTAAAAAAAGTTAATAGTTAATAAGTATAGAGATTTAAAACTCAATTTAAAACATTCAAACGAATTCAAACAATAGAAAATATGACAAAACACAGTAATTAGCGTTTACGGACTTTTTACATTTTCCCGGAAAAAGTCAAAAGCAATTTTTCTCTGTCAAAAAGTTAATTGGTTGTTATTTGTCTTGACTACTGTTCAGCTAATTTGCATTGTTTCCAAAACATCCATTACATAGTTATTAATATACTCTCGAAACTTCCTCCTTAGGACAAATTATATTTACGGTATTTCCATTTCACACGAAACTTCACAAAATTGATATTCTAATAAATGTCTACCATCATTTCATTTAACGTACTCTTTTTGTAGCATGACACTTTCTTCGTAATTACATGATTTAATAAAAAATAAATTATGATAAACTTAGAGTGTATGAAAAAATAGATTATAAAGTGGACTAGGTGTACAGTAGTGATAAAAACTTCCTAATTATGCTTTCTGTCACATTTAATATGATAGTAAATATTTATAAACAATAATTTTTTTTAATGTTAAGTCATGAGAGTTAGTTCTGTTTTTAAGTACCGAATCACTGAAAATAAATTATTTAATTGAGTTGCCCAATAAACTTGAGCTTGTCAATCTAAATAAAATCTCTCTATGTATGTGGTTCCTAAGGGGGGTTCCAAAATTTATTTATTTATTTTCGTAATTGAAACTCCTACTAAAATCTCCAACAAAAATGTTAATGTTTTTGGTGCCGTTTGACAGAGTTTGGTCTCTGTAGTTGTTTTCGCTAAAAGTTTACGAGAATCGGTTTAAAATAAAGGTGCTACCCATAGTTTAAATTTGAATATCCCCTATTGGAATAAAACTAGGATTGGTTTGAGCATTTGAAACATGGGTTAATGTAGAGTTGTTTCCGCAAAATATTGGATAGTTGGACTTAAAATAAAGTACCGGGCCCGGTTTGTCAGTCGGAACTTGTCTTTGGCCGTCCACGCTATTTTTAATTCTCCGTCGTAATGTTTTCAAATGTATCTTTATTTTGTGTTCTGTGTATGTGCCATCTATATATTTAAAACACAAAGTTAAAAAACCTTTGGACACTTCGTCTGTGACTTCTACACTGGACCGATTTACATGCGGATTGTACCAAAATAAACGTTTTTGGTTCTATATTAGCAGGTTTTATTTGTATTTCAAAAATATTTACGTTAAATCCGTCAAAAATGAAAAATAAACTTTTTTTATGGAGATTTAACATGGGGAAAAAATCCAACATTTTCAATCCTTTGGACAGTTCGTCTGAGACTTCTACTGGACCGATTTACATGCGGGTTGTACCAAAATAAACGTTTTCGGTTCTATATTAGCAGGTTTTATTCGTATTTCAAAATATTTACGTTAAATCGGTCAAAAGTTAAAAATAAACTTTTCTTATGGAGATTTAACATGGGGAAAAAAGCCAACATTTCCAATCCTTTGGACAGTTCGTCTGAGACTTCCACTGGACCAATTTACACGCAGTTTGTACCAAATAAAACGTAAACCTTTGTATATTAGCAGATTTTATTTACTTTAACGTTATCTTACTTCCTTAAATTAAAAATATCGACATTTTCAAACCTTTACAATTTATTTATTTTACACGCTTTCAATCAGCTGATTGTAAACACACGAGGTATTTAGTCTAAATACAGTGGATGAGCAAAAGCTCATGAAGGTTTTGGTTTATTATGGACAGTACCTAAAAACGTTTACAATTATTATGATGTATTGTCATTTATGAAAAGAAAGTTGCTTAATCATATAATTAACGTTATCTTACTCCCTTAAATTAAAAATGTCGACATTTTCAAACATTAACAATTTATTAATTTTACAAGATTTCAATCAGCTAACGAGGTAAAAAGGTAAACGAGGTAAATGAGGTTTCAATCAGTAAACACACGAGGTATTTTGTCTAAATACAGAGTGTATGAACAAAAGTTCATGAAGGGTTTGGTTTATTATGGTCAGTACCAAAAACGTTTACAATTATTATGATGTATTATCCTTTAAATGGAAAGAAAGTTGCTTAATTATGTAAAATAGCTGATTGCTTTAAAATTAAGACTAAATTGTAAAGGTTTGGTTTAAATAAATTGCTCACATTTGTATTAAAAGAAACGGATGCACGGAAATTCTTTGTGCAATCAATTTGTCGTTTGCAACATTGTAATGCTTTATTTGCTTATCAGTATTTGTGGCGCAGTTGGTAGCGAGACTTACTCCAAATCAAACGGCCCGGGTTCCAGACCGATCTTAACAAATATACTTTTTGTAGTGTGTCCAATTACATCTTCACTATTAAATGTTTTACTGATGGTACCGATATTTATTTTAAGCAAAATAGATACATTAAAATATTTATAGGCCTGTTCAAACTCAAAAAACTTATTTATTCAACTAACAAGTTTACAAATTGATAGTTTAGACTTGCTTATTTTTTTATGTTTTTAACTAATATAACGCTTTTATTAGGCTACTAAGGTTTAGGCCTAAGTAAACTATCGATGTTTTACGTTTATAAAATACTAAAGAGTGTCTGTATTACATAGTAAGGGTGCAGCATTATTGTTTTTAAGGAATATGCCTATAGGCCTACTTTGACATACACTCCAACTAAAATTATGTAATTTTCTGTGAAATAAATTTGTATTCTTTAAATTTGGATAGTTATTGAAACTTGCACACTACGGCATAAATATTGCGATATGAAAGTGGTTATAAATGGTTTCTCTACGTTCTATCCTACCCTAATACACAAATATTTGTTAAAGCCAACCATCATAAGTTACAACACTCTAGGCCTTTCCTAATTCTTGAAAAAAAACTGTTAAGAACAATTTATCCAATAGGCCTACAAGTGATATTGGTCTACTTATTTCTGATGTTGTTGAACCTAATAGAACGGTTTCCTTATGCTAATTTAGGTTTGCGCCTACCTAAACAATCAAATTGACATGTTTATAAAATACTAAAGAGTATAGGGCCTATAAGTACAAGGATGCAACATTATTGGTTTTACGGAATAGGCCTACTTTTCCGACGCTTCAACTAAAATCGTTGTATTTTCTGTAAAATATAGGCTATTATTGTTCTTGGTATGGCAGTTCAAAAAAGTATATTTTATAGACTACCTTACATGTTTGTACTATTATAGCGTTTCATTTACCACTAATGAGGTTATATCCGTCGAGATCGACAGGCAACAACTAGTCTATATATTTAAAACACAAAGTTAAAAAACCTTTGGGCACTTCGTCTGTGACTTCTACTGGACCGATTTACATGCGGGTTGTACCAAAATAAACGTTTTCGGTTCTATATTAGCAGATTTAATTTGTATTTAAAAAATATTTACGTTAAATCTGTCAAAAATGAAAAATAAACTTTTCTTATGGAGATTTAACATGGGGAAAAAAGCCAACATTTTCAATCCCTTTGGACAGTTCGTCTGAGACTTCTACTAGAACGATTTACATGCGGGTTGTACCAAAATAGACGATTTCGGTTCTATATTAGCAGGTTTTATTCGTATTTCAAAAATATTTACGTTAAATCGGTCAAAAATGAAAAATAAAATCTTCTTATGGAGATTTAACATGGGGAAAAAAGCCAACATTTCCAATCCTTTGGACAGTTCGTCTGAGACTTCCACTGGACCAATTTACACGCAGTTTGTACCAAATAAAACGTAAACCTTTGTATATTTTAGCAGATTTTATTTACTTTAACGTTAACTTACTTTCTTAAATTAAAAATATCGACATTTTGAAACCTTTACAATCTATTTATTTTACACGCTTTCAATCAGCTGATTGTAAACACACGAGGTAGTTAGTCTAAATACAGTGGATGAGCAAAAGCTCATGAAGGTTTTGGTTTATTATGGCCAGTACCTAAAAACTTTTACAATTATTATGATGTATTGTCATTTATGAAAAGAAAGTTGCTTAATCATATAATTAACGTTATCTTATTCCTTAAATTAAAAATGTCGACATTTTCAAACCTTAACAATTTATTTATTTTACACGATTTCAATCAGCTGATTGTAAACACACGAGGTATTTTGTCTAAATACAGAGTGTATGAACAAAAGTTCATGAGGGATTTGGTTTATTATGGTCAGTACCAAAAACGTTTACAATTATTATGATGTATTATCCTTTAAATGGAAAGAAAGTTGCTTAATTATGTAAAATAGCTGATTGCTTTAAAATTAAGACTAAATTGTAAAGGTTTGGTTTAAATAAATTGCTCACATTTGTATTAAAAGAAACGGATGCACGGAAATTCTTTGTGCAATCAATTTGTCGTTTGCAACATTGTAATGCTTTATTTGCTTATCAGTATTTGTGGCGCAGTTGGTAGCGAGACTTACTCTAAATCAAACGGCCCGGGTTCCAGACCGATCTTAACAAATATACTTTTTGTAGTGTGTTTTTGTTTACCTGTAGCTTTTATGTAAAATTAATGAATTAATAAATAAATTACAGTATTGGATATGTGGGTGTTATTGGTTTTTAACTAAACGTAACATACTAGCCAATACCAATTACTCATCGTCACAGTCCAAATTAAATTTCTCGACTTCGAGCAACATGTATACTGGTGGTCTTTAATTTTAATTGTATATGTTGTTGATCTTGAAAATTTTTCATAGGTGGGATATTTCAGTTCCAAGAAACTTGTAGTGATAAGTTTTGAATAGGCCTAATTTCCGGGTGGTTTTGCCTTTATAATATTGATTGAGTCTGCAAACTCAATACTGCGATGGTGATTGTATAAATTGCACCTATTGTTCATCCACCCCAAATATCAGATATTGACGAGGCAAGTTAGAGTTAATGGACGGAATTGCGATGAATCATTTGCCTGATATAGGCTACACATCTTTATCTCAGTTAAGTTAACTTCAGTAGAGTAACGATTTACAACTGTAATTTATAAACATTCATCCCGTGATAAGATGCAGGATCTTGCAATTATTATTAAATCTCTAACCAGCCTTATACCTACATATTTTAATACTACTGTAATGATCAATCTTGACATAAAACTACAGAAAGGAGTAAAAAGTTTGTTTTTCATGGAGCTCAATGTTTTGGACAAGTGACAGTTGACCTTTATGGGACAATTTGAGATTTGACAATATGGGACATTGTTTCCGAAAATATTAATCATTAAACTAGTTGGATTAACGACGGTTTGACGTATTGTAACCTATACATTATCATAGGCTTAAAATAAAGGCGTTCTCCATTAATTTGAGTTCATATAATTACTTATTTCGTTTGAGCATTTTAAACACCTGGTAATGTAAAATTTTAAATAATTATGGTTTTGGGCGATAACTGATAATAACATTTTTGTTTAGGGCCTACTCAGTAATTTTTAATATAGTCCTATTAATAACTTGTGTTTAATTAAGCTCGTGCAATACGTTTATTCATGCCTAAATTATGTTTTTTATTTAAATTTTATTTTGTACTCATTTATTTTATTTCTTAATAATTATGTATACCCTAAATATATTTTTTTTGTTTACCTGTAGCTTTTATGTAAAATTAATGAATTAATAAATAAATTACAGTATTGGATATGTGGGTGTTATTGGTTTTTAACTAAACGTAACATACTAGCCAATACCAATTACTCATCGTCACAGTCCAAATTAAATTTCTCGACTTCGAGCAACATGTATACTGGTGGTCTTTAATTTTAATTGTATATGTTGTTGATCTTGAAAATTTTTCATAGGTGGGATATTTCAGTTCCAAGAAACTTGTAGTGATAAGTTTTGAATAGGCCTAATTTCCGGGTGGTTTTGCCTTTATAATATTGATTGAGTCTGCAAACTCAATACTGCGATGGTGATTGTATAAATTGCACCTATTGTTCATCCACCCCAAATATCAGATATTGACGAGGCAAGTTAGAGTTAATGGACGGAATTGCGATGAATCATTTGCCTGATATAGGCTACACATCTTTATCTCAGTTAAGTTAACTTCAGTAGAGTAACGATTTACAACTGTAATTTATAAACATTCATCCCGTGATAAGATGCAGGATCTTGCAATTATTATTAAATCTCTAACCAGCCTTATACCTACATATTTTAATACTACTGTAATGATCAATCTTGACATAAAACTACAGAAAGGAGTAAAAAGTTTGTTTTTCATGGAGCTCAATGTTTTGGACAAGTGACAGTTGACCTTTAGTTGCAAAATTCTAAACTAAACTGCACACATTTTGCACATTGTTCAATGTGTGTTTTAAATAATTTTTCATCACACTACATCGATATCACCTGTTTTCGAACCTCACTTCTACCAACGAAACACCTATTTTGCCGGCCTAGGCCGGCAAAATTTTCCGGCCTAGGCCTAGGGCGGTAATGGAAACGGTAGCAGAGAAATCTAGAATATTAGAAGGTATTTAACAACAACAACAACAACAACAACAACAAATAACAAATCAGTGACGTAGTTAGTAGTTCAGCTGATAGCAACTGTTAAATATGTATGACGTAGATGGGAAAATAGTGCTTTTGCATTGGAATCAGCTGTAGTCACTTACCGTTAGAGTATTAGTTTTGGTTCCAGGCTCGATAGTGTTTTCCACGCTCGGCTTCGCCTCGCGCGTAAACAATGTATCTAGAACAAACCGAGGTAGGTGACACCAACAGCTGATTGAAGCTAATCGAAGCGTGTCCTGCACCGTTGACGTCATGATCTTTCTCGCGACACATAAGTGGTTTGCTTTGAATATTTTAAATGCTGCACCGTTGACGTCATTGGTTTTGTTATTGTTTTTTTTGATGTCACCTACCTCCTTCTCATGAATAATAATAATGAATAATGAATAATGATTAATGAATAATGAATAATGAATAATGAATAATGAATAATGAATAATGAATAATGATTTATTTCCTCCAATAAACATGTTCACAAAAAAATAAACAGATAACTTACTACAATTACTAGCCGCTAGAAAAAAAAATAAACTTAAACTTAACATAACTTTCTTGGAGGAAAATAGGGTCCCAAAGGCAGTGCCTGTGTTGGGATTCCATCACTTATCAGTAATCAAAGTAAAGATAAGAATTCGATTGTGGCGGCAGACAATAGTTAATCTGTAAACACTGTTCCGTAACATTGTAACTAAACGAAAACTTACTTATCCTACTACATGAAAATAACACAATGACATAGTACATAAAATATATAGCCCAACTATAATATAACATAATTAATAGTACGCAAAATATATAACTATTGTGTAGTATATTTTTTTTTTTTTTTTTAATAATGTGAATTATTGTAAAATACTAAGCAAATTTTCAACTTCCTCTCTATTTTTACCTAATAGCCATTGTTTTACATTGAGGAGATATTTACCAATTTTTGTAATACACTTTATATTTTGAGGTAATTTATTATGAAGTCTTGGAGCGGTATAATTAAATATTTTTGTAAAATAAGTTAAATTTGGCTTGGGAACTCTAAAATTGCATGCGTTCCTTAGCCCCTCTCTAAAAAAATTGATATTAGATGGCAAATTACCACTTTTGAGAAAAAACACTTTCAGAACCTTATAAATATACATACACCTTAGTGGCAAAATTTTTAAATTTACAAAACATGGATGAGATGGCTCTCTTAAACTTTTCATTAACATTAACCTAACATACCACTTTTGTATGTTTTCTATAGGAGTTATATTGGACCTATAAGTGCCACCCCAAGCTACTACAGCATATTCTAACCTGCTATTGACCAAAGCATAATATAAACTTCGCAAGGTTTGAATGGGGCATATCCCACGCAAAAAGTAGAATAGTCTTATACCTGACAAAAGCTTTGTTTTCATTTTAAGAATGTGTTTTTTCCAGTTCAATTCACTGTCCAAAATAATCCCAAGGTATTTAATTTCCTTGACTTCACTGATTTCTGAACATTTTATACATACATTACATGAACCTAAGCAATTTACACATTTGTACATTATTTTGTTTTCAAACTCCACAGAATTTCTTAAGCTAAAATTTATACAATTTGTTTTCATTGTACTAAGAACTAATTTATTCATTGTGAACCACCATTTTAGGGTTTCTAGATCAGAGAGAATTTTACTTTCAGCCTCCAACCAGCTATCACTTGTGTACGACAACGCAGTGTCATCTGCAAATGCGGTGATTTGCCCCTCAAAGATTCCATTACACAGGTCGTCAACATATATTAAAAATAGGGTTGCCCCTAGAACTGATCCTTGGGGAACCCCATGTCTGATGGTTCCCATATCACTGAAAACTCCATTTATTTTTACGCATTGTTGTCTACGACTCAAGTAACTGGAAAACCATGAATGGGCTACTCCCCGCACACCACAATCGTATAGCTTCTGTAACAAAATTTGGTGATTCACCGTGTCGAGGGCTTTTTGAATGTCTAAGAAAAGCCCACTGACACACTTACCACTATTAATACCATCATTTATCCTTCCTATAAAATCCAAGAGCGCCATCTCTGTATTCACCCCCACCCTGAATCCATATTGATTACAACTGAAGAATTTCACCTTATTCAAATAATTTATTAGTTTTTCTTTCATGATTTTCTCAATAACCTTTGAGAATGTCGAAATCAGAGATATTGGGCGGAAGTTGGAACATGACTCTGGTGATTTGGCCCTGTAAATTGGTACCACCACAGCCCTTTTCAGTCTTTCAGGAAATACCCCTGCATTGAAACTTAAATCTACTATAAAAGTGAACACCTCAAGTATTTTTGGACACATTCGCTTTACTAAGGAAGAACTTAAACCATCTATTCCCGGCGACTTACCATTTTTTAGTGATTTTACTGCTCTCATTACATCCTCACACATAACTGGTCCTAACACCATGGAACTTCTCTCTTGAAAATTTATAAAACTGTTTTTATATTCAAAGTTACTAAACCCCGATGGTATCAGGTCGTCTTTAATTATTTTATCAGCTACGGACAAGAAAAATGCATTAAATTCAAGAAATCTAGAAATCATTCTAGATTTCTTGCGCGTAAAGCACTATCTCGCCCAAAGAGGTTGCCTAGCAACCAGAAACAGAAACTCAAGCAGTACATCTCGCTAGGTTAGTTGAAGTTGAGGTTATGTTTTGTTTGTTATGAACGAAAAAGTATTTTTTCCCCACTTGTTTAGAATTTATTGAATTGTGTAGTGTGATGAAAAATATAGTTCATAACTCGGGCCGAAAGCGTTTTGCCAACCCTCGATCGTTTCAAGTTCTCGACTTCGTCTCGAACTTGAAACACGATCTCGGGGCAGGCAAAACGCCACTTTCTTCCCTTGTGACGGAATATACTATAGCCTACTTCCACAAGCTAAGTTGCATTTGAGGCACCACTACACATAAGTAGACCTATTAAACCGGCTGGTGAGGTTTATAAAGTGTGATCGTTTGTTGACCGCAGCACAATTATCATGTGTGGTGGTGCCACAAATATAACTTTTTGTTTGTGTAAGTAATTATGTACAGATATTCAAGAATTCAACAAGATATTCAGTGAATTCAACTTAGACATTTTGAAGACTTGACAATGGGATATTGTTCCCGAAATTAGTAATCAATAAAACTAGTTGGATTGAATTTAATTTGGGCCCATAATTATATTAATATTTACTCATAGAATTATTATTCTTGGGTGAGCCGGACTTCGAGACCATGGCAGCGATGTCGTGGGTTCAAATCCATGCACGTTCCGCCAGTGACTTTTATCGGTAACTTTCACCTTGTGCTGTAGCGGCTCACCCCCTTACTTTGCTACATGGTGGATCGTAGCCAAGCTTTAAACAAAATTACTGCTATGAGACATGACAGTCTTTTTATTCCCAATATAAGTGCTTCCACTTAGAGTTGGAGGTCAGGCAAGTACTCATTTTTTTAATGACTTGGAGTTTGACTCTACTCAAGAGTTCTACAAATATTTACATAACTAGAATTAATAGGATGAGGTAAAAATCAACTTTAGTATGTAAATAGTGTATTGTTGAAAAGGTTAATAATGAAAATAAGAAGTATTACGGGTAATGTTTCTGGGCGAGATAGTGTTTTACGCGCGAGGCGAAGCCGAGCGTGGAAAACACTAATATAGTTATAATTAATTGAATAATAAGACTTCTTATAAATAAAGCTTTTATTTTTGTTTTAAAGAATTGAATAAAAATCAGAATTGAATAAAAATTATAAATATGAATTATAGGGGAAGTAAGAGGATAATCAATAGGTAATATCACATTATAAATTTTTTCATCACTCCGTATACGAAAGTGACAACTTACCGTACAGCTGAGACCTTGGAAAGTAGTCATTTTCCAAACTGTCACTTTCCGGACTAGTGGTGAAATTATACTATTTTTTTTTCTTAATGTTTAATTTTTGAAGAAAAATACAGTAAGAATATAAATAAACTACAAACAAGTTAGGCCTACTTTGGAACGTTATTTGGCATGTAAATTGAGTAAATCAATACCTTAACAAAATTTTCTTAATAATTTTTGAATAATTATAGTTTGAGTTTTAGTTTTTTCTTAGTTCACAATATTTGAGTATATCTATTTTAGTGTTGGTGGTTAGGTCAATCTAAATATATGTGTGGTAACATGTTAATAAGTAAGGTGCCAGAGATTGCAAAGGAAGGAGGCCTTGTTATATACGTGGTTGGACCGAACGACCTCAAAGGCGAAGCATGTCATGAATTCTCTTGTTGTTTCATTGGTATACAATTTTCTACAATTATGCTACAATACAGTAGAATTTTCAACCTGGACTGTAATTGATAGAAATGTTAAATAAAATGAGTTATGAGGCGGACGGTACAGAGGACGGTCGTACGGCAGGTGCTCTCTCTTATCTAGCGATAAAGTATTTTAGTTCAACATTAGCGGGGTTTTTATTTTCGCGTATTAAAGTGTCTCAGCATACTGTGTGTATTCCATTTTGTACTTTGAGTGTTAATTGTTGTGTTTATTCCGTATTTTTCGTAATTATGTCCGACTGTGCTGTCTGTTCTGCTTCCGTGCAGACACGTAACCAAATTAAGTGCAATGATTGTAAGAAGCTATGTCACGGCAGTTGTGTCAACATGACAAAGGCGGATATTGAGTGTATTGTGAGCGAGAAACAAGTTTGGTGCTGCCCTACATGTTCTGTAAAGAGAAGGGAAAGTATGAATATCATCTCAGCGGCAGAAGAAGGTAAAGCGGACATTTCACAGGTGGTTTTCATGTTGGAGCAGGCAAGTGAAGACCGTAAAAGAATGGAAACTCAGTTCAATACATCTTTTGAATTCGTAAACAGTAAAATCGATGACCAAGTGAAAATAATAAAAGAGCAATCAGAAAAATTGGATGAGCTATTAAATACCGTTGATGAGTTGAAGCGAGAAAATTTGCACCTGAAGGAAAAAATCGTTAAGCTGGAATCGCGTTTGGAAGACATTGAGCAATACAGTAGATCAAATTCTATTGAAATATTTGGCGTTCCAGAGGAGAAAAACGAGGATACCTATGAGATTGTGAGAAAAATATGTGTAGCCCTTGATGTGGAAATAACCCGAGAAAACATCGATGTTTGTCACCGCGTGGGAACACCTGGTGGAGGGAATGATGGACGTCCACGGGGAATCATTGCAAAATTTGTGAGACGGGAAGTTAAACTCAAGGTTCTGGCTAAGAGAAAAGTGAAAAGAAATTTTTCTACTCAACATTTAGGATTTGCCCAGCCTGCGGTTCCGGTTTATATAAATGAAAACTTAACTCCAGGGAGAAGGAAGCTGTTTGCCGCTGCGCGAGAAGCAAAGAAGACCAAGAAGTACACATATCTCTGGGTGCAGAACGGGAATATCCTAATGAGAAAGGATCAAGGATCACCTGTTGTGAGGATTGCCTCGATGGCTGACCTAGATAAACTGTAAGCTAACATCCAATCGAAACCGTTTTGTATTTATTATAACATATATAGTAACGGTACTTTGAAAATTGTTAAACCATTCTTATTATGTGCGTTTAGTTTTGTTTTAATTGTGTGCTTTTTATACCTTTTATATAGTTTTGAATTTGAGTAATGATTCTTTTGAGGAATTAAATACCCTTTGTAAAAGTAATAATTTTTTTATTTTCCATCAGAATATACGTAGTCTAAGGAAAAACTTTGATAGTTTCTGTGTTTATTTAAATTTTCTAGATAAAAGTCCAGACGTTATCGAACTGTCAGAAATATGGATTTTTGAATCAGAATCGTTATCTTTTGCGATAAATGGATACAACCAGTTCGGGAATTTCAATGAAATGTATAGAGCGGGAGGGGTTATTGTGTACGTATCTGAGTTATTTCCGTCTCGTGCCTGTCCTGTAGATATGATTTCTGCAGACGCAATAAAGATCATAGTCGATATTGGCCTAGGTAGATCTCTTTCTATAATTGCAATTTACAGATTTCATTTTTATCACATAAGAGATTATTTAACTCAGTTAAAAAATGTTTTAATTTCTTCAACCGGTAAAAATTTGGTAGTTATAGGTGACATAAAACTTATGCCTTCTTGAGGAGTCACATTTTGTTGATGAATACCAAATGTTAATGAGCAGTAATGGTCTCATTCAACTTATTAACTTCCCTACAAGGGGACATCGTTGCATTGATCATATTTATTTTCGATCTAGAGATAACATAAGTTATGATTCTTATGTTTTAAAATCTGGTAGAAGTGACCATGACGTCATTTTGTGTAATTTATCTTTCCAAGATGATCCAAAGACCGTAACTTACATTGATAATCATATTGTAAAAATAGATTTTAAGACTCTTGACCAGTTGTTAAAAAATGAAACATGGTTAAATGTATATTCTAAGTATAACGTGTCGGAGGCTTTCGGTGTGTTTTTGGAGATTCTTAATAATATTATTGACAAATCAAAATATGTTAGTTTGAGGAAGGGCTCTGTTAAGATATTAAAGCCTTGGATGACATACGAGTTGTGTTGTAGACAAAAGCTTAGAAATTCGTTGTATAAGAAGGTTAAAAGGAAGCCTAATGATATAATCTTAAGACGAAATTTTGATATTTTTTCTTTATGTTTGAAAAATGATATGTTTAAACAAAAAAACAATTATTATCAAAACATATTTGAGTGTAACAAAAATAATACAAAAAAACAGTGGCAAGTTATAAATGATATTTTGGGGGTTAAGAATAAGAAACATAACATAGCTTGTCTAAAAAAGCTTGATGGAAATGATGAATTGTTGGATGAGCCTTTGCTAATGGCAAGGGAATTCAATAATTATTTCAGCAGTGTTGTAGGGCGAATAGTGTCTAATCTTGATATTAATGATAATTTTGACAGGACAGTTTATCAAAACACATTTCCTTCAAAAAATGTCTTAGGATCTTTCTTTATGCTGCCTACTTGTAAATATGAAGTGCAATCTATTATTAACACATTAAGTGCAAATAAATCTCCTGGAATTGATGGAATTTCAGCGCATATTATTAAATTTGCTAGTAAGTATATTTGTCCAATTTTAGCACATATTATTAATTTCAGTTTTGTAACTGGTGAGTTTCCGCAAACTCTAAAAACAGCAGTAGTTATACCACTATTTAAAAAGGGTCTGGTGATGGATTTAAACAATTATAGACCAATATCATTATTATCAAATTTCTCAAAAATTATTGAAAAGCTGGTTAAATCCAGACTTATTAAATTTCTTAATATAAATAACTTTTTGAGTTCAAGGCAGTTTGGTTTTGTAGAAAATAGATCCACTGAAGATGCACTATTAGAATTCTGTTCAAGTATTTATTCTGCTTTAAATGATAAATTTCGGGTTGCAGGTCTTTTTATTGATATCACTAAAGCGTTTGATTCAGTGGATCATACAATTCTTCTTGGGCGATTATTTGATGCAGGTATTAGAGGAATATCGTTGAAATGGTTTAAGAGCTATCTTACGGGAAGATACCAATGTGTTCGAATTAAACAAAGCGTTAGTGAAGCTCTACCTATAACATGCGGCGTTCCCCAAGGTTCTGTCCTTGGACCAATTTTGTTTATAATTTATATAAATAGTTTATGTTTTGAAATCTAAAAGGATCACTTACTTGCTTTGCTGATGATACTGCCTTGTGCTATGCACGCCAAAGTGAAAATGATTTATTTAATGACATGCAAAACGACTTAGATAAACTTAAAATGTGGTTTACCATAAACAAATTGGCCTTGAGCTCAAAAACAAAATATATCCGGGTTTCTTTCAAAGACAAGGAATTTCTTAATAGAGTGCTTTGTTTTAAATGTTTGAATTGTTGAAATGATGTTTCCACTGCAAAATGCAATGATTGCGTTTTAATTGAAGAAGTTGAAACTATTAAATATTTAGGATTAATTTTAGATAAACACTGTTCTTGGAAAGCTCATGTAAAATCAGTAAAGACATATTTAAATATGGCATTGCGAAAATTTTATATGCTTAAGTACATGTGTCCAATATCCGTACTGCGAACCATTTATTTTTCAATCGTATATAGTAAACTACAGTATGGTATAAGTTGCTGGGGTGGCATTTATGGGGCACCATTAATCCGATAGTAATTGCTCAAAAAAATATAGTAAGGCAAATTTCTAAACTTAGCAGATTTGAACATTCTTTTCCTTTTTTTAAGGACTTGGATATATTACTTTGAGACACCTTTATATGTTTCGAGTTTTACGGTTGTTTTTTGTGAGAGGTGGTCAAAATATTTCTAATTCTTATGTTTTCTCTCAGAGGCTAAAGCTACTAAATCGAGTTGCACTTCCACATCCAAATTTTGAAGCCTATAAGAGATTTTTTACTTATATGGTTTGTAAACTATTTAATAACATTCCACTTTATATTAGTGGTGCCACTAGTCTCACCAAATTTTTAAAAGAACTAAAACAATGGCTGTTAACTTTTAATATCGACCAAATTGAAGATTTTTTTAAATAAATAAAAATTCAATTGTTTGTTTGTTCATAAATACTGAACTATATAAATGTTTAATTTTACTGTTGAGCACCTGTCCTCTGCAATTCGTTGATATTCTATTTAAATAAGTAATGAAAGTACCTCAATGCAGCTTAGGCTAATGAGGTGCTATGCCATTTTATTTATATGTAAGTCTTTGTAAAGTTAGTGCTTTTAAGTTTTATTTTATATAGGTTGTACTAGGTATCATTGTACTCTATATGTAATCTTTTGATGTTTTAATCAGGCCTACGTACAAAGACAGTAAAACAATTGTATGAATCTTTTTGGCAATAAAGATATTTCTGATTTCTGATTTCTGAAAAAATAAAACCTTGAAAAATTGATAATCCCAAACAAGGGTTGCAGCGTAAAACTCTAACAAAATTATAATACATGATTGGTTAGAAGCGCCTATCTTATACTCCACTATATCACTATTACTGTTTTAAGACAGGGACCTCACATAGTGGGTATTGTAATCTGAATATGAATGAATACACTCCGACGGTAGTGGGGATTTCATGTAATATACAGTAACAGAACGTACTATATCTTATTAATATCAGTCAGACATATAATTTATTTTAGGATTCGTCATGAAAACCATAAAATAACATTATAATTGATTAAATTCTGTTGATTAAGTGTTTTGTTTTGTTTTGTGTCTATCTACGCCATTGGCATTTCTTAACGTTTTGACGGGAAACGGTCCAAACCCCAGTCTTGTTACTATCTAACATCGACCATTTGTTAGAAAGCATCATTAATTAATAGCCCAACGACAAATGGCATCTGGGTCCAACCGGATCGAACCGGCAACCTTTGGAATCAAAGGCGAGCACTATAACCACTCAGCTACCCAGCCAGTTTATATACTGTTTATATATAAGTGTTAAAATATACTGGAATCTCACATATTAAATCTTTATTGGTATCATCAACCATTGACCCACTTAAATAACACGTCCAGAATGTTACCCATAAGTATGTTGGTTAACATTTTGATTTTATTAAACTGTACGTCTATGAAAATAATTCCTTAGAGTAAGTTGTGAAAGAATTAAAGCTGACTCTTTCTGTGTAAACAATTAGCCAGTTGATTTCAGAATATTAGGCCTGTTGTCTCATATTTTGAAATTTAATTTAATGTATATTTACATTTTTATATATTCGATGTTCATAAGAGGTAACCCAACCTGAAAGCTTTTAAGATCTATCAAGATTTTTTAAACGAGGATGTGGGAATACACCTTTTACAGACGTTGTGTAGGACCCACTAAACCCAAACATTATCCAGGCTTTGTTAGCCGAAACTGTTATCACATTACTTTGGGAGAGCCTTTAATTTAGATAACCTGATTTGGACGATTCCGGGTTCTAAGACGACAAGACTATTTTCTCTCCTTTTTAGAATTGTCTTTTTTCAGTGGAGACCACTCGGCTTGTTTAGTATTTTCCATCACGATCGGTCACCTCAATCAAGACCTGTTTGTCTGCGGCTACAACATTTCCCGCCTTCCCGACCGCCGCCTCAAGGCCCTCCTGCCAAAGAACATCCCCTTTCGGGCCATTCTCGCCCAGACCACCTGCTTGGCGGCGCAGACGTCCATAATGTTAATATCCTTGCGGATCTTTCCCAAGAACGAAGGAAGGACCAGATCGTGCTTTCGATTTTTCGGGCATGACCCCCTGGCTGGTTGCGCTGGAGGGGCCTCTACTACAGCATTTCGTGGTTTGTTTTTATTTCTTATTTTGCCCGGTTTTGGCTGGTTCACTCTTCCCAGAACTCGGACGGCATCCCGTAGGAGATATCCGGTACCTTTTCGACACGTTCTGGCTTCTTCAATGCCCGTCAGAATCGACGAAAGTAATCCTGTGCCCCAGCCTTTTCCTTGCGCTTGATTTTCAAACTGCCAAACAGATTGTTAGTTCAACAATACCATCATTCACAACTCTGCTGACACTACATGGGACTTCACAAGCATTCGCCATTTCCCCGAGAAATACGTTTGCACGAGAGAACATTTCTCCCGCATCAAGAGATGCGCAAGAACGCATCTGGAGGACTTTCGCAGACTGATCGTCGCGGCACTAGCAGTGGCGGACAAAACTCACTCTCCGATTTGCTCACGACACTACTCACCATGATTGGAACCGGCACTGGGTCTTATAATTAAGATAAGATATAAAAATTCATTACATCGTTTCAATAGTATGTAGTAATGCTATTTTTAGCTTACATATACAGCTTTAAGAAATTTTTTCATCACTACTATCATTGAATTTACCAATGCTATTAAGTAAAATAAGACATGTAATGCCTACTATTACGTTCCATTTCCATACATTCTCGATCACCAATAAATATGAGTAGTGTGAAATTGGGGATGCTGGGCCAGTTCAAGGTCACCTGAGGGATGACGTCATCGAGGTCAATGACCTCACCGATGACGTCATCGATGACGTCATCGATGACGCAATCGACGACGTCATCACCAATGACGTCACTTCCATGACGTCACACCCATGACGTCACAGAAATGACGTGCTGATGACGTTTCGACGAGAAACGGCAAAAGTGCCAAGTTAAACCTGAGTTTCTGACATGACTCTGCCTAAATGGGCAATCGGTAATCCCTCAGGTGACCTTGAACTAGCACAACACCCCCAATTTCATATTACTGTGACCTTGAAAACCTAACAACGGAGCGCCGACACCGATGCGCACCCCACGACAGCCACCGAGTGACTGACTGTCAGGCTCCGTGTACTCTAGGTATATGGGGAAGTGGAGGGGGAAACCTCAAGGTCATCAAAATGGAGTTTTAAAAAAGTTGAAGAGTAGAAAGACTACTCTTGTGCTTCCTGGGCGACTTCATCAATTTCCAATGGATCTGTAAACCAATCCGATCTGTAGCGGCAGGAGTCCAGAAAACAGGTGCACCACCCATCAGGTTGTCCGTAGCACTTCCGACAATTGGTAAGATTGGAGAAATGAAATTTAATACACCGCTGTGGACAACAAGTGTAAAAGTAGTTGGATTTGTAGATTTTGAAAGTTTGTAGTACCGGTGGTGGCAGCTGTTGGTTCTTGCATCTACACCTGCAACATCCGAAGCATTCACATTGCCGGCAGGCCAGCCCGTCCACTTGCCATCTTGGTAGTAGGAAACACTTGCCCTCGCAGCAATAGGTTGTCCCTGTCTCTTCCTCCCAAAGCTTCTTTGCACAATGGATGACACCTTGTATCTCCAAACACTTATGCTCGCAACATGAGACACGCTTAGTTTCCATACTTGATGTTGCTTCGGCGAGGGAGCAAGATGAAGTGATGCTGTGGTCAGTGGGAATGGGGTTTATATAAACTAAGGTGAGTGGAGGGGGAAAGGTCAAGGTCATCCAAATGGAGTTTTAAAAAAAAAGAAAAGAGTAGAAAGACTACTCTTGTGTATCTATAGCGATTTCATTGATAGTGAGTGCTTCTGTATGCCAAGTTGATCTGTACTGACAGGCTCCTAAATAATGTTTGCAAAAACCTGCAAAATGATTGTTGCACAATTTGCAGCCAGTTAGCTGTTTTAGTGTGAATTCAATGCAACGTTCAGGGCAACAAGTGTACTTATGCCCTCTCATCTGGTACACATGGAATGTCTTCAACTCTGGTTTCGGCTTCTTCCAAGACTTGCACTTACACATGCATTGACCAAAAGCTTCACATTTTCTACACGCCAGGCCATCCGCAACATCAATGTCATTTGGCCATGAAAAACATTTCCGTTTGCAACAGTAGTTGAGTTGACTCTCCATGTTGCTGTGGTGAAGGTGCGCGATGAAATGATGCTGCAGTCATTGAGAGTGCACCTTAAATAAACTCAGTGGAGGGGGAAAGGTCAAGGCCATCCAAACGGAGTTTTAAAAAAGATAACTAGTCGTCCTCCTCCTCGCCTGTTGTACTTAGAGAGCTGTCAGACGAAGAGCCCCGTGCAGGTGCTCCCCAGATGAAAAACAAATCAATTTTAAAACGAAGACCAGGATCTTGCATCATCAATTCCTTTAATTTGTCACATACTAAGTCGACCTTGTGTAAGGTGTCAACAACAAGCTTCCAATTCGTTGGCTCAATATAACTTGTAGTAGAGTCTGCCTCGCTGATAACCACATCCTCCGGCCGTACTGGAGTGTAAAGATGTGTAAAGTTCTTCGGCTGTAGCTGAGGCTCAGGCTGGCTGGAAGTGGAAGGTTGAGTGTGGACCCCTGTCGCATCGAAATCCATAGTCATTCTACATTCAATGTTGGGGTTTTCGTTTAATACATACACCAATTTCTCATGCAACATATCCACTTCTGCCGAGTCTTGCAGATGAACATTCCAGGAAAATGGCCATTCTTCATCCGTAGTGGAGTCAACTCGAGAAAGAGTGCTGTCCGCCATGATAGCTAAGCAAGGAATGATGTGAGCTACAGACTGTGGTAACAGTATTGAAAAGTAGAGGGGGTAAACCAAAAGTATGTGGAGGGGGTGTTTTCAAGGTCCTTTAATTTGGGTTTAAAAAAAAAGGAAATAGTGGAGGGGGAATTCTCAAGGTCATCCAATTTGGGTTTTAAAAAAAAAGGAATGAAGGTTACTCCTCTTCAGCCTCGTTGTCCCCCACATCCTCATTAGCCTCATCTTCATCGACGTCAGACTCGCCATAAGGGTAGATCGGGGACATGGGCGAATATTGTGGAGATTGTTGACCGTTGTTATCGTCCCCTTGCATTCTAACTTGGGACCAATCATAATTTAAATTCATTTGTATTATGATCCCAGGGTTGTCCCGCAGTATTTCCTTCATCCGTTCGCAAATCGTTTCCAAATAGTGTACACTATCGATCGACAGTGTCCAACCCGTACTTGTACCGACATCAGTAGTGGAGTCAGCTTGGCTGATGGTGTTGTTGTCTGCCATGGTTGCTTGTCGGACAAGGAATGACGGTTGATGTGATGCTCATGCAGGAACATGGTGAAGTGGTGGGGGTGTGGTGGAGTAGTGGGGGAATTTTCAAGGTCATCCAAACGGAGTTTTAAAAAAAGGAAAACCTACAAAGTAACATTGAAACTTTCCAATTGATGGTGGCGAGCGTTTTCTTCTGCAACCTTGCCGACACATGTGACTATGCCATACAGTATGAAAAGTACAACCATAATAAGGCCGAACAATAAAAGATAGCCGTTGACTATCATGATATTTTCTGAGTGTATCTGCTTTCTTCGTATCGCCCTCTCCTGCATCCTCTTCTCCAACTCGTGGACGAAGTCACAGCAAACGTGAGGACATGTTTTATCCGTTGGTAGGTTTGCCATTGTTGATGTTGTCGGTTTGGCTGTTGAAGATGGAATGAGGTTTCCAATTGTGATGTGCCATGTACATCAATAGTCAAGTGGTGGGGGTAGCAAAGCAGTGGAGGGGGAAGTTTCAAGGTCATCCAAATTGTGTTTTAAAAAAACCTATCTTGTTACTGAGCTCATATGTCAGTAACAAGATAGGTGTTTTTGCTCTTTTACTTCTTTAATATAATGAAAAAATATACATATTCTATTATTGTAAGAACAAGGAAGACAACTGCTAGTCAGCTGAAGTAGTCCAAGTTGTCTGGCTCGGTCTTCATCGACGCCGGTGAGGAAGCCGTGGAGGAGTGTCCAGGCTCTTCTTTTGACTGCCGGGTGTTCCGTATGTTGCAAGCGTAAACTTGCACGTTTATACGGTAGCCTCGTGCCACCATGAGCTGCAACTCCTTGTACAAGTCGTTTAGCTCCTGCTGAGTCTTGATGCTCACCTCCTCGTAACTTGCGCAACTGACGTTCAGAGACATCCTGATGTTGCTAGGTCGGCTGCTGGAGTAGAAATGAAGCCGAGGCACAGCGTTTAGAGGTACATGAAAAAGTGGTGGGGGTAATGGTGGTGGGGGTATGGAAGATCCAATTAAACACTTCTAAACTTTTTCCATTGATACAGTGGGATGGAACAAATAGCACAGGTGTCCTTGTAGTTTTCAAATCTAAACATCGGTGCTAGAAATCCGAACTGTTTTCTACCACCTTCCTGTACGAACCGTCGAAGGTCTCTGACGGCAGCATTGCCACAAGGCCTACAAAACTTTTCCCCGTCTTGGAACCTATACCAGGAGTATCCCGAATACCCTCTATTATCTTTCTTGTACTCTTCGATATCCTGTTTTACTGTTATAGGGATATTATCTCGTAAAGCCGTCTGGAATAAAGATGCGTCAGTTATAACTCGTTGTAAGCAAAGCTCGTACAAGGTGCTCATAGTTTGCTAGTTGGCAACAGACTGACCGTTTTTCGCATCCAAGCAGGTTTGAATCCTAGTGCGGTAGTGGGGGTAATTACGGTAGTGGGGGTAATTGTGAAATGCAAAGGTCAAAGGTCAAGGTCACCCGCGAAGTTTAAGAAAAATGCAACATATCAATACGTGAAGCCTGTCACATATTGATATGTTGCATTTTTTTGTTTTTTTTTTTTATTTTTTTGTCTTTTATGATTCGTTTATTTATAAAACATTACAACAACAACATATGTACAACATTAAAACTTAAATCTAACACTGCGTCTTGTCAGCGATGTGGATGGTCAACTCTGTAGAATTGCTACCCGTGCAGCCGTGGGACACCAGGTATAGACACCCGGGTTGAATAGAGCGAAGATCCTCGTTTTGTAGAAGATGGACGAATCTCTTGGGCAGGTACACCTGGAACTTTGGTTCATCCCCCGGAGTAAACGGTGCCTCGCTGAGACTGCAGCAGATGGCCTCCCCAACTGTAGTCTCCATCTTCTTCATAGCATGGATTATGTAGTGCTGCTCGTCTTTTAGTTCCAAGCACTTCTTTACAGGTAATATTGTTGACTTGGAGTGAGCATTGAACTGCTCGACCAAAGTCTGAAGGAACTGGTGAGATGCCATGGTCAGGTTACAGATCGTCTTCTTGCTCGGAGATGTTGTCGTCTCGGAATCTCGAGTAATACTCATGCCAGGTCCCTGTCTGCTCCCCACTTATATACTCTCCGTTACCCCCACCACTCCCCACTTCCCCATTTTGAAGGTAAGAGGCGAGTTTATAGGCATTTTTCAAAGCGCAATGTCTATCTTTATCATGTTCTGGGCTTTTTGTACAAATACATATGGTTTCCAGCATGTATTGATAATTCTTATCCAATTCCACATCATTAACCGGAACATGAGTAAATCCTTCGATCCATCTTTTCTTTTCCAGCCCCTTTGTGTAAATATTGGTAAACTTGTCTGAAAAGTGATGCATAATGTGATACAAGTCCGTGTAACTTGTAAAACCATCATACCAATCGATATGATGGAAGTGTTTTGAAATCCATCTGTTGGTAGTAGCGGCTTTACTAGTTAAAGACGAATAAGAACATGGTGGTTTAAATAAAAACGAATAAGGAACACTTGTATTCATGTCCAAAAACACAAGTTCTTTTATAATGAATCTATCATCATTACCACGAAACGCTTGAAACTCAATAATACCAGGCTTGGACTTTACTTGTTGTTCTTCTCCCTTGTCCATTTTGAAGGTCACACGTCTGCTCATTACGAAGTCAGGAGGTCAACTGATTTCCACACCACGGTAGGTACTACTTTTATACCAGGCCGTACAGTTGTTGGCGCGTTGGTGTATATTTAACGTGGGCACCGTCCCCAATAGGCCTAACCCCACAAAATGTTGGTTATTGTTTTAAAAACTAACCATCTTCATTTAAGTTTCCATCTTTATATTTTCCTTGTTTTCATTTTCATCACTAACACTTGATTCTTCTCCTCCATCTTCCTCTTCTTCCTGTTTTACTGATTTCTTATGTAGTTGAGCGTACTTTTCCAATTGTCTCCACATCTGTACTTCATGAGGAACTCTATTAAATATAGAAGTATCCACAGGTCCGTATAATATAGGTGCGTCCGGTTGTTTGTCCAAAGTGTCTTCCAGATAATCTTTAATAATCGAACTTGAAAACACCAGTTGTCTCAAGTATCTTGTTATAGGTTCAGTAGCACAAGTTAAAATGAAAAACTCCTCTCGATTAAGTTGAATTTTGTTATCATGTCTTGTTGTGTCTCTAAACCGCAGCTGATGATCACCACGTTGTTTAATAATATCAATTTCCACATTTGAATCTAAAAGTCCTACTCTTGTCTTCCTTCCAAACATGTTACTACTTAAATAGCATTCTAGCAGATGCAAGTGTTTCATAAATGATTCCCAAGCACTGTCCGTAAACAAAATCATTTTGGGTCCATGAGTTAAAATTACAGTAGGGGAATAATCTGTAGATTTCATAACACCGATTAAAACACTTTTGTCCAAACTGGAAGAGATTGGGTAAAATATTCGCAAAAATACCTCACTCAATATGTTTGGAGAAATATTATCTTCAATATCCCTTTTTCTCTTTTGTATAGTCTTTCTTCTTTTACCTTTTTCTTCAACATTATTACTGGCGTGAAGTTGTCCGCAAACGTTTTGTTCACCTCCTTCCTGGTGACCTTGAGGATCTAAAAACTCAGATATCTCCTTCTCAATATCTATCACATTTTCAGGTGTACCACTAGGAGAAGCCATATTGAATACGATGCTACCCATACAACAGTAGGCAACAAACTGATGAGGAGCGGTCTGTACGCTCTGCTTTTATACTCGCGGAATGAAACAAAACCGGTTTTTACAGTACATTCTGAACAATTCCAGTTAAAGGTGTGTATGTTACAATTTTATCATGTAGAATTAAACAGTATGCAGTTGTATTAGCCGGTATAGCAGCGTTGAATTCCATTTCTATTTTTATATCCACACTTGATGATTTTACTGATTC
This sequence comes from Neoaliturus tenellus, assembly GCA_030545055.2. Taxonomy (NCBI): domain Eukaryota; kingdom Metazoa; phylum Arthropoda; class Insecta; order Hemiptera; family Cicadellidae; genus Neoaliturus; species Neoaliturus tenellus. The sequence continues at coordinate 78,958,259 of CM061532.1, forward strand.
ATTTTGTTTAGAACAATCAATTACAACTATTGGGTAGGCATCGAAATATTTTGAAGGTGATAATAAAGGTGTATTTGCTTTACCGTAATATGAACTTTGGAATCTCGCGTACATATCGTACAATATACTGTATTTCTTTTTAGTGAATGACACATTTAAATTGTCGTATGGAAAGAATTGTGAATTTAAATAAACTTTAATATTTTTCAAGTTACAATGATCAAATTGTCCTGCATGTTTAGTGATGTCGTCTCTTCTACCTGTTTGTTAACCAAATATAATATACCTGGCTCGTTCTACATAATTTGATGTTTTAACAGTCCAAGTGTGTCGATCCGTAGTAGGTAAACTGGGATGCTCATGGAATTCCCAACTCCTAAATGGAATAACAATATCACGATCGGCTTTTAATTTTCTTAAAAGTAGCATTCTATGCTCGTCAGCTAATTTAACATGTGGAACTCTCCATACAATTTTGTCTAATTTTAATTTCCATTCTAGGTTTGCATCAGTCGTATTATCTGCAGCTTTAATAATGTCTTTATCGTTAGAAGACCTCAACAAAACTAATTCTTGTTTAACGTTTAATATTATTTTCCTATAATCTTCAGCAAAACCAAGCAACAAACGTAATGGAATATGAAAATCAAAATATCCATCTGAATTTGGAGTGATCGTGTCAATTGTAGGTAATACCCATCCGGCAGGTTTAAGTAAATTGGTTTCATTGGGTGTTATAGATGTTAGTCCTTTTAAAGTCGTTGAAATACCTACTTTTTTAGTGGAATCAACTGTTACACCTGATATTTCATATCTAATTTCATCAAACAGGAAAGCCATAGGATTATTTATAAATGGAACTGTTGTACCAGCAGTAGTACCGTCCTTTTTAGTAACTTGTCCTTCAATATACAAGTAACTTTCACATGGTAGTGTGTAAATGTCTTGATGTTGTATGGGAATACGAATTTCATCGTTATTGTTTAATTTCGATGAAGTGTAAGGGTTGTGGGTGTGATATTCTTTTTCCCATAGGGTTTCGTCGAATGTTTGACCCTGCGCTATATCCAGTATATCCATAATCGGTTAATTTTAATCCAACTCTCTCTAAGAAACGAATGTTCTCGCGTGTTAACTCCTCCACAGCTGAAGAGCTACTAATGCGGTTTCCCGTAGGTTGTTCGCTTTTAAATGTTAAACCCATGGTTTTTGTATTAAAGTGTAGATTTTAAATGTAATCTAATCGTAATAGGCTCTTTTCTGAAGTCTACCAAGTTACCGTCTTGATCCAATACGCTCAACACGATGTCTGAAATGAAAGTGGTGTTCAACGGTAGATATACCAAGTTTTGTGGCTTTTCAACAATTTTAAATCCAGGTGGTACACTTGGGTAAAAAGTATGTATGATGTGGGTGTTAGCCCCATCCCTGTAAGCACCTTGTATAATGTTACAAGTTATGTCTATACTATTGACTTTTAATATTGTTACTGTTTTCTTACCGGAATGTGTTACATCTGGTTCTAAAACAGGCTCATCGTTGGAAAATCCTAATAAATCACCAATTGAGTTTGGTTGAGTGAAATCTATATAATATTTGGAAGTAATTTCAGCTTTCATCGTATTATTATTACCTTTTAATGTTATATTGTCTTTTCCCATTTTAGTTTGCAAAAATTCATTTATATGATCAATTTCATAAGAACCTGTGGGTAACCTGCACTCTTGTAAGTCTGTAAATTTTCCACTGGCATCCTTTCCCTTATAATAATGCAATACGTTATTTTTACCTTCCGTAACATTGGGAATAGAGTTGTAAGTTGTAAAATCCAATAGTGCCGCCTCCCAAAACCTTCCTTTTTGCAAGCGTAACGCTGGAAAAAGGATACTTCGTAAAGTGGACGATTTTCCTGTTAATGATACCGTATAGGAAGACATCTCAATAGTGACTGATACTTTTAGCTAGAAATTCCAAACATAAATGGCCGCATATTGAAGTATTATCAGGTTGTTCTCTTTTATAGTTATAATATATGTTTTTAGCAGATTTAAAGTAATTTTGAAGTTCTTTTGGTGGTGGCAAATTACCGAAACTATCAAAATAATATACATTGTTATTTAGTTTCTTATAACAAACCCAATGGGTGCCAGGCCCTTCAGTATTATCCAAATTTACAATTCCAGTCTCATTTTGCCACATTTTCTTTGGTAAACTGTCTTTCATAAACACACCGCGGAAAAATGGTATTTTTAAACAGGAAATATATTTAAATAATTCAATATTGGTTAATGCTTTATGTGGTATGACCAATTGATTTCTTTCATTTAATATGCACGATAAGGTCTTAGGTAAAGACCTGCCCCGTTTTTTACCATTGACCACACGGTGGGCTTCTTCCTGCCTTTTCTTGTAGATCGTCGTCTTCTTTTTATATTTCCTCCATGTTTTCTTGTGGTTGACCTCCTTTTTACTCTCCTTCTCCTCCTTCTTCCACCTCCTACTGCTGTTTTAGCCTTCATACCTGCTGTTACTGCTAAAGCTGCTGCTTTTTCTGCTATGCTAGCGTCACTTGATTTTACTCGTTGCCAAGCTATGTCCGCAAGCTTTTTGTCAGCTATTGATCTATTTTTTGAATCGGCAAACGTGGAATATGCGATATCGTGTTCTTTACAAGCCTGATCTAACTTATTTATGCCAGGATCGCCTCTTTCCAGTCGTTTTTTCAATTTAGTTCCTGGTCCGCAATACTGATAACCTCCCGGTATATGAATTTCGTATGGTAATGCGTCTATTGCTCTATTTACTATGGATCCTACTGGAATTCGTTTTAAAGCTTTACTTAACAGAGAAACCGCTGTGGACGTGATCCCACCTCCTCTCCTTACAGTGTCTCTATATGGACTGATGTACTGGAACGTCATTATTGTCCTTTTATAATCGCAATGTACAACTTATGTGTTACCTCTATGACAAGTTGGACATAAATGAAGTCGTTTATTGTGTTCTTTTATTAAATATCAAAATCACCGCAATCCGATGATCTAAACTTTTTTGTATTAGGGTTGATAAAATATTTTTGAACAATTTCCCGTTTAATCCAAGTACCTCTCTCAGATTCCAACAAAGGAGTACGACCTGAACGAATACCAATAAGATTGTACACATCAAATAATGCATTTCCTAAAACTTTTACAAGAAAATTAACAGTGACAGCATTATCCACATGTTCAGGGTCTTTAAGGTCTGTTATACGTTTATTATTACAAGTATACACTTTGCTATCCATTTGTGATAATGTGATAGCCTGTCCTACAGTTGCAGCATCATTTGCTTCTCTTCCTTGCGCCATGTTTGTTAATTTTTTATTACTACATATAAAAAACGCATGGTAATTATTTGGATCTAGATGTACTGTTTGTCCTAAGGCAGCCGCGTCTCTATCTGCATGACCCCATGACACATTTGATAACCTTCCATGCATGCAATCCCAATAAGCGTTTTTGTATGTCAATAAATGAAATTTTTCATTATCTTGAATAAAGTCATCCCCTTGCTTTGATAATACTTCATCTCGTTTTGCAAATCCAGTTGTTTCTTGTTTTAAAGTCTCTTTCATTTGACCCACTGTTGCACCATCAGATGGTGCTGAACCATCTTTTACATTCGCCAAACAATTGCCAAGACAATCGATAACTCCCACATCACGTATGACACAATGATCTTTTATATATTTGAGATTTACAGCATCATTTTCATTTTTTGGATAACCTATATCGTTAATAACAAATTTATAAAAAGAAAATCCATCTTTTGTCTTTTCAGGTATCAAAGAATGTAAATAGCGTCTATTTACGCTGTCTTTTGCATCTTTAGGGTCATCTACGTTGGATATACGTTTATTGTTGGCACTATACGTTTTCCCATTGAATTTTAATGTATTTTTTAATTCAGATGACAAATAACCTTTGTTTATCGCATCACCGTTTTGATTTGGTTTACCAACGTTGATAATTCTATGATCTTCTGCGTCATATGTGTTATTTTGTAGTTTTAATGTTGGCGATATCTTTTCCTTTAATATTTTTAAGTTTATTGCATCGTTTTCATCCGAAGGATCTTTTATGTTTTTTAACCTTTTATTACTCATATCATAATCTCCATCAGGTGTTTGTGGTAAACCAGCACTTCTTTTTAAACTATTCGCATAATATAACCCATCCGAGGAGTAACGTCCGAACTTGTCGACACTCATGGTGCAACTGAATAGTATTCTAGGGGGTAACGCATTTTTTATGAGATTACCCCACGGTTTCGGAGTTCATCCACTAAAGCCACCCATTCGTTTTCCAAACCAGTATGACCCGCTTCTTTAGCTTCATGTATTAGTTTCATTCTATCAACCAATTTATTGATATTATTGTAATAAATCACATTTGTGTTATACAGTTTCTTCATTAAACCTGTACCTGTAACAGACTTGTTTCTTTTTCTTGGTTCTGTAGCACTTATATCCAAAGTGGATGACACAAACCTTCGTTTTACAGGTTTTCTTGGTATTATTGGCATTGGTTGTCTTCTCGTTGTTGGTATTAACTTGGATACAAATTCTCTATATTTTAAAGACTTTGATCTAAAAACAGGTTGGTCAGCTGAATACTTCCTCCTGTATGCATTAGTTTGTTCCAAAATCTTTTTATATGCTTCCATGTCTTTTTCTTTAACTAACAATTCTAAAGGCTTATTTTCAAATAATAATTCAAATAATCCCCTTGTGCCCTTATATCTTTGATCACCAACAATAATATTATCATGTTCATCAATGTTTACCGGGCTATTACCAACCATTAAACCCTCTTCTGTTAATCTTACTCCATAACTATGGTAGTTTTTATTAGGGTTTGTTCCAGCTAACATTTTTATCATGTATTTCCTTCCTAAAGGTCCTTTGTTATGAATGTTTTCACCCAACAAGCTTATGTTTGACGGACCTTCCCTTGCTTCTTCTTTTTCCTCTTCACTAGCAGTTGATACAACTTCATGTCCTCTTTTGGCTTTTACTTTATATAATTCTCTTATTCCACTATAGTCTGGTGATTCTAGCTCTCTTTCGGGTTCTCCACCGGTAAAACCACTATATGTAGAGGATTCCGGGTCTTCATCGCTAAAATCTTCTGATTTTACATTTTCTCTTTCAAACTTTGTAATAGGTGCAATCGCATCTCCTTCCAATACAGGTTTAGCAAATTTTTTGTTTAATTGTTTCAAGGGTTCAGTAATAGGTTTAAAAGTAAATTCAAGGAATTTCTCCCTCTCGCTAATACCTAGTTTTAATGCTCTGTTTTTAGCCCGAATAGAATCACTAAGTGATTTTATTTCTTTTACTAATTTTTCTTGGTTAACCATGTTTGTAGCAAGACGTGTTGTACAACAATGAATGTTTTATACCACGTTCAATATATTAATATAAATTTATCAAATCCTATCCTGTATCGACCATTGTTTAGCGGTTGTTCCTTCATAATTGTTAGGAACCCATACTTTTCAGCCCAAGCCTTTCCACATAACTCTTTAAATCGTTCAAATGTCATATCCGCATTTACATGATCAAAATATATATGTTTTAGGTTGGTTTCGTCCTGTTTAAATACAATTAACATGTTGGCATTGTCTCTAATAAGTTGTTTAGGTATTTTGCTGTAAGTTTGGCCAATATAAATGCTATCTATGTTGTTATGTCGACCCATAGCGAAGTAATTCCTTATTGTGTTTTGGTTTTCACAAGATACATCGTCAAATATGAACACAGAGAATGGTTTAGCTTCTTGTGGTTGCATAACACTCTCGCTTGCATTAAATTTTAAGTATTTAACTTCAGGCACATTATTCAGTATTTTTTCCAATAATTGATACTTTGGTTGTTGTAGTGATTTTGAAAATACATATAAATTATTAAAACGTAATCCTTTAGGGTTTGTAATCAAATTGAATACAACATTAGTTTTTCCACAGTTGGAAGGTCCGGTAACCAGACAGCGCACGGTGTTTGGTAACAAATTGCCATGTTTCCCACTATTGAATTCTGAATTATCCACTGTGAGTTCATCTATATTATTAATAGTAAAACTCTCCTTTTGTGGTATTATCTCCATCCTTTCTAATGGTTCAACCTAAAATGATTCTCTATCGTTATATCAAATCCTTTTTAGGTATCCAAGAATCTTCCGTCTTATTAAATCCTAACCATCGTACTTTAACCTTATCTTTTTTCCGTTGCAACACCTTTTCAACTAAATATACGTCACCTACTGTTGATTTTAACATTTCATGTCCATAAAACCCTCCTTCAAGCAATTGTCCTTTATTATCTTTTAAAATATATGTCTCAGGTACTGTAGGTTGTACTTTGAATACAGTAAAAACCTCATTGGTCCAATTTGGCAGATATCTTTTACTGAATACACCTTTATATTTACTTATTCGCACTTTATCACCCACATTAAATTTTTTAGGCTTTAGTTTTTCAACTTTTGGTTTAGTATTCATTTTTATACGTTTTAATACCAGTTTTTCATTTTTGCTAGTCACCTGGTTTGGTTTCATCCCAATAGTTCTATGAAACTTGTTATTGTAATCGTTTATAAGTTTCGGTAATATATCAATCCATATGTGCGATCCTCTGTTGGAAAACATTTTATACATTGCACTTTTTAAGGTTCTGTTGAATCTTTCAATTATTGAGGCTTTTACCTCTGAATTGGTTGAATAATGGTTTATATTGTGTTTTTTCATTAAATTTGCAAATTCCTTATTAAAATATTCTTTTCCATCATCTGTTTGTAAATGTTTAATAGTATGTTTATCTCTTTGTATAGCTATTTCCATTGCTTTTGTAACACTTTTGCCGCTTTTATCTTTTAGCGGTAAAGCATCAGCCATTTTTGAAAAACAGTTAATAACAGTCAATATGTATTTATATCCTTTATTTTGTTTGCTATAAGGAATCATTTCGATTAAATCCGCTTGATATAAATCATTAATTCCTTTTATCACCGTATTTCTTCGTGGAAACTTTCTTCTTGCAGGTTTATGAAGTTCGTTGACAATTTGTTGCTTCAAGTCCTTCATATTGCAAGTTTCAATGTTTGTTGTGCCACATGTATAATCACAATGAATGTTGTTTTAAATATTCACATCATTTATATGGGTCAAGGTCATCCAAATTTGTGTAAAAAAATGGGGAACACGGCGTTGGACTTGCCGTGTTCCCCATTTTTTTACGGAAGGAGAAAGGAATAAGGTTGAAGTTGTAGAAGGACGAAGAATAGGTTACTAGTTGATAGTGTTTAGAGAGTAATGGCCAAAAGGAAGAGTGTGGATTTTGTCGGGCATAATATGTCTTTTATCATCCCGAGCTGACAGCGCTTTTTTAATTTCGGTGACACTGTAGACTTGATGCTTGAAGCTTCGGATATTGTTGAATGTTGCTGATATTGTAGTATCTTCAAACAAACAAGTCTTGTAGTGGTCAAATGTTACGTGTTTTTTCAAATAAGACGTCTTCACTCCTTTTGCTTTCTTGACTGTCGGTGTGTTGTTCTCGTGGTACATCTTAAATGAATACAATTTCGCCATCAGCGCCACAATTTCTTCTAAAGGCATTCCATTTGCTTCATCTTTAAATTTTCCGATTACTTTTTTATTTTTTTCATTAAAATTTGGATGGTTCTTCGGATAGTCAGAAAAGTCAAAATCTTCTTTGTATGGAAATGTCCTTAGGTCTTCATACATGTCCAAAGTCTTTATCCAGTAGATAAACGCGTCCGTATCCATGTATGCGACTCCAATGTTTTCCCTTCCGTAGTGTTTAACCATTTTGTTATAATGGAAATCATACATCAGGGTTTTACTTATGTCCAAAATCGACATACCTATGTATAACGGACGGTCCATGACTATTGTTGTTTTCTTCATACTGACAGCGACTAGATTTTCGTTTATAATCATGGATGTTCCAAAATTCGGTTTTTGCACTAATTTTTCCAATTTTCTAGGATCACTCACTAATTTTACATTTTTATGTTTTCTTTTGTTCTCCAAGGTCTTCCCAAAGATGGCATTGTTCATTAATTTATAAAAGTCCTTTTCAAATGCTGTTGTCGCTGCAGCTCTTCTTGTAGTGTTGGAATCAATGTATGGTTTCAACCAACAAGACTGGGTGAATTCAATTGCTCTATGAATTCTCACTATACGTAGACCCAATTCAAGAGCCTGTTGAACTACCCAGTAGTGAGCCACATAGCGATCTTTATTCTCCAAGGTCATCATCAATTTTGGCCATCTTCCTGTCGGTGAAACTTCAGTCTTGGCTAGGAGAGGCAAGTCGTAGTGATGGTCATGAAGGTGCTCCGGGTATTCAAAATCACAGTCCAAAATATAGCCTTTTGGACCATCCTTTGGAATCTGTGAGATGTCTCCGATGGTGGCCGGGTCGATCCACTTGAAGTCAGCGTAGGGAAGCGGATTTGACATTGCCCAACCATAAAGGTTGTTTGCATCAAAGTAGCCAAGGTAGACCGATGGTTGTTGCTCGTCGAAGCCGGGGATGTACTTGTTGTTGGCTTTGACATGACGTGTTACAGCTTGTGTCAAACCGCCCCGTACACCAGATTCCATCATGAGCACCATATCAATATCCGTTAGAAGTTCCAGTCGACAGTTGGTTGACTTTAGCATAGCTTGCCATGCTAATCCTGGAGATGTGTACGAGTGTAGAGGGTCCAGTCCATAGGCGGAGAAGCAGGTGTTTCTGAATTCTTCCATCACATCGCACAGCAGAGTTACGTCCAATTTTATATAAAAGTCAGAATATTCCCCTAAGGTTTGAATGTTTAGTTGGTTCCAAACATTACAAGCATGATTGTAGTCTTCAACGGAGATTTCACTTTCGTTTAATTTGCTGTTGAAGGCTTCAATCGGTGGTAGACTGGTTTCTTCAAATTTTTCTGTAGAAGTTATGTAATCGTAGGGGAACACTCCTTTACGTAATACTAAGTCCAATTTATCTTCAGGTACAATCTTGCTGGTTTCTTTTAGGTCTTCTCTTCGTAGATTCTCAGACAATCTGCTCAAACTAGATGCCATAAATCTATAAGAATCTACAAAGCGAAGTTTAATTTTACCTACTGTTTTTGAGAAACTGATATACTTTTCCAATGTTGTAGCAAGAACATCAATTCTACCATTATCTCTTCCTAACTCTGGAATAATGAAGTGGGAGTCGTAGCCGCTAAGATTGTGTAACACGACAGGGATAAAGTGGGGCAGTTTGTAATTTATATTGCATGAATTACAAGCAGCTCCTCTGTATAAACCTGTCAGGTGATCGTGATCTCTTACTTTTGGATTTTCTTCACTGAAGCTCTTCTCGCATAGATAACATCTTGATGTCAGATTATATTCTTCTTGTTGATTCTCATTCAAAGGTTCCATAGGTACGACATTACCATACAAGCGTTGTACCTTTTCAGCAATGTCATACAACTGGTCTACGAAATACTTAGCGGCTTCTTCACCACGGTAGAGTATTGGAGTGGATGTTAAACCATAGTCTTGCAATTGGTTTTCAGACAAGGTTGATTTCACTAGTAGACAAAAACTGTTGGGTTGATGCAACTGATATTTTGTTCTTCTAGTCACTTCACCGTCCGGCAGCTCCTGTGGTACTAACGTAGATTCAAAATCTGCGTAGATGACTACTGGAATCCGATATTGGTGAACTGTCTTGTTAAATTGGATACACGCTCGAGATGGTGGTGGCAGACTAATCTTTACTTCATAATTTTCGTTACAAAGTCTTTTGTGTTCAATCAACCATTCTGATCCTCCACGTCTTAGTTCTTTATATGTGAAGCAGAAACATCTTTTACACACTGTTAACCTACTTTTATGTTTTGATAACTGATTCCATACCAAGGCTACAAAGTCCTTTATCCATACATAATGGGAAATTTCACCCTTCGTTATCAATAGCAAATCCGTGTGGTTTCTTTGCTCATCTTTTACTACCCGCAAAGGATAAACGTTGTTCGAATCATCCAGACCAAAAACATTGACTGAAACGCCAGGATTTTTCTTTTCAAATTTGTCAATGTCTTTCAAGGTAACTGGGTAGGTGAGACCTTGAAAGTTGTAGCGATGTTCATTCTCATAATATTCTCTACCAACTCTACAAGGATGATCTTTAACATATTTGGTTATCATTGCATATTTAAAACATTCATTACCTTCATTTTGCACATTCCTACACGAGTTGGTGTTTTGGATTTTCTTTGGTAGAGGAATAAAACTACTACCCCTTAAACCATATCCATGCTTATGAACCCTTACATCCATACCTTCAATTGATGACAAAGTCCATCCAGATCCTCTTCCTTCATGTTCTTGAAGTTTGGTTATAAGTTCCTCCAAGCATTCTTCAATAATATCATCGATGTTGGAGGTGAAGGTAAGGGTTCGGTTTTTGGTAATGAACGCTCTTAATGCTGTTTCACCATCCGTATTTTTAAACATAGCCTCTAACACCATTCCAAATTTAATAAAATTTAATCTTTGTAATTCTTCCCTCAAGGTTACACCAACAAGTTCCTTAGCCTGGGTTATAAATGTTTCCAGTTCCAATTGAACATTATTGATTTTGAAGTGTGTTACAACTCGTCCTGGCAAGGCCGTGGTGCGCAGTTGTTTCACATCTTCCAGTTCTTCTTCAGTGTCCTCTTCTTCAGTGTCTTCTTCTTGCATATAATTTTCTTCTTCAAAAGGTCTTCTAGCAGTAGATGGTCCCGCACCAGCAAATTGGATCACACTAGGTCTTCTTCTTTGCATTTGCTGTAGATAGCTGTCCCAGTAGTCCGTCTGCTTCTGGTGCTCTTCCAAAAACCGGTCAATTGAGTCTAAGTCTATTTCATCCATGGTAATATCTTCTTTTCTATCTTCGTCTTCATGTAATTCTCTGTGTATGGTGAAAAGATCTTCGTCTTGAAAGATTTCCCCACAAATGTCGCAAAGAGCCATTTCAAACAGTTTGGCTTTGAATGCACACTCTGTGAATGTCCACGCAGTAATGAGCAGCGCGCTCCACCGGGACCCTTTATATCCGAGGCAGATAGGTGGGGAAAGTGACGTCATATAGAAACAGGTTATCACTCATGTGCTAAATTTAGCCTTTACACAACCGTTTGTAATACATTTATCAGTAGGCTTGATAAATTGATGATATTTGGTCTAGATTCAATAATTTGTACAAGTTTTTTTCAAAGACGTCTGTTTGAGCAAGTTTATGTAGGTCAAGGCCATTTGGAATTATTATTTTGAGCGGGGGATAGAGCACTAAGCAGCATCATTTACTACAAAATGCTCTATCCCCCGCTCACATTTTTTTTAACTTTTTGTTTAAACTTTTTACAAGGGTGAAACATCACCATCAGAGTCGGAATCATCCTCATCACGGAATAGGCAGCGATGACAATACATAATTCTTCTGGCAACTAACATCCTATCCATTGGACGATGGGGAGTGTCTTGTTCTTGTTCTTCTTCTTCAATTTCCAATTGGAATTCCATTTCCGACTCAGATGACGACTCTAATGTTTCGTAGGCGTGCAAGTCCACTTCAATGTCCGTTGAACCAGCTTCGTCAGAGTCCGTTTCAATATCCATTATTTCTTCCTCCTCCTCTTCCTGATCAACCGCAGGTAGTTGGTCCTCTGCTTCTATAACTTCTACAGGTATTACCTCCAGAATTGAAAGAATTCTGTCGCGATGGAACACGGTGTTGTCAAGTGGAGCCATGGTATGAAAGTGGTGTATCTATCCAATTGGTTTGCCCTTTTTATACCCCCACCAACTATACATTTTATGTGGGTCAAGGTCACGTAAAGATACCCTTTGAGCGGGGGATAGACCACTAAGCAGCATGCTAGTCCATTGCCGCAAAGTGATCTATCCCCCGCTCTATTCCGCAGACCACACTCAAGTCCAAGTCCACATCCAAGTCCACATCCATATGTTACACTCTATTATTACTGCCACCAAGTAATTGTCACTCGCACGTTTACTTGGTTTTGATAAAGGTACTGCACAAACTCCATATTGGTTGTTTGTTCGTTATACAAATGCATCATGAAATATGCAATCTTATCGATTGCGGCATTGTCCAACGGTTCGCAATTCACAAGTTCCAATGTGCCCTGGCTGGTCTTATCCTCTATAAGTTCCACCACTTCGTTGATGTCCTCTTCCAAGAGGATGAACTCAACACTGAAGCTCTCCATTGTTGTTGATAGTGTCTAGACAAATGCTTGACTAAATGCTTTATTCATCAGTCCTACATATATACCAATTTCCCCCTCCTATTACCCATTCCCCCTCTACCTTTATATGGGTCAAGGCCATCCAATAATACCCTTTGAGCGGGGGATAGACCACTAAGCAGCATGCTAGTCCATTGCCGCAAAGTGATCTATCCCCCGCTCTGTATTCCACACAAGTCCTAGTCTTTACACACACACATAAGCCCCCCAGTCTTTTACACTTACTCATATACTCTGTCCTCCCTGCCAATTAAGAGTTCCCCATGTTTGCCACTATTTTCAATTAACCTTTCCAAGTCCCAAAACACAATGTCCAAATTAACCAAGTTCGCTCGTCCAATTTGAAACACACTATTCCCCCCAAAGTCACTTGCTCTCACTTGTTGTCCTGTATACTGCTTCTTCTTCCACGCTACAATCACTACCCTACCTTCTTCAACAACCATTCTTTTAACATTATCATACACCTTCTTCAACATCCCTCTACAGTTTAAATAGTTTATGGTTACATACTCCCACTCCTTACCAATGATCAGTGATCCACTCATTTTCTAGCGTTCCACTGGAAGGTCCAAAGCAGAATGAAGTCGGGATGTACAGACCCCCTCTTTTATACCAGTTAACCGGTTGTCCTTCGTTTAAAGTGGGTCAAGGTCATTCAAAAGTACCCTTTGAGCGGGGGATAGACCACTAAGCAGCATGCTAGTCCATTGCCGCAAAGTAGTCTATCCCCCGCTCTATATTCTACACACACACACACATGTCCCTGTCTTTTCATTACATACCTAATATATATTCACTACCTTCATCGTCACTATCACTCATCACCGTTTCTACAAACTCCACCGGATTAAAGTTAAATTGTTTCAATTGTTCTTTTAACTTTTCAATTTGTTGGTCCTTTACTTCTAAAACACTGTGAAGGTGTGATATGTAGTCCGCTGCCTCGTTGATGCTTGCTACTCTGGGATCGCCTAACTTCAAGCTGGGAACTACACCCTGCAGCCTGAAGTACGCCATACGCCTTTCTTGCTCCTGCCGTTGACCAGGACTGAGCAAGCCTTGCCCGTCTTGGCTCACCTCCAGCAAGGTCCGTAGCATCGGAGTTTTGTAAGCGTTTGCCCGAGCAACAGTTATGCTATGGAATGGTCGAGCAGGTCCACGAGTAGCAGGCAGGACATTGGCAGCACGCCTTCTTGAAGAAGAAGCCCGAGAAGTTTTGCAGTTGGAAGCCATGTTGAAGTGCGGTATTCAGCTAAGCGATACAAAGCAGAATAACCAAACTGCACATCAATACCCGTATATATACACTTATCATTGGTGGGGGTACTAGCTAACCTTGGTAAAGTGGGTCAAGGCCATCCAAAAACATTACCAGAACGGGGGATAGATCACTAAGTGGCATGTTAGTCCATTGCCACAGAGTGATCTATCCCCGCTCTGTATTTCACATTCACGCACACATTCATACATACACACAAGTCCCAGTCCAAGTCTTTACCCACACACCTATCCACTCTCATCCTCACTATCATCACTGTCCAACAGGCTTTCACACTTCCTAATTAGTTTTTCCCATTTACTCCGGATATGAAGTAGCTCCCTGCGAGTATTCTCTAGCATTCTGTCCCTTTGCTCTATGACTTCGTCGTACCACTCGATGATGTTTGGTGGAGTCTGAGTTGATGCGTCCGTCGTGGTTGGTTGAGAAGCTCCGCTGCTCCGCAACTCCTTCCTCACAGGACCAAAGCCGGAGAATCGGACACGACTCCTTGACAAAGGCCCCGATCGGATTGGTCCAATGCTCGGGCTGGAGTTGGAGGCGGCCGGGCCAGAGGTAGAGGCTGGAACGTTCATAGCAGACATGGTGGTGTTCAGCTTAACGGTGTAAAGCAGAATGAGAGGACGGTTGATCACCACTCCTATATATACCCATTTTTAGTGGTGGGGATAACACGAGGGGGGGGGGCCAAAAGAAATTTTGCTTAGTCTTCCCGGTCATCAGTTTTACATACCTTTAGCACACCCATTATTTTTGTTTCTTCAATAACTTTACACACCTCAAACACCCAAGCAAACAGCTCATCTATGTTGTTATAATTGATTTTTGTCCAGTGTTCATACTTATGAGTTTGGTTGTTTATAATACATAAATAAAATGTAGACCCATCTCGTCTTATACAACACTCAACTTCCATTCTATGCCAGTTTAGCACTTCCCAAGCATTGTGCCGATCTATAAAGAAGTCACCACCTTTGTAATTGTACCGTGACATGTTTATTACAAAGCACAGGAACAGACTGAAGCAAATAAACGCCTCATACAAGCTTAGTAAGAGCGTTAGAGTGGGGGTATCACGTGATACACAACATTAGTTGTAAGGTTAGCACTTTATTTTAAACAGTAATTTATATGGGTCAAGGTCGTTTAAACTTTGAAAAATTTTTACCTCCAAACACTTGTAGCAAGCTACAAGTGTTTGGAGGTAAGTTTTTATTTGTTAATGATTTATTTGTAACTTAGTCTTCACCCTCAAGGACACGGTTTGAGATTGTCCCAGTGACTTTACATCACCGCCAGGTTAAAGTATTATACAAGTCAAGTATTTTTTTATTAGTTGACTTGTATAATACCCCTCTCCCTTACTTTAAGAGGGTTAAGACTAAATTTGGAAAAATAATTTGGAAAAAGACTTTTAAATATTGTCCAACACAACCTAACAATTTTGACTTTTTCTTTTTTTAGTGAGCCCATGTCCTAATCCATTTCCCAAACAGATAGGCATCCTTTTCTTCGAATTAAATAAGCACCGGGGACAAAAAATTCTCTTTGTACCCTCGCAGGTGGTACTTTCATTCTATGAAGGCGGCCATCACCTTTTAGAATGATTTGCACATTTATGTTAAATGCTCCATAAGCTTGAACAATGAAATAATATTTTTTGTCCCTCTTGAGCCTATTAATTTTCAGCTTCTGCGGACTGTTGGGGTGTTTGAACTTGGACTTTTCAGGCATAATATTAAGGCTATAGGGCTTTGGTGTCGGAATTTTGATTTTCTTATTCAAGTGTCGTTGGCAACGATCTTTTTCCGGAAGAGCAAAACTCGGACAACAAAGAACCACAGCCTCTCTGCTAAACCAAACATAATCGCATTTATCACGCTTGCCAGCAGGGCATTTAACACGATTACGTTTCTTTTGTGTTGGACTCTTAGTGTTTTGGAGCGGCGCTTGATCTAACTTAGGCTGGCTGGAAAGGATGGAGGGTGATGGTTTAGCACGGTCAAGGGGCAATTTGCAAACAATTTTGGGTCGGGTAGGAGAATGGGTTAGATCAATGGTGGTTTTAGGTGAGGTAGAATTGTCTGGGGAAAAGATCGATTTACGGGATGGTTTGACTGTAGATGGAATGTTGGCTTTGGGTGAGGTAGACTTGTCTGGGGAAAAGATCGATTTACAGGATGGTTTGACTGGTGTGGATGGCATGGGGGATACGGGTAGTGGACATTGGGTCTTTGTATAGGAAAGGATTTTCTGTGTACGGGAGTAGGGAATGATTTTGGACCTCGACTTCTTCTCCTCAAAGACCGCTGACTCCGAATCAGAATCTGACAGCAATGAGATTGGCGGTGATGCTATGAGCACTCGGCTGCTTGCAGGGTGAGCGCCAGCCCCTCTTGAAGTCGACGGAGCATCACCAGCACCACTGACACTTGGACTTGTTGCTTCCGTTGGTAGCAGCGGAGATAGGCTGGGCATTGAAGGAGCCGACGGCATCTCCAAACAGCTGAGGATTGTGCTCATCAAACACGTTTGAAGAATCGGAGCAGCGGATGTTGAAGTCGGAGTAGATGTGTTGGTCGAAGTAGATGTGTTGGTTGGATTAGATTTGATGTATGGGAGAACGGGTGGATAGTTCTTGAAGCGCATGTTGCGGTGAAGAGAGCGTTAATTGCAAAAACCGGGGAAGCACTTCCAACGAAGGCTGGAGCAAGAATGAGAAGTGCGTGCAACCGGGCCGCCTTATATCCCCACCGGGGCTGCCACGCCCAGGATATCAGGGGTGGGGGGGTTCTCGCATTTTTTGTCGGCGGGGGGGGGGGGGCTCGCACTTTTGTCGGGGGGGGGGGCTCGCACTTTTGTCGGGGGGGGGGCTCGCACTTTTGTCGGGGAGGGGGGGCTCGCACTTTTTCAAAAAATAAGCCCCACTTGGGGCATTTATGTTGCCATCGCTGAAGCCTCCCAAGAGACCCAACTATAAACAACTCCACACTTGTGTGTTACTAATACCTAACTGTTAACTTTTAAAAGACCTCTATATATAAACTGTGTTAATAAGACCTGACTGTTAAAGATTTTGAAAACTTTTATATTTAGGTCAAGGTCACGAAAAAACTTTAAAAAAATTAAGCCCCACACCCCCCTATGGGGGTGTGGGGCACTTGGGTTGTCATCGCTGTAGCCTCCGAAGAGACCCAACTATGACAACAAGGCAACATCCAATGTCGTGTACCCTTCGCCACGCGAGACTTGTAAACATTTACTGCATTTCTAACGAATAACTTTTCCAATAGCTAACAAAAAGTCATTTACATAATTTTGAAAGAAACTGAGGACGCCCTAGTGGCTTTCGTCCTCGGTCCGAGTGCAGAGGCCATCGGCTCATTACCCCCGTATAAGCGTACAAACGGACCACCTCCTATTTCTCAGCCGCATTGAAGCATGCATGAGAGGAGCCTAACAATTATAAAATGTGGCTTTACACGGGGGCCTACTCCCGTAACCCTATCTTTAATATTTTTAATTTAGCAATGCAGTAAATTTTTACAAGTCCTATGTGGGTCAAGGCCACACGGACATTAAAAAATTTCGGCCCCCGTACATCCATGGCGAACCACGAATGTTCGGGGGCCTTGGGGACAAAAAACACAAATCGCTAACAAAGTTTCATTTACATAATTTTGAGTTTCCAGAAGGGAAACTAACTGAGGACACCCTAGTGGCTTACGTCCTCGGTCCGAGTGCAGAGGCCATCGGCTCATTACCCCCGTATAAGCGTACAAACGGACCAACTCCTATTTCTCAGCCGCATTGAAGCATGCATGAGAGGAGCCTAACAATTATACAAAAGTAACTTTACACGGGGGCCTACTCCCGTTCCCTGTCTTTACAATTTACTTTGAGCATTGCAAAAGCTCAAGGGGAAATGCTACAACAAGCGTATACACTTTAGAAAAATATAACACACTTACAACACACGATAGAGCTCAACATAGTCAATGCTGGAACAAGCACAAACACATTAAACACATATAACAAACAAGACACAAAGGATAAAAGACACACAGGAGACATAAGGTACAAGTAAAACACTCTCATATAAAACAATTCGCAATACCCAAACGCAAGCGCAATATCTAACAACTAATACAAGTCTTAAAGTTAGAGTAGACTTCGCTAAACACTGAAGGCGCCATTCAATGTTTAGTGATGCCTATGGCGGTCCGTCCCGATCGTTCACGTTCAACGCGCGGGAGCGGACTGCGAGCCGGCTCTGGCTGGGCCCCCTTATATCCCCACCGGGGCTGCCACGCCCAGGATATCAGGGGTGAGGGAGGGGGTGGGGGTGGAGGGGGGGGGGCTCGCACTTTTTGTCGGGGGGGGGGCTCGCACTTTTTGTCGGGGGGGGGGTCTGGTAAGTTAAGTAGGTCAAGGTCACCCACAACACTTGTACTCTAAGTGTTGGCTATACCCCCACCACAACTGGGTCCCTAGGCTGCACAACACCGCTTCGCCAGTATGTCTCCGGCTTCCATGCGGTGCGTCTCGCTGTTCTCTAGCTCTCTATATGTAAGTAATTTTACAAGTTCTGAATGTAGGTCACTACACTTTAACTCTGGGACGATATCGACTTGTAGTATTTCAGTGTTTTGACTCAAGGTCATCACACTTTAACTCTAGCACATCGGTTATCGTACCAGAGGTGCTTAACAACCTAACTTGTAATGTTTAGGGTGGCGTTTGCACGCCACGTAGTATCGCCATGAGTGTCCAGTCCAAGTTATAAGTTAAATTAATTTTACTGTAATCTTTTCCATTTCCACTTCGTTTTGCCAAAGTATAAGGTGTCACTTAATAAAGTGGTATTTCTCTAAAGTTATAGGGGATTGCAGGGATACAATTAGTTTATTTAGGAGACTCTTCATCTTGGAGTTTAACACAATTTCCACTTTGACTTTGCTTCCTCGGCTCTCACAGCCTAAGCTGTACAGAAATGTTTCTTCTAGTGCCAACTCGGGCCAAGAGAACAGTGTGTTCACTGTAGGACAGCTCATGGTGAAGTGATGCGATACTCCAGCGTACCACCTCACTTTCCCCCACCACTGTGACCTTCCCCCACTCCTGCTGTTTCCCCCACCTCTTTTCCCTTGACTCATGCGCTACAAGCAGTCTCTCAGTATTGTGCGGACTTTTGTGAGGAGAAGCCATGTCGCGGGACACTTTAGGTAAGAAACTTAGCCGTGTTAAGGCTTTATTAGTTGCTCACTGTCCACCACTCAAAGTTAAGAGAGTTTCAACTTTAGCTAATTGGCGCAAACTGTTGCGCGGACACCCTAAGTTTTATACAAAACAGACTAATGTCAGTTTTACTGATGAGGATTTGTTTAAAATATTGGATGAAATGACTTTTCCTTGCAAAATTCAGTTAGTTACTCCCATTCCTGACAGTTTAGAGTCTTAGTCTCTCAAGCCAATATACCTAGCGTACACAGAGCCTGACAGACAGTCACTCGGTGGCTGTCGTCGGGTGCGCATCGATGTCGGCGCTCCGTTGTTAGGTTTTCAAGGTCACGGTAATATGAAATTGGGGGTGTTGTGCTAGTTCAAGGTCACCTGAGGGATTACCGATTGCCCATTTAGGCAGAATCATGTCAGAAACTCAGGTTTAACTTGGCACTTTTGCCGTTTCTCGTCGAAAATTCGCTCCGAGTGGTCAAGGTCACGGGGACTCGGACTGAAACTCGGAGCGTAGTGCGAGAAACGGCAAAAGTGCCAAAAAATTTTAGGTTTCGACATGGCCTTGACCTTAGTGGCGTCGGTGACGTCATTTTGATGACGTAAGGGGTGATGACGTCATCAGCACGTCATTTCTGTGACGTCATGGGTGTGACGTCATGGAAGTGACGTCATCGATGACGTCATCGGTGAGGTCATTGACCTCGATGACGTCATCCCTCAGGTGACCTTGAACTGGCCCAGCATCCCCAATTTCACACTACTAATATGTTAATAAACTACAATAAAAAAAGTTTTTGAACAATAAAAAAATTACATAGAATTAAAACCGTAAGAAAGTCTTTAAACCCATCTAAAACGTATGTGGAAAAATTGATAGGTGCTTTTCCAACTTCAGAATAGGTACCTTAAAAAACTCTAAAAGCTATACCAGTACGTTAAATTACACTTTGATATATAGGAGGAAATACTTCTAAATAAAAATTAATTGATATTCAAACAAGTCGGGGTTTATTTACCTAGAATGTGTAGTTGTATGTGTGTTTGATTTAAATTCCCAGAAACCAGGCATCAGGTCGATCCATCAGCAACCGCAACAGCTCACTACTAAGTTTGAGTTATGAGGTTAAGTCAACCGGTAGGGTGAATGTGTACAGCAGGACAGTCTGTTTAAACTTCATATTCAAATGTTCGACGTTATTTGTTAGCGTGACAACGTTGCTTTAGTTGAAATTTGGACGTGTCTGAAATGGCTTCATTGGGCCAAAACAATCGTACGAGATATTTGTCGATGCTATATATATATATATATATATATATATATATATATATATATATATATATATATATATATATATATATATATATATATATATATATATATATATCGTATGGCTCATTCAGCCAGCCACCTTGGTTTAAGAATAATAAAATAAATTCTGCGGTGCAGAGCACCTGAGTCAGTATAAGTAAAAATCCAAACACTAAAATAAAAAAAAATTAGATCTCTCTTTATAGAGCTAAATCCAGGGCGCTAAGCCATTGCAGCCCAGCTTCACTTGAGCTATGCAGACCGGCCAATCCTTCGGGGAAGGCACTCAGTTGGCACTCTTCAACTATGTGTTCCATAGTTTGATACTCTGCTCCGCAGTCGCATGACTGGTCTTGTGTCATTCCCCATTTGTGCTTCCAATAATTACATCTTCCCACTCCAGTGCGGAAACGATTGAGTATAGTCCACAGTAGGGGGACTTGGCCGGCTGTCCGCCTGCTGGTGGAGCCGGTGGAGCCCCCCCCCCCCCCCCGAGACCACCCAAGTTGCGGAGCCCCCCCCCCCCGAATTAGTAGAGGTATTTGATTTTTTTTCCGTTTATTTCATTTATTTTCGTTTATTTCATTTATTTTCGTTTATTTCATTTATTTTCGCTTATTTCATTTATTTTCGTTTATTTCATTTATTTTCGTTTATTTCATTTATTTTCGCTTATTTCATTTATTTTCGTTTATTTCATTTATTTTCGTTTATTTCATTTTTCAATTTACATAATTTGCTTCCCGCCTAAACGCTACCCACGCCATCAACGTTAGTTACATAACCGACCGTCCGCCCTTGAAACCCGCGCGCTTTTTACAAAATGTCGTTCGACTCATACACTGTAAGTAAGCGATTCACTCAGTCTTACACAGTCACTCGTGCGGTACAGACATGAGCGCGTCCGGATTAATTGACGAATACTTGAATGCATTCATGGCCGACATCAACGCCGCGGACGACAACGCTACACTCGAGCAGATACCAGTTCCACCATCACCGAGGCCTAAGAAGAGGATAAGACCTACGCCTAAGCCTAAAGTGGAAGAAACAGCAAAACCAGGATGGGTTCCAAAACCTTCAGATGACTGCCCCATCGTGTCATGGCTTGAAAATGGACAATTTTACGCGGTACAAAATCCATCAAACAGCGGACCAGTGCTATTAAAAATGGAAATGTATGATGGTTCGGATATGGTGTACAGATGCGGATTATTTATAGACAAGAATAGTGAATTATACGAGAGCGTCAACCAGGTAGTGGACAAGTCAGAGAATATGTGGATTAATAAAGCTACGGGAGTACCGAAGATTAGCGGCTTGACACAAACAGTAACACGATACAGTAAGACAGTAGAGAAACCGAAAAAGCCAATGATAAAACCGAAAAAGCAAGCTGCGCGTAGAAGAGCCACCAAGAAAACATTGTAGGAACAACGTCTAGACACTGTGGAGTGCGACCTCACCGAACACCTGCGCTCATAAAAAATCCATGATGGCCGCCACCATTCTTGACCACCTGCGCAAACAAAAGATCCTTCTCAGAATTCATCGACCACCTGCACAAACAAAAGAAGCGGAACGACCCTTCTCAGATTACATCGACCACCTGCACAAACAAAAGATTGGACACCTGCGGGACGATCCTTCTCAGATTTCATCGACCACCTGCACAAACAAAAGAAGATTTATGATGTCTAGACATTGTGGAATGTGCCAAACACCTGCGGGACGACCCTTCTTACGTTTCATCAACCACCTGCGCACATAAAAAATTCCAAGATGGCGTCGCAGGCAACAAAAACCGAACGAACGGACCGACCGAGCATCATTCTTCGCCTGGAGACCACTTCGACTAGTCGCATCATCCGCATACTCTCTCATCATTACCATGTCGAGCATCAGCAGCAGCATGACTTCAGAGTCCGCACCTGGTGTAACGATGGACCTGCGAACATAATTGAACACCTGCAAGTCCAGCTCTCCGGCCTACACCCACCTGTCTGATCTGCGAGAGGAGTGCAGCTATGCGATCAGCGGGATGGAGCGTGTGACCACTCCATTCGGCGAGACAGTCGTCGTCATTCTCGAGGGTCAAGTCGGCGATGATTTCTTCCTACGAGTCTACCTGCCCAGGCGTTTCAACCAAGTCCTGAGCGATCACGACATCGAGCGGTACAACAGCGGCTTCGGAGATCGCCTACGTCTGGTGAAGCGCAGTCCACTTCCAGGCAGTAAATTCACACCGTTGGAATTTTTGTAAAGCAAGAAAAAGAAGACTCAAGATTTAATTAACCTTTATAAATTTTGATAGCTTTCGTAAGCAATAAATAATCCATGTACATTACAGCATAAACTAATGTCTTTTATTTTAAGATGAAACCCCAAACCTTTATTTTAAGAAAAGTGTATGGTATTTAGTTTTAGTGTCAGTAGCAGTCATGAGCTTGAAGTGGCAGCATCCATTCTCAGCCATTGTGGCGGGTCCATCGGGCAGTGGTAAATCACATTTTGTGTCCAAGTTTATTGAACATATAAATGAAATGTGTGATGTAAAATTTGCCAAAATTAACTGGCATTATGGTAGTGGTGGAGGAGGAGGTGATGTAAGTAATTCCAAAATAAACCACATTGAGGGCTTACCAGACTTGAGTGATTATGATGGTAAGGAACCAATACTGGTTATAATTGACGATATGATGCGTGAGGCAGACGATAGAGTGGTGGATCTATTCACGAAGGGTTGTCATCACCGCAACATCAGTGTGTTTTTCATTACTCAAAATCTTTTTCATCAGGGTCGTGGGCAGAGAGACATCTCACTAAATGCTCACTACATTATATTTTTTAAAAATCCCAGAGACAGAGTACAAATCAGATATTTAGCCAGGCAGATATATCCAGACAGCCCAAAGTTCATAGAGGAAGCCTACAGTGACGCCACGAAACAGGCACACGGTTATCTACTTTTGGACTTGAAACAGTCGACATCTGAGGACATGAGAGTACGCTCTTGCATATTCCCCGAGGATCGTGTAAACTACGTGTACTTACCAAAGAAAAAATAGCTAGTCAGTTGCAATCATGTCGTGCTTGAAGAAGGACGCACCGCTGCTCAGAGCGCTGATACACGCAACACCCAAGGAACGCAAGGCACTGCTAAAGGTTTGTGACAAGAGTCGCATTCGTTCAGTCTGCGAGTGTGAATACAACGTGCTACGTGGGAACGTGCCTCTGTCGAGTAAGACTAAAAGTCAGTTGAGCAAACATAAAGTGACTCTGAGACGCTTAGTAAGACAAGGACAGTGTTGGGGACAGAAACGAAAGTATCTAGTGCAGAAAGGCGGCGGAGTTTTTATTCCATTACTGTTGGGCACAGTGTTACAGGCAGCAGTCAGTAGTGCATTGGGAAAGTGAAATGGATGTCCAGACGAAACCGTTTTATTTGACTTTACTTAGCGGCACGGGTCCCTCAATACATTATTATCCGAAAAATACTACACATGATTTTACTGTACAACTACCGAATTACATTTGCTTGGACGGTAGAGATTGGGAAGTAGCGCTCGTAGAAGCGCATTATCCATGTACGTTCGCAACAGTAGACTCCGATGCTCTACTAAAAATATTTGGTTACAAAAAGGAAAAAGACAAGAAGTCTGCAGGAAAAGAAGACAAACCATTCAACAAAAACGAAGTATGGATCGTCGACGTTAAACCAAATCCCGGAAACTACACTTCAGCCGAAAATTTGTTGAAACATATCAACGGGTTGGAAAGTGTAAAGAAAACTGGAAGTGTATTCGATATTGACGAAGCAAAGCGTCTTAAAGTGACGTTGGGAACAAATACATTGGGATCTACCGAAGGAGTGGCTGGTTCCCCAAAAATCGGACTTCAGTTAGGAATAGTACGGGGAGACGAATTGGTTCATGTGCCAGGTTTACAAACGAGTACTAGACCGATTAATTTAAGTCTTGGTTTACCATCACATATGCTCGTGCACTGCGATCTGATTGAAGAACAAATATTAAGCGATGCCCGTACACCGTTATTGAGGATTATCAATATATCCCACACGATAGATGATTATGGGACGTACAAGGCAGCACACATTAATGATCCGCACTACGTCCCGGTGAGAAAGAAGACATTCGAAAGTGTGAGAATTTATGTGACGGATATCTTAAAGCGAGATCTCTCATTCCGTCAAGGAGCGTTGACCGTTAAACTACACTTCCGACCGGCCGCTGCTGCACATCAATAATGGAGCACGCAAAGAAGATGGCTATCGTCCCGCAAGAGCTTATTGAGCGTTTACAGGCTACATCATCATCGGAGAAGACATCAAACAATTTGTCCACTACGGAAGGACTGGATGTGGAGATGCAGAAAATAATGAATAACAAGAATATAGACGATAGTGAAAAATGGAAACTGTACAATCAGGCATTGCAACGTTTCTTACACTTCGCCTCTAATAATCGCCAGCCGATTAATATTCCAATCGTGGATGCGACATTCAGTGATGATTCCCAACACCCGACACGGGCTGCAGCGGAAGGGCCAGTCGATGAGATTGTCGAAATGTTCTCAAAGACATACAGGAGTGACGCCCGCAATCTGTTACGATTTATGAAAAAACCCAATAGTCGAATCAGTTGGGATATCAACTACTCGGTGTTTATCGATGGTCGAAAACTACCGAATGCGAATATAGTTGATATTTTGAATAACATAGTGAGAGTTCGAATGACCGAACGTATACCGCCAGGATGGATGGAAGTGATGACCGCTTTGAAAGAAATGAATGTACCTCTAGAATTTATAAATAATACCAGAGCGTTACGGGAATTGAATAACACATTCAAATCATCATTGCGGATGACCAGTTCACCGACTGCACCATCACCGCGCAGAACACCGATGCGAGAGCGGCTACGTTCGTGGGCAACAGTGAAACGAGGAGCTAAGGAGCGGCGCGGTGAGACATCATTACAGAGAACATTACGTGAGGTCGATGATTATCTAGCGAAAACACCGATTGAAGAAGCTGCGACTGGCGGCTATGCTACGTCAACTCCTGCAAACAGGGATGAATACCAGTGGGAAACGGAGCCGCTGGGCTTTCTAGACAGGTGGGAGCCGTATCCGGCCAAGTGAGTATGGATCGTCTCTATTACAACCCGGGCGAGCCCGGCGCGTTCGGCGGTATCGCACCGCTAGTGCGAGCTGCACGCAAGAGAGATATTTCAAAGTCGAAAGTAATCGAATGGCTACAATCACAGGATACTTATACATTACACAAGCCTGCCCGTAAACGCTTCCCACGCAACCAGTACTCTGTTTTCGGCCCGTACGAACTGTGGCAAGCGGACTTGAATGATATGCGAGGATTGAGTAAATACAACGATGGAGTCAATTACCTGCTGACCGTGATAGACGTGTTCAGTAAACGTCTGTACGTGAGAGCGTTGAAGAGAAAGGAAGGTGCAGAAGTGGCGGTGGCATTCGAAGAAATATTCAAAGAAGCGACTAAAACTCCGCGTTGCCTCCAGTCTGACAAAGGAACAGAGTTTACCGGCACCAAGACCAGACAGTTATTCAAAAAGTACGGAATAAAATATGTGACTACGCAGAATCCCGATGTTAAAGCGGCAGTAGTGGAACGCGTGAATCGCAGATTAAAGTCTCGCATGTGGCGTTACCTGACTTACAAAAACACTTACCGATATATCGATGTACTGAACAAACTGGTGAAAGCATACAATGCCAGCGCACACAAGAGTCTCGGTGGTGGATTGCGTCCCATCGATGTGAAAAATGATCGGACGATAGCACGAGTGCTACAACGCATGTACAGTAAAATTCCACGCCGTGTTAAGCCCAAACTCAAGATTGGTGACACAGTGCGCATAGCAAAGGAGAAGGGTACGTTCGCCAAAGGCTACGAGACCAATTGGAGTAACGAAGTGTTTACTATTCGTAAAGTGAACACTCTGATGCCGCTGCCCATGTACACGCTGGTGGACCTCAAAGGTGAAGTTTTGACCGGTCAGTTTTACGAACACGAATTACAGAAAGTAATCTATCGGAGTGATCAACTATTCAAGATTGACAAAATACTGGACACCCGTGGCAGAGGCGCCAGTAAGCGTTATTACGTCAAGTGGCGAGGTTACGGAGACGAGTTTAACTCTTGGGTGAGAGCGCAAGACTTACAAAATGTCTAACTCGCAATTCTTCCTGACGCTACCCAGCAACAGTTCTATGGAATATTTCCCCAACAATAAGGTCTCAAACTACACTACGCATCTTTCGAAACAGATACGATTGGAAGGCGCGTAAGAGATGGCTCTGGTGGAATCTCACTATCCATGCTCGTTTCCATTAGTGGGCAAGAACGAGATTATAATAATCGAACAGGATACTATTCTTTCCGCCATAGGTATGGAAGAGCCAGACAAGTACACATTTACTCTGGACATGGGTTACTACAAGAATATAACCGAACTGCTGAATATGATCAATGATGCGAAGGACCTCATCGATTACGTAGAGTTCACCTATGATAAAGATGCGGACAGAGTGGAAATAAAAATACTGAAAGAAGATGTGGTTGCGATACATTTAGACTATAAACTGGCTTTACAGTTGGGATTCGATCCGCAGCAGAAGGACATTGTGAAAAACAATAAAGCGTCATGGCCGCCGAATCTGTCGATGGGGCTTCCAGCTAATATGTACGTGTACTGCGATCTGATTGAGCCGCAGCTGATCGGAGACGCTTCTGCCCCGCTATTGAAAATCATCAACATTGACAGAGGCGACTACATGCACGGGGCGAATAAGACTGTACTGTACACCAGCCCACATTACGTACCGATCACCAAAGGAGCATTCGAGACTGTGGAAATCGACCTCAGGGATCACACTGGACAAAACCTGTCATTCCTGTTCGGGACGTCGTACGTGAAGCTGCATTTCAGAAGAGCTCTGCATAATAATTAACTGTAATAATGGCTTCGAACGATCCGTACATGGCGTACTACTATCGCCAGCATTCACAGACGGGTGGATCAATAGAAAAAGTCTTTCGAGGTGCCGCCTATCAAAGAGGACATGGAGTCGGCAGCTTCTTGGGCGGTATGTTTCGCACCGTATCTCCGATAATCAAGAGCGGAGTTGCGGCATTGGGCAGAGAAGCGTTAAAGTCCGGAATGGGTTTCCTCGGTGATGTGACTCTGCGTACGAAACATCCCAGAGATGCGGCAGAGGAGCGCATGAAAGAGTTTACCGGCTCGTTGAAGCGCACGGCCGATGACAAGATTGAACGAGTTCTCCGTGGTGGTGGCAGTGTCAAGCGTCTGCGGACGACATCTAAAAAGCGCGGATCGCGTAAGAGTGGCGCGAAACGCGCAACGCGCAAGACTTCCGCGAAGCGCGCAATGCGTGGCGGCAAGAAACAATCGAGTAGCGGTCGCACACTGCGTGTTACACCTCAGTCTCTGGCTAAACTCCTTAGAGGAAGGACGTCATCATCGCCGTCCAAGAAGAGAAAAGCAGCAGTTAAAAATAAAAGGAAAGTAGCAAAGGCAATAAGAGATATTTTTAATTAATCATGTCGTTCATACATCAAAGATCATGCGAATGCGTCAAGACGGAGCTGGACTTGTTTTCACTACCGCCCACACAGACGAGTATCGAAAATGGAAAATGGATTCAATATAAACCGATATCCACACTGACGGACGATTCACCGATAGAGTTTGTAGTGCCCGGCAATGGCGAAGAGTACACCGATCTTTCGCAAACAATGCTGGAAGTCACAGCATCGATAATCAAGGCGGACGGAGCGGCGATCGCCGAGGCCGAAGCAACAAAAGCCGGTCCAATAAATAACTGGCTACACTCGTTGTTCAGTCAAGTGGACATGTGCATGAATCAAAAATTGGTTACACCACAAAACAACACGTACGCCTATCGAGCGTACATCGAAACAGTATTGAACTACGGATTCGATGCCAGGAAATCGCATCTATCGTCCGTGCTGTGGAACGCCGATGATTCAGGCCATATGGAAAACACCGAAGACGATAATGACGGATTGGAAAAACGACGGAAGCTAACGAAAGGAGGACGAGAAATCGATTTGGTCGGTCATTTGCATTTGGACATGTGTAATCAGAATAAATATCTTTTGAACGGAGTCGAGCTACGCTTCAAGTTAAACAGGTCGAAAGACGCATTCTCCATAATGGTACACGAAGGTGACTACAAAGTGCATATCGTCGATGCGAACCTGTGGATTAGAAGATGCAAAGTCAGTCCGACCGTACTGTTGGCGCACAGCAAGATACTACAGTCCGGCACCGCTAAGTATCCAATCACACGAGTGGACGTGAAATCATTCACGCTCGCTTCCGGCATAAGGAGCAAGACTCTGGACAACGTATTTCTGGGACAAGTTCCGAAGCGCGTGATTGTCGGTATGGTAACCAATGCCGCATTCAACGGTGATGTCAAAAAGAATCCGTACAATTTCAAGAATTTCGATTTGAACTACTTCTCACTGTACGTGGACGGTGAACAGGTGCCGGCCAAACCGCTCCAACCCAAGTTCTCTCCTGCCGGTAGCGCAAAGTTCATTATGGCGTACAACACAATATTCAGCGGCACAGGGATCCATTTCTCAGACGCTGGAAACGTGATCAGCAGAGAAGATTTCGAAAACGGCTACTGCTTGCTAGTGTTTGATCTAACGCCCGACCTGTCTGCCAGCGATACCGGCCACTGGAATCTCGTACGCAACGGTAGCGTGCGCATGGAGCTGGGATTCGGTACCGCGCTAACCGAGACAGTCAACTGTTTGGTGTACGCAGAGTTTGACAACGTAATTGAAATCGATCGACACCGCAACGTGATGGTCGACTTTGGTGGTTAGTCTCTCATCAACACTCGTAGGAGATGGATCGCTTACGCAGAGTACGTTGCAGGAATTTGGCCGCTCCCATCATTATTGATTTCCAGAGTTTCAAAGACAACATCAACGATTACATAATGAAGGAAGTCTGCGTTATGGAAGTGGACAGCGGGATACTACTGATGCATCACATCGCCAAACCGCCATTCAACAGGGACGAACTGACCATCGATAAACATCGAGAATCACATTGGCTATCGAAGCACTATCACGGATTAAAATGGGATCAAGGGGACATCGGCTACTACGACTTGGAACAAAAGCTGCGAAAGATAATCGCCAAACGACACACCGTCTATGTCAAAGGATCGGAAAAGAAGAGTTTTATATACAGACATTTAGTTATTGATCACTGCATTACCAACGTTATCGACTTGGATGATATCGGATGCGGTTCACTGGCTACAATCAACAATCTACTATCGAAATCCACGCTGCGATGCCGCCATCACAGATCACCGAACCATCGATGCTCACTATCCAATTGCTTAGCATTACACGGATGGTTGTTTTTGACTAACAATATTGACGATGAATTGGAATCTACTGATGAAACAAGTTCGTATTTCTGCTCTTGTTTTCACACGTCTACGAGCACTACAACAAGTACTACCGCTGCAACTGTTGGCATTGACACCGTAGAATGAATACCAATCAGATTGAGAAATATCTATCGACTCTGCCAGTGCACAATCATGGGGTCTACGCTGCCGACCGACTACCGCATCGCAGCTCCCCGTCTACAGCAATCGTTGTGAATACCGATCCACACAATGAAGCCGGTACGCACTGGGTTGCATTCTACCTGGACCGAAAGAGTGATGTCATTGAATTCTTCGACAGTTACGGACAACCACCACATCTGTACTTCTATCAAGGATTCCTGAGACGTAACGCTCGTCGTTACCTGTACAACGAGTATCGCCTACAAGATGATGACAGCACAGTCTGCGGCCACTACTGTCTGACTTACCTGTACTACCGAACTCACCATGATATGAGGATGATGGACTTCGTGCAGCTCTTCGACGACACCTCCACTGCTCACAATGATGCGATGATCAGAAAACTATTCACCAGATTGTATAAACACTTGTAGCAATGTTTGCTATTTTCTTTGTAAAAATCTTTTATATTTTTCTTTGTATTGTAAAGTAAAAATCTTTTTCATTTGTCTTGTAATGTAATTTTTTTTTCTTGTAATAAAAATGAGTACTCAACAAACACCAATCTTTTCATTTCCTTTTAGTATGTAAGTTTTCATTTTTGAACAGGCTCAATATTTCAAAGTGCATTTAGAAAAATCAGATAGTTAATCTTTGTGTAGACTCGACATTTATAATTTACTTTCAAAGACCAGAGAGTCTAGTAACTCAGTATTTCAAAAGAGTCTGATAATTTACTCATTGCACATATTTGACATAATAGTTCAAGGTGAAAAGAGCCTATTAGGTTCACCTTTATACAGACTCGACATTACATTTTTACTTTCAAAGACCAGAGAGTCGAGTAACTTGATATTTCAAAAGAGTCTGATAGTTTAAGTATTTGTACACCTCTGTGCAGACTCGTCATTTATATTTTACTTTCAAAGTGAAAAGAGTTTGATATCTTAGTATTTTTAAAAAAGCAAAGAGTCTGACAGTGAATGATCTTATTACTATGTGTAAAACTGGAAAATGAAAACAAGTATGTCAATACAAATGACTAGATTTATTGAAGCAAACTTAAGTCTAACATCGAGTGTTCTGAAATTATTCGACAAAATTAAAACTTTATTCAATATCTGTAGAAATTTGAAAAAAATGAACTTGATACAATATTTTCAAAAAATCAATACAGATGACTAGATTTATTGAAACAAATGTTTGCAAGAAATAATTTACAAGAACTTTATACAATATTTACAAAAGAATAAAATTTAAAATAGACAACAAAGATAAAGAATTATAAAATAGTCAAGAAAATGAAATTTGATTCATTAATAAAATTTACATACAAGCAGCAACAAGAAAAATGTACACACAAAATAAATAAAAGTTCATATCACAGTCCACAACAGTCCATAAACAGTCCATATCACAGTCCATCACACACTCGCGAGATCCGAACAGAGCCTACCCGATTACACTCATGCGACTTAAATTATATCGTCTATTCGTCTACGTCCATTGGCGCTGGTAGAGCTGGAGGTAACGGTGGCGCCCTGGGGGGAATAGCATAGTGCCCCCACGGAAGCGTGTTTATTCCGTCCTCTGGCATTACGTAACGTTTGTCATCATAGGGTGCCAGGGACCGCTTCCTTACCACAACGGTGTAGATTATGTGGTGTTTGCTTTGGAACCTCTGATTGTCCGTGCATTTGATTGTCTTGTTGTATAAACAATCCAGGTAATCTTGCACGGAGAGGTCCTTTGCAACTACGGCGCGGTTGACGCCCTTTGCCCGCTTTATCGGCGGAGGCGCACCACAGTCGTCGTCATCTCCGTTACCAACAGCACACGTAAAGCCTCCGGACAACATACAATATAATTTTGCCATCAAGCCGACGAATAACCTAATAACTCTCCCACCGACTTCGTCCTTGAATTTCCCCAAAACCCTAGCGTTGCGCCCGTCGTAGCACATGTGGTTCTGGGGATAGTTGCTGGTGTCGAAGTCGTCCAGGTGCGTCATCATGTCGCGGTAGACGTCTAGGGTACGGATGGCGTAGACGATACCATCTGTGTCCATGTAGGCCATCTTTATATTCTCGATGCCGTACCTTTCTACCATATCGTAGTGAAAACCGTACATCCACCGTTTACTGTGGTCCAGAATGCACATTCCCGCATAGACTGGCTTGTTCAATACGACTCGCACTTTCGCCATATTTAGTAGTGCCAAGTTCTCGTCGTACCAAATACGGTCATTGAAATTTGCTTTGGCCACGTACTTTGTGTATGTCTTGCGGGATGTGGCGATCTTCATGTTTTGATGTTTTCTCACATTCTGGAGACTCATACCGTAGACAGCATTGACCATTAATTTGAACATTTCTACTTCGAATTTGTTGGTGGCCTGCCGTCTCAGTTCGGTATTCAGCATCACGTACGGTTTTAACCACGGCGACTGTTTAAAACGCATAACCCGGTGAACGCGGCGAACACGCAGTCCATTCTCGATCGCTTGTTGTAAGTAACGATAGT
Source organism: Neoaliturus tenellus (assembly GCA_030545055.2). Taxonomy (NCBI): domain Eukaryota; kingdom Metazoa; phylum Arthropoda; class Insecta; order Hemiptera; family Cicadellidae; genus Neoaliturus; species Neoaliturus tenellus. The sequence goes on from CM061532.1 coordinate 78,990,627, forward strand.
GGATCACGTATTCATCCTTGTCCGTGAGAGTAGCCATTAGTTTGCTGGATTGTCCTGCTCCGCTATTAATGATGTCTTCTGATGAGTAGGGCAGCTGGTAAGCCGGCGACTTTCGTACTTCCGGACAGAACGGGAGATCGCGGTGTTTGTCGTGGAGTGCCTGGTCTCTTGGGTACTCCAGATCAACCTCCAAAACGTATCCATACTCACCGTCTGCCGGTATGTCCATGATGTTTAAGTCGTCGATTTCCTGCTGCGACAGCCACTCAAAATCTTTGTAGGGGAGTGGTTCTGACATGGCCCATCCGTAGAGGTTATTTGCGTCATAATACATTAAAAATGTATCATCGTCGTATTCTACGACACCTCCACTTGTCGATGCGCCCTGGCCGTCTCGGTTGCCGCCATCTTCCGCTCTTGTGTATTTGTTGTTGGCGACAACGTGCCTGGTGACGCATTGGGTCAGTCCACCTCGGATGCCCTTCTCGAAGAACAAGTACATGTCGACATCTCGCAAGGTATCGAGCACCACTCCAGTCTTGAGAAGCATTACGTCCCACGCGTATGAAGGTAGCGTCAGATAATGTGCAGGATCCAAGTTGTAGTGCGTCATGCACATTTCTCTGAATCCCTCGAAGACGTCGGCAAGTAGCAGAACATCGGTCATCAGATATATGTCTGCGTACTGCCCGAGGGATGTACAACTAAACTTATCCCATACGCGTTGGGCGTGTGCGTAATCCTCGTCGGAAACATTTTCTCCGAAGACATCTTTAGGTGGCAGGTGATCATCATTAAGTACCTCCATAGACGTGACGTACTCGTAGGGGAAGATTCCCTTCCTTCGAAGCAAATCAAAGTCTTCTTGGTCTTGGTGCCGGGCGCGCGTGAGGTGCATTTTGTTGGCCGGCAGAAGCGACGCTAATGTACCTAACGCCTTAGACATGAGACGGTACGAATCAACGAATTGTAATTTAATACTGTTCCGCCGGCCCGCGCCCGGATATTTGAAGCGCTTCGAGAAAGTTATGTACTTCTCCTCGGTGTTGGCGAGTACCTCAACGTCTCCCTTGTCCACGCCTAACTCACGCACGATGAAGTGGGCGTCGTAGTTTGACAAGTTATGGAAATACATATTGACGGTCTCCTGTTCCCTGTAGCGGAGGTTGCACGAACGATGAGCAGCTCCTCTGTAGTTGTACGGAGGCGAGTGTTGGTGATCTCTAACTTTCATCTTATCTTCACCATCGTTAGGGCCGAATTCCCGTTTACAGATGTGACAGACAGTGGCACGTCGGAATTGAAGTTCTTCCTGCTCTGTCAACTGAGGTGGGTCTCCGGGCATGCGCTGGCCGTAAAGGATGTCGCCAATCTTCCGTACGTCATCCCGTACAGCGTTGATAAAATGCTGCGCAGCATCCTCGCCTCTGTACATCCGCAGCTTGGAGAAGGTGTTGGAATCCTGGTCATCATCATCGCAGTCTCCCTCGTCGGCTGTTCTTAGGTCGTCGCGAATGTAATACGCATAAGCGTACGGTCTGTGGACATTCCTAACATTGTTTGGTAAACCACCCACGCGCTGTTGGCCAATCGTTCGATTAGTTGCTGGGTCCCAAGCAGGCGGTCGAACAGTTGGTGCGGGATGAATTGGCCTTTCGGCCTCAAAGGGTACGAGCATACTCTCAAAGTCGGCATAGATTGTAAATCGGCTTCTCTTTGTACGCTCGGGCCGATTGAACATGATGTGCTCTTCTTCCGCAACATCGGTTCTCAATGGCGCGTTTTTGGAGCAGTAGCGCCTGTGTTCTTCTAACCGCTGCTCTCCTGTGAGACCCAGTTTGTTTGGTCGGTTGTCAAAATGCGCGAAGCATCTCTTGCACATAAACAATCGATGTGCACGGCGTGTAATTTGACTGGCAACTAGCCTCTCAAAGTCAAAGATGTATGCGTAGTGGGTGGTTCGTTCATCGGTTAGGAATAGCAGATCGAAGTGGTTCGGTAGCTCTTGATCCACGACGCGAAGTGGGAAGACATAGTGTTCTTCTTTATTTTGGTGTTTCTTCTGCTTCTTTTTGTCCAGACCGTACACATTTATGCTTACGCCGGGGTTGTTGCGTTCAAACGTGCGAATCTTGTCTAACCTTACTGGAAATTCCAAACCATCAAAATTTAGGTTTGCTCGTGTCCTGACCTCTGCCGTAAAGTGGTTAGCAGTAAGCCGGTCACGACGAACATTTTCAACGAATTTAGTAAGGATAGCATACTCGAAACAACGCTCATCCGCATCGTTATACACATTAACCACGGCTCTTTTCATGGCGATGTCTTGAGGAAGGAGGATGAAGGAGCTACCTCTGATAGGGCTGTAGACATTGACTCTCACTTCCATATCTAAAACCCTAACAAAACTCCATCCTGAGCCCTTCATTTCACAAGTCTCTTTCTCCAACAAGATTTTGTTGATGAACTCCTGACAAATTTCATCAACGTCACTTGTGTGGAAGATCTCGACATTCTTTGTCTTAAAGGCCCGCCTACAAGTCTCGCCATGAATATTTACAAATTCGCATTCGACCCAGATGTTAACTTTGATGGCATGAGTGTTACGTAATATCTGTCGCATGAGTGTAATTACCTGTGTCCTGAGAGACAGTAGAAACTCCTGCAGGGTAACTGACTCGTCCACGGGCTCTGCCAGGCGGTAGGTTTTAAGCCACCCACGGAACGCTGTCTCGACCTCCTCGAAACCTGCAGGAGCTAAGCCGCCGGGGATCACAGGCGCCTCGTCGTCTTCGCTCGATGTTGCCACTGATGCTGGCGACGAGGGGGCAGGCGAAGGTGGCTGGACTCCGATGGTCTGCTCAGGCTGGCGTTCCGCACGGAGGGCTTTACAGTGTTTGCGGGCGTGGACCTGCACATTGGACTTCCTCGTGAAGCTTTTGCCACACCCGCCGCACGTATGGCCTGAAATAACACAAAATGCTGTAGTCCCATGTATAATTATCATGCTCAATCTGAAAAGATTCAGTTTTCAAAACAATATGAAAGTTTAAGTTCAATGTTTAATATAGCTATTTTGTATTGGAAAACATTTAAAGTTATAATTTATAAAAGTTAAAATATTTCTCTGAACGTCTACACATTGTGACTGAGATTCATTTAACATTAAATTGTTTAGTCTTTACAATAGAACTCTTTGATAGTGTGACCCATTTAGTGTGGATGAAATATCTGAATAAATATTTACATTTGAGGTAAGTTTGTAAATTAATAGTTTAAAGTAATGGATAAGTACATACCTGTTGTGGGAACTCCAGTAGGCTCTGGGGCTTGAATGAGTTCCGGAGCATTGGACGGACCCGGTCTCGGCTCGATGTCGGGAGCGGAGGAGGGACCGGGCCTCGTCTCAAAGACAGGAGCGGAGGATGGTCCGGGCCTCGGCTCAATGACAGGAGCGGAGGATGGACCGGGTCTCGGCTCAATGACAGGAGCGGAGGATGGTCCGGGCCTCGGCTCAATGACAGGAGCAGAAGAGGGGCCGGGTCGTGGTTCCGCCGGACTCGGTGTGGGCACGAAGTCTGTAAAGAATAGCGCATACATGATTAGAATATTTTATATTATTCGTATAAACATAGTAAAAGGTATAGAACTTTGATCACAGTACATCAATAGTTCGAATGCTACAGAACTTTTAAGTGAGAATAATGATTAGCGTTAGATATGTTGGTTCACAACAAAGTGTTGAGCTAAATTTGAAACAAAAAAGTTAGCTGAGATACGGTGGATCAGATGCTAAATTGGATTTCTTTCTCATCATTATGAAAACTACGAAAGAGAGTGGAATTTCAGACATATGACTATTTAGTGAATATAAATAATGTTTAAAATACTGACCCGGTCTAAATGCTGGGTTCATCGCTGGCTGAGGTCGATGTTTCCTGGTGATGTGGCGGCGCAGAGCGTCCTCCCTCGAGAACGTCTCGTCACACTCCGTGCACGGGAGGTTAGCTCCACGGTGTACTGCACGGACGTGGCGTAAGACATTTCGCCTCTCGGTGAATGCTTGACCGCACTGGACGCAGGCAAAACGACGGTCAACGTTGTTCATGATGATCTGTAAGCAAATAACGCTGCGCATTAGAAATTTGTTGTAATTCTCAGAGTTAATCCAACAGTCACAAGAAATCCATTTATGCATTCACTCTACTAAGTATACATGAAATAAATAGTAATAAAGGTTTAAGTTCTAAACTAAGTCTTTAAACTGCTCTAATATCGAATAAACAGTTTACTTGAATATAAAGTCTCATAAAATGTTACTGACGCACATTCGTTACAGAAACTTAATACAGCTTACGTTACAGAAACTTAATATCTTTGTTAAAATTTACATGCAATATGAACAAATCAGGTAGATGTTTAAACTATTTGAGCTACGAGTCTATAAGTGACCAAACCAATCTACTATTTTAAAAGTTTTAAAAATTAAAAAAAAAAATATTTTTTCACATATGGTTAGCATTTTGTGTATGATGTAGTGTAAAACTATAACCAACCTACTCTTTCACTTTATAGATAAAGGTAAAATTATAAAAAAAAAATAAATAAAAAATAAAATGTGTTACAGAGACTCAATAACGGATTTACGTTCAATATGATAGAATGTAACAAGATGTTTAAAGAGTTGCGCTATGAAACATAGTCTATAAGTGACCAAACCCATCTACTATTTTAAAGTTTTATAAAATAAAAAAAAATAAAATAAATAAATTAAATGTGTTACAGAGACTGAATAATGGATTTATAATTTATGTTCAATATGATAGAATGTAACAAGATGTTTAAAGAGTTGGGCTACAATTCATAGTCTATGTGGGATAAAAAGCTAACTACTATTTTGAATAGTTTAGTAAAATTAAAAGTATTTATTTGAATATGTTTCACATTTTGTGTATGAAGCAGTGAAAAATATTATCATCGTACACTTTGAGTTTCTTGACAAAGTCAAAATTTACTGAAATCTAATAAAAAGTAAAACTATATTTAATTATAACTAGTTATTGTAAATTAGAAATAATACTTACATTTGAAGTAAGAAGTATCCAAAGAAGACACTGGCGTAGACAGAGGCGCAAGCGGAACGAAGTGCAGGAACGTCCGGTCACTACGGCAGCTAGGCAACTACTGATGCCGGGGAGTGTAGAAAATGGCCGGCGCTCGGTTTGGTTATATAACGACTGTAAGGTGACGGTCGGTGAAGGGACGCGCAGCTGCGTGGGGTGACGGGTAATATAAGACGCGCTATTGTGTAACGTCGCCGGGCGGACGCTCCCACGCAGGGGTGTGGTCGGCCTATTGTACCGGCTCCCCTATCTAAGGAATGTTGCACCTGGCCGAGGGTCGGTACCTTTACACCGTGGGTGGTCTAGAGTTTGTATTACCTGGCGGGAAAATAACGTCCTGCTCCCCCACTCCTACCTGCTGTGGCCACAGATTTTGGTCAGATAGCACTATGGAGTCCGAGAAGAAGGTTGTCGACAAAACCCATGAACAGCATTTGTGGAACTCCTCTATTACAGAGGAGGAGTTACATGCGGCCGTCGAAGCTGTCGAGGAAAAGGAAAAGAACCTCAGGCGACTCTGGTTAGCTCAGATGGATATTTGCGGTTCTGTACCGCGAGATGATTTTGAACTTCAATGCCAGATGGCGATTACCCAACAACTTGAAGCCGCCGAGAATGAGCTAAAGAGTGGAGGTACTATCCAGACGGAGGTGAAGACTGAGAAACATGAAAAATATAACGAATATGATGATTAAACGTGCTGTTGAACCCAATCCTTTTAGTTTTAAGTTAATATTTTGTAAAAAAAAAAAAAAAAAAAAAAAAACTCTACTAATTCGGGGGGGGGGGGGGGGGCTCCACCGGCTCCACCAGCAGGCGGACAGCCGGCCAAGTCCCCCTACTGTCCACTGCTTCCGAGGAAGATTCATACCACCTACCGCTACGGTCGGGTCATCTATCAAGAAGTGGTTCCGACCTTGAAAAGCGTCCCAGGAGGAAGTCCAGTTTGTATGGATGGTGAAGTTCGAGTCCATCAACTGGGAGGCTGTTCGTAGAGGTGGTTTTCGGGACCTCAATCGGCCCGCATTCTGGGGTAGGTAATCATGGATGGGCAGCTGTGGAGCAGATAAGATCTTTGTGTATTCCCTAATGAGTGCATCCCTTCGTCTTATTTCAGGAGGAGCGATATTACACAGCACCGGGAGCCAGGGTACAGGAGTTGCCATGAGTGTACCACTAATGGCTCTCATGGTCCTGTTTAGCTGGACGTCGATCTCTCTAACGTGCACACTATTTAACCACACGGGAGCACAGTACTCAGCAGTTGAATATACCAATGATAGAGCAGTTGTTCGCAGAACTTGTGCGTTAGCTCCCCATGTGGAAGCCAGCAAGGTGATGGACAATGTTAGTCCTGGTTCTCACCTTAGCTGCCGTTTTTTGTAAGTGGCTTTTAAACGTGAGAGACCGATCTAAAGTGACTCCCAGATACTGTGGGTGGTCATTATGTTTCAACTCAACACCGTTGAATACGATTTTAAGCTTTTGGTTGGCCAGTCTATTATTCAAGTGGAAGCAAGCAACCTCAGTTTTTGTTGGGTTTGGATTTAGCTTCCAGGCTTCAAAATATTCACCGAGGGTCGTGAGGTCATTTGTTAGTGTTTCCTCAGCTTGTCGAAAATGCTGGTGTTGATATGCCAATGCAATATCATCTGCATATATAAACTTTAAGGACCGAGTTACAGGAATGTCGGCAGTATACACATTAAAGAGCAGTGGGGCGAGCACTGACCCTTGTGGCAGGCCATCCTTTAGTTGCCTAAACGTACTTTCTCTGCGTCCCAGATATACTTTTATCATCCTATTGGAGAGCATTGAGTTGAGGAGACGCAACAAGAAAGGGCAAGGAATAAGGTCGTAAAATTTAACTAGGAGGCCTTTTCTCCAGACAGTGTCATATGCTGCAGTCAGATCTAAAAAAGCCACAGAGGTTTTCAGTCTTCGCTCAAACCCATCCTCAATGAAAGAAGTCAGAGCTAAAACCTGGTCACAACAGTTGCGACCAGGCCTAAATCCAGCTTGTTCGACAGGGATGCTGGCATTGAGAATAGGGAGGATTCTGTTATAAATCAACCTCTCTAGCAGCTTATAACAAACACTTAAAAGAGCTATAGGCCGATAACTTTCAGGCAGTTTTGGATCCTTTCCGGGATTCAGGATAGCTATGATCTTGGATTTTCTAAATATCCCAGGCATGTCGCCGGTTTTCAGAGTGGTGTTAAAAACTTCCAGAAGCCACTGTCTAGCCTTGTTACCCGAGTGTTTTATAAACTCCGGGAAAATGTCATCCAAACCTGCTGCTTTGCCAATTGGCATCGCATCAATCGCCACTTCCAGCTCGTCGTAAGTGAAGGGTCTAGAGACTTCCAAGGGTGCTTGCCGACTCTCCTTTATCTCATTAAGCTTGAAATTAATTTTTCTGTCTGCAGACGTACGCACAGGTTTTGAAAGTACGGAAAGGCGTTTTGCAATTTCACGAGGGCTAGGCTGTGAGGCATCGTGTTTTTCACTTGATTTACCAGTGGAGAGTTTTCTGAGCAGAGACCAAGCTTTCCGACTACTTTTGGTGAAGTTCAGGTTCTCAACAGTTTTCACCCACTTCTCTCTCCTGGAGTTGTCGAGAGAGTTAAGGAGTTGGTCAGCTACATCTCTGTCAGCAGTGTCTGTAAACTCACTGTAAAGATCTTCGCACTCTCTGCTCCATCCTGGTATGTATTCTTTTCTAAAACCTCTTGGGATTGTCGCCTTAGCGGAAGACAGGACAAGGCGAGTGAACCGATCATAGTTTTTTATTTTAGAGGGGATGAACCTGATGCCGCTATCAAGCCTTGATGAGAAGGCCTCCCACTCAGCTTTATTAAAGTTCCACCTAGGCCGAGGAAAAGATCTTACGAGAGGAATTTGCATTCCTACTGATATTATTACAGGCCTGTGCTGAGAGTGGGGGAATGCACCAAGGACCATCCTGGAAGTAGGCACGGGTGTTGCTGATGGTTCACGGGAGCAAAAGCACAAGTCTGGAGAGTACCCACGACGCCATCGGGCTGAATGGAAGGTGTGTGGGTCCTTGGCATTATATACCAGGAAAAGGTTGTTATTTTCAGCCCAGCTTGAAAGACGAGTGCCGTTGTCATCATCGGACGAGTATCCCCACTGGGTATGATGACTGTTGAAGTCACCTACATATACCACAGGATGTTCAAAAGTTGGGAGAACTGTGTCTGACCACTGGGTGTTTGGTGGTTTGTATACATTTACAATAGTAGTCGCAGACACCTTTGTCGATGCTGAAGAAAGGTAAAAAATTCCGGGTTTATTTGCGTCGTACGCTATATATTAAGAAGGAACTAGGAACTAGTCAACCAAAATTATGATGACTTTTGTATTACAAAAATATTTTGAGTGAAAAGTAATATTTAAACAAAAACATTTAAGCCAACTTTGCCAACCTAAGTGGCCAGACAATAACATCATACATAATATTGATTTTACAAGAACTAGGGGGATGGGTGATGACTTAGTGGTTTTTGAAACTTAAACCAAAAAATCTAACGTCTGTACTAAATTATAAGTGGAAATAAGCAACCAATGTAGGTTACTGATAATTCAAGAAGATGTTAAAATTAGACTAATCTAGATACACAACCCAGCTCTATGTAGGAACACAAGCTGTACGAAAGAGAATAATTGTCTGACAGTGTTTGTGTTTAGAGTAACGAGATAGCGCTTTGACGCTACTCTCGCCTCCCCTCCCCCACCTCAAAAAATAAAAACCTCAACCCCTCATCCTATTACCACGGTAAACAAAAACGTAGATTAAACTATTAACGACTAGCAAAGGATCCCGTTGTGGTTAAATATAATAGTTAAAAAAAAAATAAAAAAAAGTACATATATGCTTTATTTCACATGAAATACCAGAAAACGAATTTATTTTCAACATATTTATTTTAAAGGAAGGAATTGTTTGGAGAAACTAATTTTCTAATACAGCATGATTACTTAATCTGACTTTTTTTTATAACAATCTCCCTTGATCTTTGCTAGGGATAATTTTAATTCTATTGTCTTCAAGTAAAATTAGTCTATCCATTTAGCACAAATTGCTATTATGCAGTTTTTATAAAATACTGATAAAAGGCAGCCAAAACTCGCAAAAAATATAATGAACCTTTAAAAAAGCTGTTTTAATGTATTTCTGTGTAAACACATGTGTTTTTACTTTTGCACCATAACTCTTAAAAAATCAAACTTTCAAAATGAATATTTATATTTACAAAAATTAAATTAAAGTTAAAATTAACCCGAGATAAGAATGTATATTAAAACACAGACATTGGTTAAAAAAGGTTAAAATGATCAGAAATCAATTTTTTACGATTGAAATGCAAAAATAACAAATTTTCTACATTATAATTTAAAAATTTCCACAATATTATTGTATTATTAAAGTTACTCTGTTAAACTATACTGATTAAAGAATATTAAAATAAACATGTTTCATAAGAATTGTAATGGTCAAATAATTAAATTCATATAATAAATAGTTAAATATACATATCTTATATTTTATACCAGCTTAATACTCAGCAAGCAGGAATTAGTGAGTACGGAGCTTGTATGATATGCGGGAAGGAATTTAGGTTCATACCTCGAAGATTCATAGCCAGGGTAATGCACAGCCTCTATCTCCTCCCCTGAAACACACTCAGGAACACACTGACTACTGCTCTGAAATAACATGAAAAGCCTCTTTACTTTTTGAAAAGATAAATCAAACCATGCACATGCACGTTAAAATAAAATAAAAAGCTGTTTGTTTTCTAGCTGTCTACCACACCACCTACATTAAAAATATCATGGTTTTGTCTTTACGATTGTAATTATTTTTAAAGTCATTATCAACATTGATTGATATCTGGTGAGTACAAAAATCAATTTGTCATCTGAATGGATGAACAAAAATTAATTTTCTTGTTAGTTTTCATAGCCATAGAATCAAAAATATTATTATTATTATTATTATTATTATTATTATTATGAATTTTACTTTTATAAAAATAAAAAATTGTATAAGTAAATAGGTTAAAGTATGTAAAAGAAGTAAAATCTGGATATAAATTGTTTGGCGTGTAGAATGCCAAAATAAGTATTCTTCAGATTTAACAATGTTTGATAAAGTACTTAATTAAGAAATATATAATAATAAACAGTCTGTTTAAATAGTTATTGAATATATTTTTATTTAGTAAAAATATTTTGTTAACAGAATGTAAAACTGTGGGACGTGTTTGCTCATATGCTTATTGTAATTTTTATTGAAATTCTGATTTTGTATACAATTGCTGTTTTTATGCTTAACGGCAGTATAGTAATACTTATTATCATCTATAAATATTAATAGGCAAGCATGTTTCTTTTCCTCCTTTTATTCTTAGCTCTTGCGTATCGTAGCAGAAATTCACTCATATCGTTAGAAAGAAAGTGTCTTGTAGATGAGCAGCATCCCATTATAATTTACATTGGCCCCCAGGGCCGTGCAAGCTTTCAAGGTTTAATCATTGACTTTGTACACTACAATCCTATGGAAAAAGGGTTATTTATTCATCATTAGACAGCTTTTGTAATAACAAATTCTCGCAAATCAAGAAGGACAGATGTTTATAGGTTAAATATTTTATACACTACTGCAATTGGGTCTAGATCAATTAAAATTGTGGTAGAATATCGGCCATTATGCGATCTCTCCCTGTTCAAAATTAATGTGCGGTCGAAAGACAGAATTTTATTTCCCCCCACAGGAAAATTCCCTCAATACCTTCCTGATTTCCCGTATTTTCCCCACAGTCAGGTGTTATTTTAATTCCACCCTTAATATTCAGAGTAGAAAATAGCCCACTCCTCCTTTTATTTTATTTTTTTTTTTTATAAAAAAATCAAAGAAGTATTATTTTTAATCCTTTCTGATAGTGTAACCAGGTAGATAAATGAAAACAAGATGTATCAGAAAAACGAATGTGTAAAATTGTATAAGCCTGGATATTATCTCCCACGCATCCAGTGAGCTGTGCAGGTTGGCTTAGGCCTAGTCAGTAGTGTCAAATTGTTGGTGCTGGCTCAGTTCAAGGTCACCTGAGGGATGACGTCATCGAGGTCAATGACCTCACCGATGACGTCATCGATGACGTCATCGATTGCGTCATCGATGACGTCATCACTAATGACGTCATTTCTATGACGTCACACCCATGACGTCACAGAAATGACGTGCTGATGACGTCATCACCCCTTACGTCATCAAAATGACGTCACCGACGCCACTGAGGTCAAGGTCACGCCGAAACTTAAAATTTTTTGGCACTTTTGCCGTTTCTCGCACTACGCTCCGAGTTTCAGTCAGAGTCCCCGTGACCTTGACCACTTGGAGCGAATTTCCGACGAGAAACGGCAAAAGTGCCAAGTTAAACTCGAGTTTCTGACATGACTCTGCCTAAATGGGCAATCGGTTATTCCTCAGGTGACCTTGAACCAGCACAACACCAACAATTTGATATTACTGTGACCTTGAAAACCTAACAACGGAGCGCCGACACCGATGCGCACCCCACGACAGCCACCGAGTGACTGACTGTCAGGCTCTGTGGATGCTAGGTATATCGGCTTGAGAGACTAAGACTCTAAACTGTCAGGAATGGGAGTAACTAACTGAATTTTGCAAGGAAAAGTCATTTCATCCAATATTTTAAACAAATCCTCATCAGTAAAACTGACATTAGTCTGTTTTGTATAAAACTTAGGGTGTCCGCGCAACAGTTTGCGCCACTTAGCTAAAGTTGAAACTCTCTTAACTTTGAGTGGTGGACAGTGAGCAACTAATAAAGTCTTAACACGGCTAAGTTTCTTACCTAAAGTGTCCTGCGACATGGCTTCACCTAACAAAAGTCTGCACAATACTGAGAGACTGCTTGTAGCGCATGAGTCAAGGGAAAAGAGGTGGGGGAAACAGCAGGAGTGGGGGAAGGTCACAGTGGCGGGGGAAGGTGAGGTGGTACGCTGGAGTATCGCATCACTTCACCATGAGGTGTCCTACAGTCAACACACTGTTCTCTTGGCCCGAGTTGGCACTAGAAGAAACATTTCTGTACAGCTTAGGCTGTGAGAGCCGAGGAAGCAAAGTCAAAGTGGAAATTGTGTTAAACTCCAAGATGAAGAGTCTCCTAAATAAACTAATTGTATCCTTGCAATCTCCTATAACTTTAGAGAAATACCACTTTATTAAGCGACACCTTATACTTTGGCAAAACGAAGCGGAAATGGAAAAGATTACAGTAAAATTAATTTAACTTAAAACTTGGACTGGACACTCATGGCGATACCACGTGGCGTGAAAACGCCACCCTAAACATTACAAGTTAGGTTATTGAGCACCTCTGGTACGATAACCGATGTGCTAGAGTTAAAGTGTGATGACCTTGAGTCAAAACACTGAAATACTACAAGTCGATATCGTCCCAGAGTTAAAGTGTAGTGACCTACATTCAGAACTTGTAAAATTACTTACATATAGAGAGCTAGAGAACAGCGAGACGCACCGCATGGAAGCCGGAGACATACTGGCGAAGCGGTGTTGTGCAGCCTAGGGACCCAGTTGTGGTGGGGGTATAGCCAACACTTAGAGTACAAGTGTTGTGGGTGACCTTGACCCACATAACTTACCTGACCCCCCCCCCCCCCCCGACAAAAAGTGCGAACCCCCCCCCCCCCCACCCCCCCCCCACCCCCCACCCCCACCCCCACCCCCACCCCCACCCCCCTCCCCCACCCCTGATATCCTGGGCGTGGCAGCCCCGGTGGGGATATAAGGCGGCCCGGCTGCATGCACTTCTCATTCCCGTCCAAGCTCCCGTACGGACAGGTTCTCTCTTGTTCTTGAGATTATTTATAATAACTTCACTTTTTTATTCTCATCTATTCTTTTCATTAAGTCCATTTATTACAATGGGTAAAATGGGCCTTAAACTCAAAAACTACCCGCCAGCTTCAACCTCAACCGACACGACTCAACCTCCATCATCCTCCGCCTCGATCCTGGAATATCTGATGACTGCAAACATCTTGAGCTGCCTGACGATGCCGCCACCGCCGCCGCCGCCACCACAGCCCGCCTCCATGCCCAGCCTGTCGCCACTGCCGCCGACAGTGGAAGAGGCCGGTGCACCTCCACCATCGTCAGGAAAACTCAGCGGTCGAGTCCCGGTAGCCTCTCCAGCACTCTCGCTGCTATCGGACTCAGGATCGGAGTCTGCAGTCTTCGAAGAGACGTCCAGGTCGAGGATAACCCCCTACAGCAGAACCCAAAAAATCCTATCCTATACCAAATCACAATGTCCCTCACCCATATCCCCCATGCCATCCACACCAACCAAAGCATCCCGTAAATCCATCTTTTCCCCTGAACTTCCCTCCATAGACCTAACACGCTCTCCTACCCCACCCAAAATTGTTTGCTCCATTCCTTTTGACCAATCTTTGCCTCTTCCACCCCCTTCCACCCCTATTTCTTCTAGCCAGCCTAATTCGGAGAAGCTCCAAAACACTAAGAGTCCAACACAAAAGAAACGTAATCGTGTTAAATGCCCTGCTGGCAAGCGTGATAAATGCGATTATGTTTGGTTTAGCAGAGAGGCTGTGGTTCTTTGTTGTCCGAGTTTTGCTCTTCCAGAAAAAGATCGTTGCCAACGACACTTGAATAAGAAAATCAAAATTCCGACACCAAAGCCCTATAGCCTTAATATTATGCCTGAAAAGTCCAAGTTCAAACACCCCAACAGTCCGCAGAAGCTGAAAATTAATAGGCTCAAGAGGGACAAAAAATATTATTTCATTGTTCAAGCTTATGGAGCATTTAACATAAATGTGCAAATCATTCTAAAAGGTGATGGCCGCCTTCATAGAATGAAAGTACCACCTGCGATGGTACAAAGAGAATTTTTTGTCCCCGGGGCTTATTTAATTCGAAGAAAAGGATGCCGATCTGTTTGGGAAATGGATTAGGACATGGGCTCACTAAAAAGAAAAAGCCAAAATTGTTAGGTTGTGTTGGACAATATTTAAAAGTCTTTTTCCAAATTATTTTTCCAAATTTAGTCTTAACCCTCTTAAAGTAAGGGAGAGGGGTATTATACAAGTCAACTAATAAAAAAAAAAATACTTGACTTGTATAATACTTTAACCTGGCGGTGATGTAAAGTCACTGGGACAATCTCAAACCGTGTCCTTGAGGGTGAAGACTAAGTTACAAATAAAAACTTACCTCCAAACACTTGTAGCTTGCTACAAGTGTTTGGAGGTAAAAATTTTTCAAAGTTTGAATGACCTTGACCCATATAAATTACTGTTTAAAGTAAAGTGCTAACCTTACAACTAATGTTGTGTATCACGTGATACCCCCACTCTAACGCTCTTACTAAGCTTGTATGAGCCGTTCATTTGCTTCAGTCTGTTTCTGTGCTCCGTGGTAAACATGTCACGGTACAATTACAAAGGTGGTGACTTCTTGATAGATCAACACAATGCTTGGGAAGTGCTAAACCAGCATAGAATGGAAGTTGAGTATTGTATAAGACAAGACGGGTCTACATTTTATCTATGTATTATAAACAACCAAACTCATAAGTATGAACACTGGACAAAAATTAATTATAACAACATAGATGAGCTGTTTGCTTGGGTGTTTGAGGTGTGTAAAGTTATTGAAGAAACCAAAATAATGGGTGTGCTAAAGGTATGTAAAACTGATGACCGGGAAGACTAAGCAAAATTTCTTTTAACCCCCCCCCCCCCCCCCAGTGTTATCCCCACCACTAAAAATGGGTATATATAGGAGTGGTGATCAACCGTCCTCTCATTCTGCTTTACACCGTTAAGCTGAACACCACCATGTCTGCTATGAACGTCCCAGCCTCTACCTCTGGCCCGGTCGCCTCCAACTCCAGCCCGAGCATTGGACCAATCCGATCGGGGCCTTCGTCAAGGAGTCGTGTCCGATTCTCCGGCTTTGGTCCTGTGAGGAAGGAGTTGCGGAGCAGCGGAGCGTCTCAACCAACCACGACGGATGCATCAACTCAGACTCCACCAAACATCATCGAGTGGTACGACGAAGTGATAGAGCAAAGGGACAGAATGCTAGAGAATACTCGCAGGGAGCTACTTTATGTCAGGAGTAAATGGGAAAAACTGATTAAGAAGTGTGAAAGCCTGTTGGACAGTGATGATAGTGAGGATGAGAGTGGATAGGTGTGTGGGTAAAGACTTGGACTGGGACTTGTGTGTATGTATGAATGTGTGCGTGAATGTGAAATACAGAGCGGGGGATAGATCACTCTGTGGCAATGGACTAACATGCCACTTAGTGATCTATCCCCCGTTCTGGTAATGTTTTTGGATGGCCTTGACCCACTTTACCAAGGCTAGCTAGTACCCCCACCACTGATAAGTGTATATATACGGGTATTGATGTGCAGTTTGGTTATTCTGCTTTGTATCGCTTAGCTGAATACCTCACTTCAACATGGCTTCCAACTGCAAAACTTCTCAGGCTTCCTCTTCTTCTTCAAGAAGGCGTGCTGCCAACGTCCTGCCTGCTACTCTTGGACCTGCTCGACCATTCCACAGCATAACTGTTGCTCGGGCAAACGCCTGCAAAGCTCCAATGCTACGGACCTTGCTGGAGGTGAGCCAAGACGGGCAAGGCTTGCTCAGTCCTGGTCAACGGCAGGAGCAAGAAAGGCGTATGGCGTACTACAGGCTGCAGGGTGTAGTTCCCAGCTTGAAGTTAGGCGATCCGAGAGTAGCAAGCATCAACGAGGCAGCGGACTACATATCACACCTTCACAGTGTTTTAGAAGTAAAGGACCAACAAATTGAAAACTTAAAAGAACAATTGAAACAATTTAACTTTAATCCTGTGGAGTTTGTGGAAGCAGTGATGAGTGATAGTGATGATGAAGGAACTGAATATATATTGGGTATGTAATGAAAGACTTGGACAGGGACATGTGTGTGTGTGTGTGTAGAATACAGAGCGGGGGATAGACTACTTTGCGGCAATGGACTAGCATGCTGCTTAGTGGTCTATCCCCCGCTCAAAGGGTAGCATTGGATGACCTTGACCCACTTTACAGCAAGGACAACCGGTTAACTGGTATAAAAGAGGGGGGTCTGTACATCCCGACTTCATTCTGCTTTGAACCTTCCAGTGGAACGCTAGAAAATGAGTGGATCACTGATCATTGGTAAGGAGTGGGAGTATGTAACCATAAACTATTTAAACTGTAGAGGGATGTTGAAGAAGGTGTATGATAATGTTAAAAGAATGGTTGTTGAAGAAGGTAGGGTAGTGATTGTAGCGTGGAAGAAGAAGCAGTATACAGGACAACAAGTGAGAGCAAGTGACTTTGGGGGGAATAGTGTGTTTCAAATTGGACGAGCGAACTTGGTTAATTTGGACATTGTGTTTTGGGACTTGGAAAGGTTAATTGAAAATAGTGGCAAACATGGGGAACTCTTAATTGGCAGGGAGGACAGAGTATATGAGTAAGTGTAAAAGACTGGGGGGCTTATGTGTGTGTAAAGACTAGGACTTGTGTGGAATACAGAGCGGGGGATAGATCACTTTGCGGCAATGGACTAGCATGCTGCTTAGTGGTCTATCCCCCGCTCAAAGGGTATTATTGGATGGCCTTGACCTATATAAAGGTAGAGGGGGAATAGGTAATAGGAGGGGGAAATTGGTATATATGTAGGACTGATGAATAAAGTATTTAGTCAAGCATTTGTCTAGACACTATCAACAACAACAATGGAGAGCTTCAGTGTTGAGTTCATCCTCTTGGAAGAAGACATCAACGAAGTGGTGGAACTTATAGAGGATAAGACCAGCCAGGGCACATTGGAACTTGTGAATTGCGAACCGTTGGACAATGCCGCAATCGATAAGATTGCATATTTCATGATGCATTTGTATAACGAACAAACAACCAATATGGAGTTTGTGCAGTACCTTTATCAAAACCAAGTAAATGTGCGAGTGACAATTACTTGGTGGCAGTAATAATAAAGTGTAACATATGGATGTGGACTTGGATGTGGACTTGGACTTGAGTGTGGTCTGCGGAATAGAGCGGGGGATAGATCACTTTGCGGCAATGGACTAGCATGCTGCTTAGTGGTCTATCCCCCGCTCAAAGGGTATCTTTACGTGACCTTGACCCACATAAATTGTATAGTTGGTGGGGGTATAAAAAGGGTAAGCAAATTGGATGGATACAACACTTCCATACCATGGCTCCACTTGACAACACCGTGTTCCATCGCAACAGAATTGTCTCTATTCTGGAGGTAATGCCTCTAGAAATTATAGAAGTAGAGGACCAACTACCTGCGGTTGATCAAGAAGAGGAGGAGGAAGAGATAATGGATATTGAAACGGACTCTGACGAAGCTGGTTCAACGGACAATGAGGTGGACTTGCACGCCTACGAAACATTAGAGTCGTCATCTGAGTCGGAAATGGAATTCCAATTGGAAATCGAAGAAGAAGAAGAACAAGAACAAGACACTCCCCATCGTCCAATGGATAGGATGTTAGTTGCCAGAAGAATTATGTATTGTCATCGCTGCCTATTCCGTGATGAGGATGATTCCGACTCTGATGGTGATGTTTCACCCTTGTAAAAAGTTTAAACAAAAAGTTAAAAAAGAATGTGAGCGGGGGATAGAGCACTTTGTAGTAAATGATGCTGCTTAGTGCTCTATCCCCCGCTCAAAATAATAATTCCAAATGACCTTGACCTACATAAACTTGCTCAAACAGACATCTTTGAAAAAACTTGTACAAATTATTGAATCTAGACCAAATATCATCAATTTATCAAGCCTACTGATAAATGTATTACAAACGGTTGTGTAAAGGCTAAATTTAGCACATGAGTGATAACCTGTTTCCATATGACGTCACTTTCCCCACCTATCTGCCTCGGATATAAAGGGTCCTGGTGGAGTGCGCTGCTCATTATTGCGTGGACATTCACAGAGTGTGCATTCAAAGCCAAACTGTTTGAAATGGCTCTTTGCGACATTTGTGGGGAAATCTTTCAAGACGAAGATCTTTTCACCATACACAGAGAATTACATGAAGACGAAGATAGAAAAGAAGATATTACCATGGATGAAATAGACTTAGACTCAATTGACCGGTTTTTGGAAGAGCACCAGAAGCAGACGGACTACTGGGACAGCTATCTACAGCAAATGCAAAGAAGAAGACCTAGTGTGATCCAATTTGCTGGTGCTGGACCATCTACTGCTACAAGACCTATTGAAGAAGAGGACACCGAAGAAGAGGACACCGAAGAAGAGGATATGGAAGAAGAAGAACTGGAAGATGTAAGACAACTGCGCACCACAGCCTTGCCAGGACGAGTTGTAACACATTTCAAAATTAATAACGTTCAATTGGAATTGGAAACATTCATAACCCAGGCTAAGGAACTTGTTGGTCAAACGTTGAGGGAAGAATTACAAAGGCTAAATTTTATTAAATTTGGAATGGTGTTAGAGGCTATGTTTAACAATACTGATGGTGAAACAGCATTGAGAGCATTCATTACCAAAAACCGAACCCTTACCTTCACCTCCGACATTGATGATATTATTGAAGAATGCTTGGAGGAACTTATAACCAAACTCCAAGAACATGAAGGAAGAGGATCTGGATGGACTTTGTCATCAATCGAAGGTATGGATGTTAGGGTTCATAAACATGGATATGGTTTAAGAGGTAGTAGTTTTATCCCTCTACCAAAGAAAATCCAAAACACTAACTCGTGTAGAAATGTTCAAAATGAGGGTAATGAATGTTTCAAGTATGCAATGTTAACCAAGTATGTTAAAAACAATCCTTGTAGAGTTGGTAGAGAATACTACGAAAATGAACACCGTTACAACTTTCAAGGTCTTACTTACCCAGTTACTTTAAAAGATATTGACAAATTTGAAAAGAAAAATCCTGGCGTTTCAGTCAATGTTTTTGGTCTGGATGATTCCAACAACGTTTATCCTTTGCGGGTAGTAAAGGTTGAGCAAAGAAACCATACGGATTTGCTATTGATAACCAAGGGTGAAATTTCCCATTATGTATGGATAAAAGACTTTGAAGCGTTAGTTGTAAAACAATTGACCAAAAGAGTAAATAGGATTACAGTTTGCAAGAGATGTTTCTGCTTTTCTTGGAAAGATTCAAGACGTGGAGGATTGGACTGGTTATTGGAACATAAAAGACTTTGCAACGAGAACTATGAAGTAAAGATAAGTCTTCCACCGCCTACCCGAGCTTCAATACAATTTAACAAGACAGTTCACCAATACCGAATTCCAATAGTGGTCTATGCAGATTTTGAATCAACGTTAGTACCACAGGAGCTGCCGGACGGCGAAGTGACTAGAAGAACAAAATATCAGTTGCATCAGCCCAACAGTTTTTGTTTACTAGTTAAATCAACCTTGTCTGAAAACCAATTGCAAGACTATGGTTTAACATCCACTCCAATACTCTACCGTGGTGAAGAAGCCGCTAAGTATTTTGTAGACCAACTGTACGATATTGCTGGAAAGGTTCAACGCTTGTTCGGTAATATTGTACCTATGGAACCTTTAAACCAAAATCAACAAGAAGAATACAACTTAGCGACAAGATGCTATTTATGCAAGAAGATGTTCAGTGAAGAAAATCCAAAAGTAAGAGATCACGATCACCTGACAGGGTTATACAGAGGAGCTGCTTGTAATTCATGCAATATAAATTACAAACTGCCAAACTTTATTCCTGTCGTTTTACACAATCTTAGCGGCTACGACTCCCACTTTATTATCCCGGAGTTAGGAAGAGATGACGGTAAAATTGATGTTCTTGCTACAACATTGGAAAAGTACATCAGCTTTTCAAAAACAGTAGGTAAAATTAAACTTCGCTTCGTAGACTCTTACAGATTTATGGCATCTAGTTTAGCCAAATTGTCAGAGAACCTAAGAAGAGAAGACCTAAAAGAAACCAGAAAAATTGTACCTGAAGATAAATTAGACCTAGTATTACGGAAAGGAGTGTTCCCCTACGATTACATAACTTCTACAGAAAAATTTGAAGAAACCAGTCTACCGCCGATTGAAGCCTTCAACAGCAAATTAAACGAAAGTGAAATCTCCGTTGAAGACTACAATCATGCATGTAATGTTTGGAACCAACTAAACATTCAAACCTTAGGGGAATATTCTGACTTTTATATAAAATTGGACGTAACTCTGCTGTGCGATGTGATGGAAGAATTCAGAAACACCTGCTTCTCCGCCTATGGACTGGACCCTCTACACTCGTACACATCTCCAGGATTAGCATGGCAAGCTATGCTAAAGTCAACCAACTGTCGACTGGAACTTCTAACGGATATTGATATGGTGCTCATGATGGAATCTGGTGTACGGGGCGGTTTGACACAAGCTGTAACACGTCATGTCAAAGCCAACAACAAGTACATCCCCGGCTTCGACGAGCAACAACCATCGGTCTACCTTGGATATTTTGATGCAAACAACCTTTATGGTTGGGCAATGTCAAATCCGCTTCCCTACGCTGACTTCAAGTGGATCGACCCGGCCACCATCGGAGACATCTCACAGATTCCAAAGGATGGTCCAAAAGGCTATATTTTGGACTGTGATTTTGAATACCCGGAGCACCTTCATGACCATCACTACGACTTGCCTCTCCTAGCCAAGACTGAAGTTTCACCGACAGGAAGATGGCCAAAATTGATGATGACCTTGGAGAATAAGGATCGCTATGTGGCTCACTACTGGGTAGTTCAACAGGCTCTTGAATTGGGTCTACGTATAGTGAGAATTCATAGAGCAATTGAATTCACCCAGTCTTGTTGGTTGAAACCATATATTGATTCCAACACTGCAAGAAGAGCTGCAGCGACAACAGCATTTGAAAAGGACTTCTATAAATTAATGAACAATGCCATCTTTGGGAAGACCTTGGAGAACAAAAGAAAACACAAAAATGTAAAATTAGTGAGTGATCCTAGGAAATTGGAAAAATTAGTGCAAAAACCAAATTTCGGAACATCCATGATTATAAACGAAAATCTAGTCGCTGTCAGTATGAAGAAAACAACAATAGTCATGGACCGTCCGTTATACATAGGTATGTCGATTTTGGATATAAGTAAAACCCTGATGTATGATTTCCATTATAACAAAATGGTTAAACATTACGGAAGGGAAAACATTGGAGTCGCATACATGGATACGGACGCGTTTATCTACTGGATAAAGACTTTGGACATGTATGAAGACCTAAGGACTTTTCCATACAAAGAAGATTTCGATTTTTCTGACTATCCGAAAAACCATCCAAATTTTAATGAAAAATATAAAAAAGTAATTGGAAAATTCAAAGATGAAGCAAATGGAATGCCTTTAGAAGAAATAGTGGCGCTGATGGCGAAATTGTATTCATTTAAGATGTACCACGAGAACAACACACCGACAGTGAAGAAAGCAAAAGGAGTGAAGACATCTTATTTGAAAAAACACGTGACATTTGACCACTACAAGACTTGTTTGTTTGAAGATACTACGATATCAGCAACATTCAACAATATCCGAAGCTTCAAGCATCAAGTCTACAGTGTCACCGAAATTAAAAAAGCGTTGTCAGCTCGGGATGATAAAAGATACATTATGCCCGACAAAATCCACACTCTTCCTTTTGGCCACTACTCTCTAAACCCTATCAACTTGTAACCTATTCTTCGTCCTTCTACAACTACGACCTTATTCCTTTCTCCTTCCGTAAAAAAATGGGGAACACGGCAAGTCCAACGCCGTGTTCCCCATTTTTTTACACAAGTTTGGATGACCTTGACCCATATAAATGATGTGAATATTTAAAACAACATTCATTGTGATTATACATGTGATACAACAAACATTGAAACCTGCAATATGAAGGACTTAAAGCAACAAATTGTCAACGAACTTCATAAACCTGCAAGAAGAAAGTTTCCACGAAGAAATACGGTGATAAAAGGAATTAATGATTTATATCAAGCGGATTTAATCGAAATGATTCCTTATAGCAAACAAAATAAAGGATATAAATACATATTGACTGTTATTAACTGTTTTTCAAAAATGGCAGATGCTTTACCACTAAAAGATAAAAGTGGCAAAAGTGTTACAAAAGCAATGGAAACAGCTATACAAAGAGACAAACATACTATTAAACATTTACAAACAGATGATGGAAAAGAATATTTTAATAAGGAATTTGCAAATTTAATGAAAAAACACAATATAAACCATTACTCAACCAATTCAGAGGTAAAAGCTTCAATAATCGAAAGATTCAACAGAACTTTAAAAAGTGCAATGTATAAAATGTTTTCCAACAGAGGATCGCACATATGGATTGATATGTTACCAAAACTTATAAACGATTACAATAACAAATTTCATAGGACTATCGGGATGAAACCAAACCAAGTAACTAGTAAAAATGAAAACCTTGTATTAAAACGTATAAAAACGAATACTAAACCAAAAGTTGAAAAACTAAAGCCTAAAAAATTTAATGTGGGTGATAAAGTGCGAATAAGTAAATATAAAGGTGTATTCAGTAAAAGATACCTGCCAAATTGGACCAATGAGGTTTTTACTGTATTCAAAGTACAACCTACAGTACCTGAGACATATATTTTAAAAGATAATAAAGGACAATTGCTTGAAGGAGGGTTTTATGGACATGAAATGTTAAAATCAACAGTAGGCGATGTATATTTAGTTGAAAAGGTGTTGCAACGGAAAAAAGATAAGGTGAAAGTACGATGGTTAGGATTTAATAAGACGGAAGATTCTTGGATACCTAAAAAGGATTTGATATAACGATAGAGAATCATTTTAGGTTGAACCATTACAAAGGATGGAGATAGTACCACAAAAAGAGAGTTTTACTATTAATAATATAGATGAACTCACAGTGGATAATTCAGAATTCAATAGTGGGAAACATGGCAATTTGTTACCAAACACCGTTCGTTGTCTGGTTACCGGACCTTCCAACTGTGGAAAAACTAATGTAGTATTCAATTTGATTACAAACCCTAAAGGATTACGATTTAACAATCTATATGTATTTTCAAAATCACTACAACAACCAAAGTATCAATTATTGGAAAAGATACTGACTAATGTGCCTGAAGTTAAATATTTAAAGTTTAATGCAAGCGAGAGTGTCATGCAGCCACAAGAAGCTAAACCATTCTCCGTGTTTATATTCGACGATGTATCTTGTGAAAACCAAAACACAATAAGGAATTACTTCGCTATGGGTCGACATAACAACATAGATAGCATTTATATTGGCCAAACTTACAGCAAAATACCTAAACAACTCATTAGAGACAATGCAAACATGTTAATTGTATTTAAACAGGACGAAACCAACCTAAAACATATATATTTTGATCATGTAAATGCGGATATGACATTTGAACGATTTAAAGAGTTGTGTGGAAAGGCTTGGGCTGAAAAGTATGGGTTCCTAACAATTATGAAGGAACAAACGCTAAACAATGGTCGATACAGGATAGGATTTGATAAATTTATATTAATACATTAAACGCGGTATAACACATTCATTGTTGTACAACACGTCTTGCTACAAACATGGTTAACCAAGAAAAATTAGTAAAAGAAATAAAATCACTTAGTGATTCTATTCGGGCTAAAAACAGAGCATTGAAACTAGGTATTAGCGAGAGGGAGAAATTCCTTGAATCTACTTTTAAACCTATTACTGAACCCTTGAAACAATTAAACAAAAAATTTGCTAAACCCGTATTGGAAGGAGATGCGATTGCACCTATTACGAAGTTTGAAAGAGAAAATGTAAAATCAGAAGAGTTTAGTGATGAAGACCCGAAATCCTCTACGTATAGTGGTTTTACCGGTGGAGAACCCGAAAGAGAGCTAGAATCACCGGACTATAGTGGAATAAAAGAATTATATGAAGTAAAAGCCAAAAGAGGACATGAAGTTGTATCAACTGCTAGTGAAGAGGAAAAAGAAGAAGAGACAAGGGAAGGTCCGTCAAACATAAGCTTGTTGGGTGAAAACATTCATAACAAAGGACCTTTAGGAAGGAAATACATGGTAAAAATGTTACTCGGAACAATTCCTAATAAGAATTACCATAGTTATGGAGCGAGATTAACAGAAGACGGTTTAATGATAGGTAATAGCCCGTTAAACGTTGACGAACATGATAATATTGTCATTGGTGATCAAAGGTATAAGGGCACAAAAGGATTATTTGAATTATTATTTGAAAATAAGCCTTCAGTATCGGTAGTGAAAGAAAAAGACATGGAAGCATATAAAAATATTTTGGAACAGACAAATGCATATAGGAGAAAGTATTTACCTGACCAGCCTCCTTTTAGATCTAAGTCTTTAAAATATAAACAATTTGTATCCAAGTTAATACCAACTAGAAGACAAACAATGCCGTTAACACAAAGAAAACCTGTAAAACGAAGATTTATGGCATCCACTTTGGATGTAAGTGCTCAGGAACGAAGAAAAAGAAGTAAGTCCGTTACGGGTACAGGTTTAATGAAGAAACTATATAACACAAATGTGATTTATTACAATAATATCAATAAATTGGTGGATAGAATGAAACTAATACATGAAGCTAAAGAAGCGGGTCATACTGGATTGGAAAACGAATGGGTGGCTTTAGTGGATGAACTCCGAAACCGTGGGGTAATCTCATAAAAATGCGTTACTCCCTAGAATACTATTCAGTTGCACCATGAGTGTCGACAAGTTCGGACGTTACTCCTCGGATGGGTTATATTATGCCAATAGTTTAAAAAGAAGTGCTGGTTTACCACAAACACCTGATGGAGATTATGATATGAGTAATAAAAGGTTAAAAAACATAAAAGATCCTACGGATGAAAACGATGCAATAAATCTAAAAATATTAAAGGAAAAGATATCGCCAACATTAAAACTACAAAATAACACATATGACGCAGAAGATCATAGAATTATCAACGTTGGTAAACCAAATCAAAACGGTGATGCGATAAACAAAGGTTATTTGTCATCTGAATTAAAAAATACGTTAAAATTCAATGGGAAAACGTATAGTGCCAACAATAAACGTATATCCAACGTAGATGACCCTAAAGATGCAAAAGACAGCGTAAATAGACGCTATTTACATTCTTTGATACCTGAAAAGACAAAAGATGGATTTTCTTTTTATAAATTTGTTATTAACGATATAGGTTATCCAAAAAATGAAAATGATGCTGTAAATCTCAAATATATAAAAGATCATTGTGTCATACGTGATGTGGGAGTTATCGATTGTCTTGGCAATTGTTTGGCGAATGTAAAAGATGGTTCAGCACCATCTGATGGTGCAACAGTGGGTCAAATGAAAGAGACTTTAAAACAAGAAACAACTGGATTTGCAAAACGAGATGAAGTATTATCAAAGCAAGGGGATGACTTTATTCAAGGTAATGAAAAATTTCGTTTATTGACATACAAAAACGCTTATTGGGATTGCAGGCATGGAAGGTTATCAAATGTGTCATGGGGTCATGCAGATAAAGACGCGGCTGCCTTAGGACAAACAGTACATCTAGATCCAAATAATTACTATGCGTTTTTTATATGTAGTAATAAAAAATTAACAAACATGGCGCAAGGAAGAGAAGCAAATGATGCTGCAACTGTAGGACAGGCTATCACATTATCACAAATGGATAGCAAAGTGTATACTTGTAATAATAAACGTATAACAGACCTTAAAGACCCTGAACATGTGGATAATGCTGTCACTGTTAATTTTCTTGTAAAAGTTTTAGGAAATGCATTATTTGATGTATACAATCTTATTGGTATTCATTCAGGTCGTACTCCTTTGTTGGAATCTGAGAGAGGTACTTGGATTAAACGGGAAATTGTTCAAAACTATTTTATCAACCCTCGTACAAAAAAGTTTAGATCATCGGATTGGGGTGAATTTGATATTTAATAAAAGAACACAATAAACGACTTCATTTATGTCCAACTTGTCATAGAGGTAACACATAAGTTGTACATTGCGATTATAAAAGGACAATAATGACGTTCCAGTACATCAGTCCATATAGAGACACTGTAAGGAGAGGAGGTGGGATCACGTCCACAGCGGTTTCTCTGTTAAGTAAAGCTTTAAAACGAATTCCAGTAGGATCCATAGTAAATAGAGCAATAGACGCATTACCATACGAATTTCATATACCGGGAGGTTATCAGTATTGCGGACCAGGAACTAAATTGAAAAAACGACTGGAAAGAGGCGATCCTGGCATAAATAAGTTAGATCAGGCTTGTAAAGAACACGATATCGCATATTCCACGTTTGCCGATTCAAAAAATAGATCAATAGCTGACAAAAAGCTTGCGGACATAGCTTGGCAACGAGTAAAATCAAGTGACGCTAGCATAGCAGAAAAAGCAGCAGCTTTAGCAGTAACAGCAGGTATGAAGGCTAAAACAGCAGTAGGAGGTGGAAGAAGGAGGAGAAGGAGAGTAAAAAGGAGGTCAACCACAAGAAAACATGGAGGAAATATAAAAAGAAGACGACGATCTACAAGAAAAGGCAGGAAGAAGCCCACCGTGTGGTCAATGGTAAAAAACGGGGCAGGTCTTTACCTAAGACCTTATCGTGCATATTAAATGAAAGAAATCAATTGGTCATACCACATAAAGCATTAACCAATATTGAATTATTTAAATATATTTCCTGTTTAAAAATACCATTTTTCCGCGGTGTGTTTATGAAAGACAGTTTACCAAAGAAAATGTGGCAAAATGAGACTGGAATTGTAAATTTGGATAATACTGAAGGGCCTGGCACCCATTGGGTTTGTTATAAGAAACTAAATAACAATGTATATTATTTTGATAGTTTCGGTAATTTGCCACCACCAAAAGAACTTCAAAATTACTTTAAATCTGCTAAAAACATATATTATAACTATAAAAGAGAACAACCTGATAATACTTCAATATGCGGCCATTTATGTTTGGAATTTCTAGCTAAAAGTATCAGTCACTATTGAGATGTCTTCCTATACGGTATCATTAACAGGAAAATCTTCCACTTTACGAAGTATCCTTTTTCCAGCGTTACGCTTGCAAAAAGGAAGGTTTTGGGAGGCGGCACTATTGGATTTTACAACTTACAACTCTATCCCCAATGTTACGGAAGGTAAAAATAACGTATTGCATTATTATAAGGGAAAGGATGCCAGTGGAAAATTTACAGACTTACAAGAGTGCAGGTTACCCACAGGTTCTTATGAAATTGATCATATAAATGAATTTTTGCAAACTAAAATGGGAAAAGACAATATAACATTAAAAGGTAATAATAATACGATGAAAGCTGAAATTACTTCCAAATATTATATAGATTTCACTCAACCAAACTCAATTGGTGATTTATTAGGATTTTCCAACGATGAGCCTGTTTTAGAACCAGATGTAACACATTCCGGTAAGAAAACAGTAACAATATTAAAAGTCAATAGTATAGACATAACTTGTAACATTATACAAGGTGCTTACAGGGATGGGGCTAACACCCACATCATACATACTTTTTACCCAAGTGTACCACCTGGATTTAAAATTGTTGAAAAGCCACAAAACCTGGTATATCTACCGTTGAACACCACTTTCATTTCAGACATCGTGTTGAGCGTATTGGATCAAGACGGTAACTTGGTAGACTTCAGAGAAGAGCCTATTACGATTAGATTACATTTAAAATCGACACTTTAATACAAATCCATGGGTTTAACATTTAAAAGCGAACAACCTACGGGAAACCGCATTAGTAGCTCTTCAGCTGTGGAGGAGTTAACACGCGAGAACATTCGTTTCTTAGAGAGAATTGGATTAAAATTAACCGAGTATGGATATACTGGATATAGCGCAGGGTCCAACATTCGACGAAACCCTATGGGAAAAAGAATATCACACCCACAACCCTTACACTTCATCGAAATTAAACAATAACGATGAAATTCGTATTCCCATACAAAATCAAGACATTTACACACTACCATGTGAAAGTTACTTGTATATTGAAGGACAAGTTACTAAAAAGGACGGTACTACTGTTGGTACAACAGTTCCATTTATAAATAATCCTATGGCTTTCCTATTTGATGAAATTAGATATGAAATATCAGGTGTAACAGTTGATTCCACTAAAAAAGTAGGTATTACGACAACTTTAAAAGGATTAACATCTATAACACCCAATGAAACCAATTTACTTAAACCTGCCGGATGGGTATTACCTACGATTGACACGATCACTCCAAATCCAAATGGATATTTTGATTTTCATATTCCATTACGTTTGCTGCTTGGTTTTGCTGAAGATTATAGGAAAATAATATTAAACGTTAAACAAGAATTAGTTTTGTTGAGATCGTCTAACGATAAAGACATTATTAAAGCTGCAGATGCTACTACAGATGCGACTTTAGAATGGAAATTAAAATTAGACAAAATTGTATGGAGGGTTCCACATGTTAAATTGGCTGACGAGCATAGAATGCTACTTTTAAGAAAATTAAAAGCCGATCGTGATATTGTTATTCCATTTAGAAGTTGGGAATTTCATGAGCATCCCAGTTTACCTACTACGGATCGACACACTTGGACTGTTAAAACATCGAATTATGTAGAACGAGCCAGGTATATTATATTTGGTTTACAAACAGGTAGAAGAGACGCCATTACTAAACATGCAGGACAATTTGATCATTGTGACTTGAAAAATATTAAAGTTTATTTAAATTCACAATTCTTTCCATACGACAATTTAAATGTGTCATTCACTAAGAAGAAATACAGTATATTGTACGATATGTACGCGAGATTCCAAAGTTCATATTACGGTAAAACAAATACACCTTTATTACCACCTGACAAATATTTCGATGCCTACCCAATAGTTGTAATCGATTGTTCTAAACAAAATGAATCAGTAAAGTCTTCAAGTGTGGATATAAAAATAGAAATGGAATTCAACGATGCTATACCGGCTAATACAACTGCATACTGTTTAATTCTACATGATAAAATCGTAACATACACACCTTTAACTGGAATTGTTAAAAATGTATTG
This sequence comes from Neoaliturus tenellus, assembly GCA_030545055.2. Taxonomy (NCBI): domain Eukaryota; kingdom Metazoa; phylum Arthropoda; class Insecta; order Hemiptera; family Cicadellidae; genus Neoaliturus; species Neoaliturus tenellus. The sequence goes on from CM061532.1 coordinate 79,020,087, forward strand.
TAAGAACCGGTTTTGTTTCATTCCGCGAGTATAAAAGCAGAGCGTACAGACCGCTCCTCATCAGTTTGTTGCCTACTGTTGTATGGGTAGCATCGTATTCAATATGGCTTCTCCTAGTGGTACACCTGAAAATGTGGTAGATATTGAGAAGGAGATATCTGAGTTTTTAGATCCTCAAGGTCACCAGGAAGGAGGTGAACAAAACGTTTGCGGACAACTTCACGCCAGTAATAATGTTGAAGAAAAAGGTAAAAGAAGAAAGACTATACAAAAGAGAAAAAGGGATATTGAAGATAATATTTCTCCAAACATATTGAGTGAGGTATTTTTGCGAATATTTTACCCAATCTCTTCCAGTTTGGATAAAAGTGTTTTAATCGGTGTTATGAAATCTACAGATTATTCCCCTACTGTAATTTTAACTCATGGACCCAAAATGATTTTGTTTACGGACAGTGCTTGGGAATCGTTTATGAAACATTTGCATCTACTAGAATGCTATTTAAGTAGTAACATGTTTGGAAGAAAGACAAGAGTAGGACTTTTGGATTCAAATGTGGAAATTGATATCATTAAACAACGTGGTGATCATCAGCTACGGTTTAGAGACACAACAAGACATGATAACAAAATTCAACTTAATCGAGAGGAGTTTTTTATTTTAACTTGTGCTACTGAACCTATAACAAGATACTTGAGACAACTGGTGTTTTCAAGTTCGATTATTAAAGATTATCTGGAAGACACTTTGGACAAACAACCGGACGCACCTATATTATACGGACCTGTGGATACTTCTATATTTAATAGAGTTCCTCATGAAGTACAGATGTGGAGACAATTGGAAAAGTACGCTCAACTACATAAGAAATCAGTAAAACAGGAAGAAGAGGAAGATGGAGGAGAAGAATCAAGTGTTAGTGATGAAAATGAAAATAAGGAAAATATAAAGATGGAAACTTAAATGACAATGGTTAGTTTTTAAAACAATAACCAACATTTTGTGGGGTTAGGCCTATTGGGGACGGTGCCCACGTTAAATATACACCAACGCGCCAACAACTGTACGGCCTGGTATAAAAGTAGTACCTACCGTGGTGTGGAAATCAGTTGACCTCCTGACTTCGTAATGAGCAGACGTGTGACCTTCAAAATGGACAAGGGAGAAGAACAACAAGTAAAGTCCAAGCCTGGTATTATTGAGTTTCAAGCGTTTCGTGGTAATGATGATAGATTCATTATAAAAGAACTTGTGTTTTTGGACATGAATACAAGTGTTCCTTATTCGTTTTTATTTAAACCACCATGTTCTTATTCGTCTTTAACTAGTAAAGCCGCTACTACCAACAGATGGATTTCAAAACACTTCCATCATATCGATTGGTATGATGGTTTTACAAGTTACACGGACTTGTATCACATTATGCATCACTTTTCAGACAAGTTTACCAATATTTACACAAAGGGGCTGGAAAAGAAAAGATGGATCGAAGGATTTACTCATGTTCCGGTTAATGATGTGGAATTGGATAAGAATTATCAATACATGCTGGAAACCATATGTATTTGTACAAAAAGCCCAGAACATGATAAAGATAGACATTGCGCTTTGAAAAATGCCTATAAACTCGCCTCTTACCTTCAAAGTGGGGAATTGGGGAGTGGTGGGGGTAACGGAGAGTATATAAGTGGGGAGCAGACAGGGACCTGGCATGAGTATTACTCGAGATTCCGAGACGACAACATCTCCGAGCAAGAAGACGATCTGTAACCTGACCATGGCATCTCACCAGTTCCTTCAGACTTTGGTCGAGCAGTTCAATGCTCACTCCAAGTCAACAATATTACCTGTAAAGAAGTGCTCGGAACTAAAAGACGAGAAGCACTACATAATCCATGCTATGAAGAAGATGGAGACTACAGTTGGGG